>ML685837.1:1554683-1772366 GCA_007922175.1 Pelusios castaneus
CACCTGCTTCGCCTACCCCAAAAGCCACCTCTGGTGATGACTCCAGTTGTGGTCAAGCTAAGTTTACAGACCAAACAGGGACAGACTAGACAAGCCCATCACTACTCATCAGGATCAAAAACTCATTAGACTGATGAAAAGAGCCAGCTGACATTTGCAAAGAGACCCTCTTCTCACAACACCTGTCCCGTCATTGCTTCTCACCACCGATGTTTCACTCATAGGGTGGGACATGCATCTAAACAGTCTCATGACACAAGGTGGTCATCCATAGAGATAACCCTTCACATCAGCCTCCTCAAGCTAAGGGGGTTCAGAAATGCCTACACCCATTTCCTCCCACTGAGCCAAGGATCATGCATGAGAGTCCTAACAGACAGCATAGCCTGTCCATACTACATAAATCAAAAAAGGAGGAGCCCGATCTCACTTCCTCTGTGCAGAAGCAATGAGTCTGTGGGACTGGTGTATCGTGCAGGCAATGGGCCAGTCTGAATCACTGATTCATATTATGGAGAAGTCACTGTGGAGTGGGTAGGGCACTAGGCTGGTAACCAGGAGACCTAAATTCTATAATCATCTCTGCCACTGTCCTGCTGCGTGACCTTGGGCAAATCACTGAATCGCTATGTGGGTAACAGCGGTTATCATCTTTGTAAAGCACTTAAGATCTTGTAAATGAAAAGCATTCTATAACAAAGTTGTTCTTTTCCCATGCTCATCACCGTGATATTTGTGTACCTTCCAATGTAGCTTAAAGCCTCATACTTAATATAGTATTGCCACTCACCATACACAGATAGTGGGCATTGGCCCTATATGGCCCCACCTTGTTCTGAGCAGGGGCCATTCAGTTTGAGATGGAAAATAACACACTGGAACCTGAGGTCTCCACAGGCACTATGCTGTAGGAAAGGAGAACAGCAGCAATCTGTTCCAATTAATGCAAATTCGCTTCTGCCCTCCAGCTCCTGGCTCATTGGAAGAAGAATTCAATTGTAAATTTGGACTCCCTTGCTCTCTACACTCTGTTCTGAAAGATTGGCAGGGTCATGTTTTTTCATTCCTATGGCCAGATTGGTACTAAGAAGCCTCTAAAGTACTTCATTTTAGCAGATATGCGTATCAGGACTCAAGTTACTTTTTATCTTCCCTTCAATTTCTGTTTCTATTTTGGACATCTTGGCTAGATGCAGCTTACATCCAGAAAATGACTCCATCTGTTCCTCTCATCAGAACCAAATGCTTTTGTTGACATTGGCAATCAAACTACATTTGCAGAGCTGAGGCTCAGAACATGGATACTGTAACTGTTACTGGTTTTAATGTATTTGCTAGGTCTTTGCACGTGCTTCATTCTGAAGTGTTTTTCTCATTCCCTTTTAGTGAAGTCTTTAGAGCTTTTTAAGCAAATGAGAAATTATAAAAGTGTCAAGTGCCCCACGCAAGTGTGATCTCAATTTAAAAGTTTAGCTATTCATGCAAAGCTATTTATAGCACACTTTCAAGTCAAGAGCTAAAATCATTTTATATTGGCCCAATTGTATTCTTTTTCCCTTGAGCCTCATAGTCCCATTCTGCTACTGTATGTGCCCTGTGTATCTCCGAATTTCATGTAACTTATTTAAATAAAGCTTTGCATTGCAAACTACCCAGGATGTGTACTCTGGAGGCCTTCTCAGTTATCCAATGAGTTGGATACATCATAAAAAATGATGGCTCAAGAATTTGGCAGTATTTAGTAAAAAGTCCTGAATTGCAGCTTCTGCCCCAGAATGGTACCATGCACAAAAAATTGGCAGATTTGAGATTTACTCCACACAAATCTGCCGTGATCTGAGCCATGATCTGACCAGAAGTTTTTATTCACCAAATCTCATTGTAATGTACAAAATTTTGAGGGCACAAATCAACGATAACCATAGCTGGAGTAACTTGTGTACTTGGCATTTATAGCCATTAAATAATTGTCCAGCTACTTGTGTTTTTGTAAATCTTCTCTCTTCAACACAGCATAAAAAATGTAAACATGGTTCACAGTTCTACACTGACAGGGAATGAAGGGCCTCATCTTTGGCTCACTCTTTTATTCTTGTAAAGAAGAACTGATATGGTATCAATTATGTATAGAATTATTGATGCTTATTTGTAGGGAGGGAAATAAGGACTTGTTTCTGTTTCATAAACAGTTCATTAGGTTAAAAAGTATAGGCTACTTTATAAATGAAATGGATAGTAAAATAAAAATTACTAAAATCAGCTGCATGAAGCTCCCTTCCTATACATCTCTAGAATTCTTCACTTTGACACTTACGACTGACTCCACAAATTGACTTATTTTTCTTTAACTTTCAACTCATGACTCAACCTGTAATTTTTAGTTTAAAGTTCTATGTACTATTGCACTGGTCTAAGTTACTCTTGAGTATCCAACTGATATCATTATCACTTACAACCATTTGAGAGTCATGGAGAATAATTGCTGTAAGTGACCATTGGTAGTAAATGTAAGAATACCGCCATAGTTCATCTCAGCAAAAAGGGCTGTTTGCAAAGCAGTTTCATATATGTTAGCATCTTGGCATCTTTCCCCACTGAACACTACTAACCTACTGATCTACATCAGTTCAAAGACCTCTGGGCCAGTCAGAAATTCTGGACATTACATCAGATTAGGTTTAATCACTGTGTCACTTAACTAGATGGTGCTGCTGCCTGCTGGTTCTGGGGATTAGCCCCTTCTAGCGGTCATGCTCCATCAGTTTCTCCTCTGCAGTCCCTCTCTCATGCTCAGGAGATGCAGCTGTCCTCTTCATGCCTCAGCTCTCCAGCAAGGTCATTGTGGTTTCCCCTTCCAGCAGGAGAGTGTATCAAAGGTCTTGCTCTCCAGGGGTGTGTCTACACTTGTAAATTAAGTCGATTTAAGCTTGCTTAAATCGACTTAATTTACTCTGCATCTACACTACACTTTCCTTAAGTTGACTTAAGCAAGCTGCTTAAGTCGACTTAAGGAAAATTAAGTCGACTTTGTTAAACCTAGTTTAGAGTCGACTTTAGGCTTAAGTCGACTTCCTAAAGTTGACTTAAGCCAGTGTAGATGCAAAGTAACCCTAAGTCAACTTAGGGCTCTCCAGGACTCCCACACTGCCCTCCCTGCCAGGAGGGGTAGCACAGGGGGAGCCTGGCATGCCTCCCCACAGGGCAGGGCAGAGCCCTGCCCACCCTGCCCCTATGCCCTGCCAGGGTCCCTGTCCCCCTTTGCCCCATTGTACCCAGGTACAATGGGGCAAAGGCTGAGCCCCCTGGCACTGGGCAAGGGGTGCCACCCCTGTCACCGTGGACCTGTCCCAGGTCCACCTACCCCCTACAAGTTGACCTAGGCATCCAGTGTGGATGCTCTAGGTCGACTTTGTAAGTTCCCCCTTAAGTCGACTTAAAATTTAGGTGTGGACATGCTAAGTCGACTTAAAGTCGACTTAAAGTCGACTTTCTTAAGTCGACTTAGCTAAAGTCAACCTAACTTAACAAGTGTAGACATAGCCCAGCAGTCTTAGGCAGTCTTCTGGTTCACTGCCTCCCAGTACCATTCCTGCAGGCACTGTAAGGGAACCCAGACCCATCCTCTCCTCCAGGTTCCAGCTCAGAGACCCTCTACACAGCAGCCAAAGTTTGTTTCCTACACCATGCTGCCTTTTCTTGAGCTGCCTATATACCTCTTGGCCCTCCTCAGTTTTGCCACGCTCTTGGAACAACTTCAGACAACACTCCTATCTTCCTCCAGAAAGTGACTGCAGACTCCTTCCCTATATCCCCCTAACTTCCAGTTTCCTGTCTTTTGTAGATGCCCGGCTTGTCTCCCCAGGTGAGCTTCTCTCTAATTAGCTTCCTCCAGCCTAAAGCTCCCCCTTTGCAGGTAAATTAATTGATTGGACCCACTTGGCTCAATTCAGCTCCTGCAGGGCTAGTGTGGGAGCACACTGCATCGTACACTGCAATTGCATTGTCTAATGTAAGTTTTTTGTATAGGTTTTGGGCGGTTGTCTGCAGATTTTAGACCTCCTTTGCTTACTGACTCCACGTGTCTATTTTGCTGCATTTAGACTTTCTCCAGAACACCTGTCTGGCTCTTCTGCTTTCTTTAATTACTTTTATTTTAGTTGTATTAAAGCTGAATCCAATTAAACAAGCCAATGCCTTCCCAGGTGTTACATTGCTCTGTAACTTTAATTATCGTGTCAGCTACATTAGCTAGTCAATTGTTCACGGTTGCTTGGCCTACGTTGTCCAACAATAACAAATATGTTTTTGAAGTTGCTTTAATTTGTGCTCTTAAGTAAGATTTACAGCAGATAAGTGCTACCCAAGCAGACTTATATAGAAATATAAAACAATATTTATATCTGTATGAATAAAATAAAAACTTTAAAGAATTGTGATATAGACACTATAAGCAATAGATTGTATTTACCAATTAAATTTACCAATTTACCAAGTCATCTTAAATGAGTCAGTGTCTCTGACTTGATAAAAACAACAAAAGTCCTGTGGCACCTTAAAGACTAACTAATAAGGTGCCACAGGACTTTCGTTGTTTTTGCTATAGATAGACTAAGACAGCTACCCCTCTGACTTGATAAACAGTATATTCTACTGAGATGCATGCATTCACGTACTTGGGGCTGATGTAAAGCTCATTTACATCAATGAAAAGGTTCCCATTGACTACAAAGAGCTTTGGATCAGGTTTCAATCCATTCTGACACTGAAGGTACAAATTCCTTTGTCCAATATTGCGTCATACATGTTCTTGTCATTGACAACGATGTCCCCATATCCTTAATGTCCTTAATATCCATTTAATATACCTTCCTCTGTTGTTTAACATACACATATATGGGTTACTGAACCAAACACATGCAGCTAATCTTTCATGTATTCAACAACTTTTGATCAAAATTTTACACTTTCCCTCATCATTCCAAACCATGGTCTTGATTCTGCAAAGCACTTGAGCTTGTGCTTAAATCGATTACTAATTAGCAAAATGCTTAAGATCTTTGCTGAATGGAATGGATTTAAATTCATGCTTAGAGTTAATCACATGCTTAAATGGTTTGCTGAATTGCAGCCTATATACACAAATTCCCCATTGTTGGTTTTATAATGTTTTAAATACCCATTCCTTTAAATGTACGGAGTGAACAAAATACTCACTTAATTGCAGTGCCAAAAAAGAGGGAACTGTGAACTTTTATAAATGGTACTAAACCAACCAGTTAAATCTGCCTGCAATTACTAGAGTTGCCTATATGCAATCAAAACTGAATAACAACTATTTTGTTTGAAAATTGGTTCATTTCTGACCACTAACACCAACAATTTCTTTTCAGCGACATTAACAAAATTTCAGGAAAGTAAATATTACATTAGAAATAAATTAGTCAAGTGCTGTAATATTCAAAACTACAGTCAGTCTTTATCTGTCTAATAAAGACTGGGATGGCATAATCAGTAATTATATCAACTCACAGAAGACCTATGTTTTATGAAGGGATCCTAGAATGTGGACAGAATGCATTACATTTCGTGCTTTACTTTTGTTTTAATATTTAAGTATTTTACAACATGCACATTTCCCAGTTTAATTTGTGGGCCAAGTCTTCACTGAATCTGCCCACAAACCATATGGCTTTGTAGGATGGCGCTACTGGAAAATGAATAAGGAAAGTGCTATTCAAATTGGAAACTCATATAAAGTCCTGATGAAATAGGGCTAAATTCACAGAACTTGTCAGTGAAGAACCACAGAGCAAACACATACAGAACATCTCCCATTTGATCTCTCTGGAACGTTTACTCCAGCAGGAGTGAGAAGTTGTAGGGGAAATGATGCAGTTGCAACCATTGTGAATTTGGGAAGAATCACTCATCCATAAATAAAAGAAAGAAAGAGAGTATATCTGTATTTCAGTGGTTAAATAATCACACCTACTGCTAATTACAATATGTGGTGATCTGAATTTAACCCCGTATGCCAAACCTCAAAATATGTCTACACTTTTGCAAAGTGGATAAAGCCCATCTTTAGGTATGGGCTTAATGGGAATCTTTTAAATATATCAAGGAATGAAGAGTCAATTATGAAAACATGCACCCCCTGTCCCTGACTGACACCAGGTGAGAATCTGGTATATAAGTATTAGATTTGGCTAATGAACTCCCTTCACATAGGCAAATTGGCAGAAATAAATTTTAAGAAGGGGATTGGCACAAATATCAGTTAAGTATTGACTTTTTTTTAAGACACACAGTTCATTGTACAGTTAAACTTCTGTTTGCTTCTCCTCTAAGGCCTAGTCTACACAGCAGGGCAAAGCTGATGGGAGATATGCAATCTGCGTGCTGCGGAATGCATATCTCCCATCAACTTGGTTACTCTCACTTACCTGGCTATCTTCACTTCACTGCGTTGATCGGCAGTGCTCTCCCGTCAACGCAGCCTTACTCCATTTGGAGGGATGGAGTTATTACATCAACACAAGAGCACTTCCGGGATCGATTGAATGGGTCTATACTGGCTCCTCAATCGATCCTGCTGCGTTGATCCATGAGGGTCAATGCAGCATTTTGAATGTAGACATGGCCTCAGATACAACTGCATGTATGGCTGCGTTTTGTATAGCTCCGGGCCACTGGCAAAGGGACGTTTCTTTTTTTAACCTCTGTGCTTTTAACGCTGGTTTGGTTTATTCAGTATTAAAATTCTGTATTATATCAAAGTAGGATAACATTTTACAGTTACTTTACAATACTTTGTTTTCTACAATGGACTGGAAAGAGGGTCACTATTCACGTTTTGTATTTAGTGTCGTTTTCCTGAGAGAGGAAAATCTACATATAATCAGAGACTTTTCTGTTCTCTACTTCAGATGGGGAAATTACTAGCTGACTATCTCTTTACAATTATTTCTGAGAGAAATTTCTCTGAGTTGATGAACGGTAGAAAATGGGACTAATGTACATTGCATTGTAGCAATGCAAAGCATTTCCAATCTGTATTCCAAGGCCTAACAATTTAATCTGAGATTCTGTAGCTTGTTTTCCCTGTAAAAATACAAAAGCCCAATTTGCACACTAAAAATAAGTATTTCAAGAAATTAGGTAGAGTTATATGAAACAGTATAAGTATTTTAATGGGCCAAATTTTCCATTTCTAACTTTGTTCAAATGAAATTGAATGTGCACCTACTTGCAAACACAAATTGATTAGTTAAGCATGTAGTTTGCTAATTTGAGTGTGCAAATAGGTTCATGACTCAATTTAGAGACTGGTTTCAAGCCATCTGAAAATTTTGGCCAAAATTTTTTTGGCTAAACTTCAAACAATAAAAATAATAATGTTTCAGTGTCCTTACTGATTTGATCAGGATAAAAAAAAATTCTTAGTTGTCCAAATATGGTAACTGATGGACAATATGCCAAATAAATCTGTTTAGACAAACACTTAAAAAGTCAAAATAAACAAAGAAATACTATAGACTATTCTGTTTTAACATTGGTAAGCAAACAGAACTTTCTTTAACAAGCTGGGTACAACTTTAACTACAACAATTTCATCAGCAGGGTATTGTTTGTAAATATTAGTAATTACTCCTTTAGGCTATGTCTTCACTGGCAATTTAAGTCAACTTAAGGAGGCTTAAGTCGACTTAAATTAAGCCGCGTCCACACTAGGCTTTCATTAAGTCGACTTAAGAAAATCCTTAAGTCAACTTAATGAAAGCTTAAGTCAACTTAATAACTACCAATCATTAGGTCAACTTAAGCCTCCTTAGGTCGACCTAACCCTTCCTTAGGTCGACCTAAGCGCAGTGTGGATGCATAAGTCCACTTTGTTAAGTCAACTTAAGGGTAGTTAGATCAACTTAACAAAGTGGACTAAGTCAACTTAAAGTGGTGCCACTTGCTAAGTCGACTTTAATAAGGTCGATTTTAAGTCAACTTAAAGTCGACCTTATTAAAGTCAACTTAACAAAAGTCGACTTAACTTTTCTAGTGTAGACATAGACTTAGAGACCTAACCAGCTGATTTGAAGCAGTCAACCAGGCTTACTGATCAGAGATGTGAATCATCTAAACAAATGTGTACATTGCTTTCCTAGTCACAGCCTTCTCACCTAAAGATCATGCAAAAGTGTAAAGCATCTAAAGAAATATGGTGACATGATACGGTATAAAAACATCACACTGGGCAACACAGGGTTAATGAGCTAATGTGGGTTTAGGTGACCCCACCCTGCCACACCTGTGATAGATGTCAGACTTGGAGGGAGGAGTTTAAAAGGGGGCACCCGGTACAGTTAGTGGCAGACCAAAGAGGAGAGCAGTCTTCTGCTTCTTGAGAGATGGCTAACTCAAGGCTAGAGCTCTTTGGATGACTGCTATCCAGTGCCCCCTCCCTAAAGAAAGGGAGGGAGGAGGGAGGGCCTGATGCTGGTCCATCTATCTATCACCAGCAGACTGGTCATATATATGCTGGTCAAACATATACTGATGGCCATGTCAAATGTTTTAACCAGATCCTGAAATGGATGTTTGAAAAAAAGTTTATTGCCACACCTCCCACCACTTGAGATCAACTTATCCCTCTCCTTGTATTTGCCATTTTGGATGTACTTCACTCATTTACTGGACTTTCCTCATTTGAATTCTTATACAGAAAATAACCCCAAGGACTCCTGGACCTCGTCCAGGAGATGTGGGAAGAGCAGGTGCCTAGAACAGAGAATGTTGTAGAATATAGGCCAAGACTCCAAGAAAAGATGGAAACCCTGAAGACCTTTGCTAAAGAAAATTTCCTTAGTACTCAACAGATCCAGAAGTGAGCCTATAGGGGCATATATGTGTGTATTTAAACCTGGGGACTGATACTTGTCCTGCTCCCCAGTGCAGAGTCCATGCTATTCACCAAATGGCAGGAAATATATGAAGTAATCCATCAACTATGGCCCATTAATTATGAAATCAGACAACTTGACAAGAGGTCTATCATATTAACCTCCTGAAACCAGGGAAGGAGCAAGAGGGTTTGTTTATCACTCCTTATCTATTTGAGCAAGTACTGGGACACCAAACATCTGTCTCTCAGGACCCTGACTGTACACCCAAGGAAGAACCTCTGTGGGGTGTGTCTACACTTACAAATTAAGTCGACTTAAGCTTGCTTAAGTCGACTTAATTTAATCTGCAGTTGCTTAAGTCGACTTAAGGAAAATTAAAGTCGACTTTACTAAACCTAGTTTTAAGTCAACTTTTCTGGCTAAGTCGACTTTATTAAGTTGACTTAGCGAGTGTGGATGCAGAGTAGTCCTAAGTCGACTTTAAGTTGACTTAGGGGGCTTCAGGGATTCCCCACTACCCTTCCTGCCAGGGTGGCTGGCACAGCCACAACCTGGCGTGCCCCCCCCCCAGGGCAGGACAGAGCCTTACCCACCCTGCTCCTATGCCCTGCCAGGGTCCCTGCCCGCCACAGCCCCCATTGTACCAAGGTACAATGGGGCAAAGACTGAGCCTCCGGCCCTTGGTAAGGGGTGCTCCCCCGTCCCTGTGGACCTATCCCGGGTCCACCTAGCCCCTACAAGTCGACCTAGGCGTCCAGTGTGGATGCTCTACGTCGATTTGGCAGGGTCCCCTCTAAGTCGACTTAATTTTTGAGTGGGGACATGCTAAGGCGACTTAAATTAACAAGTGTAGACATAGCCTGTGGAAGAAGGGGCTCAAGTGAGAAAATTGGTGACACCTTCTGTGCGGTATTTTCATCTCAGCTGGGCAGAACACATCTAATTCAACATCATGTCCAGAGCTTGGTCAACATGTCTGGGAGAGGTCTTGACTGATTTAAAAAAAAAAAGTGATGCAACATAATGTTGCATGATGTTGGAGTTAGGGATCATTGAAGAATCTCACAGCAACTGACGAAGCCCAATTGTCATGGTCTGTAAACAAGATAGTATTATTACCATTCCATTCTGCACAGATTTTAGAAAAGTTACTTGATTTCCTGAGTGGACTAACTGCTAGACTAGCTGAGTGAGCCCCAGTATATCACAACATTAGATCTGAAAGACAGATACTGGCAGATCCTGCCCACACAAATCATGCAAGAAAATAGTCTTAATTAATCCATTTAGCTTATACCACTTTAGGACTCCCTTGTGCACTGCTGATGTTCCAATGGCTCATAAACCAAGTCCTATGACATTTTGGCTCGTATGTTGCAGCCTATTTAGATGATGTGTTCATCAATGGCTGGAACTGGGAGGACCACCTAGAACAGATTGTCACCAGCTTCCAATCCCTATGGAAGGCTGCCCTAACTGGAGACCCAGTGAAATGTAAAACCGAAAAGGAAGAGACCACTTAATTGGACTATACTTTGGAGAAGGGCCAGGTCCAATGCTGAGTAAACAAAGACTAAACCCAAAAACCTGTCCAACCTCATTAAGAAAATAACAGGTCCGAAGCAAAGGCGGCCTTTGACTATTGGGGGCCTTAGGTGAAGGCCCATTGTAGAGCTCCCTATAGACCCATAGAGGCCCCCTCTGCAGCCCCGGCTCCCTGTCACCAGCTCACCCTGACCCCCTCCAGCCCCAGTTCCCTGCCACTGGCCCTGGCCTCCCCACCACCATCCCCAGCTCCCTGCTGCTGGACCCGGCACCAGGGGCCAGCTCCTCATCCTGCTGGTGACCGAGGCAGACGTGGCTTTTGGGGTTGACAAAGCAGGTGATGGGGCCCCTTCCTGCTTGGGGCCCTAGGCATGTGCCTGCTTCGCCTATCCCAAAAGCCACCTCTGGTCCAGAGCTGCTTGGGCCTCCTGAGTCATGACCACTGATATGTGCCATGGTTTTCTCCAATAGCAACCCCCCTCATGGGCCTACTTAAGGACAATGGTTCCAGGAACGTTTGGTGGTCCAAAGCCTGCAAAAAAGACTTAAATATTAAAACATTAAAACATTAGACATTAAAAGACCAGCTGTAGAAAGTGCCTGTCCTGGTCAGCTTAGACCTCTCAAAAGAATATATTTTGCAGGCTAAAGCATTGGCCTGGATGCGGTACTATCCCAGGAAATAAATGTAGAAGAACATCCAGTTTTATATCTTGGCCAAAACCTGTTCTCCTAGGAGCCAGCACACTCTGTAATAGAAAAAGCCTGGTGGTGAAATGGGCCTTGAATTCTTGCTGATATTACCTCCTGGGAAACTCTTTCAACCTCTCCACCAATTGTGTTCCCTTGAAGTGCTAAATGCCATGACAGACACAAATTCATAGCTTATTTGCTGGTACTTGTCTCTCTAGCCATATCTCTTCCAAGTACAGCACAGAACTGGAAAGGCTGATCAAAATGTTGATTCCACTCTCTCCCCCCACCCCCACCCCCACCCCGACATCCCAAGTAGGGGGGCTCAGTGAGAATGAACAGCTAGCCCTGGTTCCCCAGATGCTATCTCAAAGAGAAGGGTGTGTGTTGAGAGTACATAATCCAACACTGTGCAACACTGGGTTAATGAACTAATGTGGGCTGAGGTGGCCTCACCCACCACACTAGTGATAGGTGTTAGAGTTGGAGAAAGGAGCTTAAAAAGGCGGAAATGAGCACAGCTGGTGGCAGACCAAAGAAGAGAGCAGGCCTCCAATTGTCAGCTCTTAGGCTATGTCTACATTAGAAAAGTAAAGTCGACTTAACTTTTCTAGTGTAGACATAGCCCCTTGTCAACCTTATTAAGTCAACTTAACGCTTTAACTCAACTTAATAAGGTCGATTTAGGCGCTAATCCCCATCCACACTGCCTTTAAATTGACTTAAAGAGTCAATTTAAGGCTTAAGTCGACCTAAAACCAGGTGTTATTAAGTCGACTTAATAAAAGCCCAGTGTGGACGTGACTTTGTTTAGGTCGATTTAAGCCTTTAGAGAGAGGGCTGACTGAAGGCAAGAACTCCAGAGCTGATCGCTGCCCGGCAGCCCTTCTCTGAAGGAAAGGAGGGCTTGATCTTGATCCATCTTTTGAGGGGATTATTTCTCATTATTAGCCTGTGAATTTAGTAGGGGCTACAGCTTAACAAGAGCACGCTGAAGAAAGAAAGCCTTGCCACACTTGTGGGACAATTCATTTGTGTTAATTTCCTTTCGTGTTTATTGACAACCCCAGAAGAGGCAGATGACTGCCCAGACTAAGCACATAGTTATTACAGAGAAGAGGCTTGTATGAGTGAAGGGGAGCAGTACAGGGTCTAGGGGGTGATCTGGTGAAGGAAACCCTGACTAGAAAACATAGTTTATTAGAGGGGCATCCCAATCTGACTAACCTTACCAGCTCTGTCGGACTGGCATTGTCAATGACAATGCTTAACATATCTTAGGGTGCATCTACACTGGCAACTTAATTCAACTTAAGGACTTTAAGTTGACTTACACAAAGCCGCATCCACACTGGGCTTTTCTTAAGTCGACTTAAGCGCTTCCTTAAGTCGACTTAATAATAGTTTAAGGCGACTTATTAACGCCACCTCTGAAGGTCAACTTAAGCCTTAAGTCAACTTCTTGAGTCAACTTAAAGCCAGTGTGGATGGGGAATAGCGCTAAGTCGACCTTATTATGTTGACTTAAAGCCAGTGTGGACGGCTATGTCTACTGTTAAGTTGACTTAACCAGCTCGACTTAAGTTGACTTAACAGAGTCAACAAGAGTAGCCATAGCCTTAGGGAGGCCAAGAAGATGTGAATGGGTGGAGACATGGAGGAGGGTAAAGTAAGAGCCTAGAAAGAGTTATAATCAGGCAATCATGGAAGCAGATAGGTCAGGAAAGTAAAGAGAGAAGATATACAGGGTCTAGATATCATGGCTGGGCAGGAGATCCAAAAGGTGGCAGCAAAGTAGAGAACTGAAGTAACCCATGAATCTCCCAATATCTGTCAGCTTTGGTTGTACCTCAGTGGAATTAGATAAATTAGAAGAATAACTTTTTAAAAATCATTTATGTTTCAATACTTGTCCTCTGGCCAAGATATAGCAAAGATGAATGAATGTGTGAAACTTCAAGCATTATAAAGATTGATATGTTATTGTTTGGGGGGGTGCAAAGAAACAAGATCAACAGGTAAAGTTTCAGGAACAGCATTTTTTTAAAACACTTTGAATGTGTAAAGCCTTTTTTTTTTACTACTATGAAAGCTATAAAGTTCAATTAAAATCTGGTTTGCCTGAGTGTGATAGAACGGTCTGTCAGTGAAAATTATTGCTGTTTGGCAGGAATTTAGTGGGGGCTGGAGTGCAAGATCCATCAAGCTTGATCTAGCTTTGAAAGAGTTTCTTTGATTTGGGAGCCTGGGTGACGCAGATGTCTTCTCCAGTTTTGAAAGACACTGAGCTTGAGACTAAAGTTAGCCTGGAAACTGGCTGATGCAGAGACATGTTCCAGCTTTAAAAAACTTAGTTTAGCCTGGAAGAGACTTACACCAGCCTGGAAAAACTTTTGTTCAACCTGAACAAAGGCTTGGATGGTTTATTTTAGCTGGGTGCGCTATTGTTATGAAATTGCTATGGGTTGTTTTTTTTTGTAATTTAAGCAATTTCAGGAACTACAAGATCTAAAATTATTTCTTGCCTCCCCCCAAAACTGCCTGTACTTGTAATGCTCCTGAGTCTGTCTTTCTCTTCCCCCTTCATTGTA
The DNA here is from genome assembly GCA_007922175.1 of Pelusios castaneus. NCBI lineage: Eukaryota > Metazoa > Chordata > Testudines > Pelomedusidae > Pelusios > Pelusios castaneus. Next base: position 1,568,413 of record ML685837.1, read on the forward strand.
TCTGTGTCTGCGATGAACAGTTCACATGCATTAGACCATTATGTGACAGTTTGTCTTAGACTATATTGCAGAACAGTTAATGGAATTTAAGAGATTAATATTTTGCTTTAGCTGCAGGTTTCAACAGGTCTCAGTGATGCCTGTGTAATTATTCTAGTGATAAGAGCAAAGAAGTCTGAGTCAGGCCTCCTGGGTACTGTTTCTGTCACTGACTGACCTTGACGAAGTCAATTGACCTCTCTGTTTACCCATCCTTAAATTGATATAACAACACTTACCAATCTCTCGGAGGAATTGTGAGGCTTCACAATTATTCATTATAATTATATATTTATAATATTATATATTAATATATATTCCTATATATTTATATAGTTTATATATTTATAATTATTTATAAAGCATTTTGAGATCCATGAATTAAAGATCCTATATTAATGCAAGATATTTTTATTTATATTTCAATTTAATTTTCTGCATCTGTTTTTACATTTCCATTTTAATGTGAAAGAAATGCATGATTGTTCAAAAATATGGCCTAACCTTAGAGTTTGTCTACATTGCCCAGCAGTTCAGACTAGGGTGGCATGAATAACAGTGGGCACCGAAGTTCTGCACTGTAACTCCCCTGTGTGAATGCTTTAGATACAAATAACAGGGTTCCTAGTTCACAAGAATGTAATTCTCTTCAAATAGGTCTACATTCATGTGAACTAAGCACCTTTGAGTTTATACCTGCAGGGTCTACATGGGGAAGTTACAGTGCAATATTTTGGTGTCTCCTGCTCATCACACCCCTGTAGTCTGAACTGTGGAGCAATACAGACATAGCCTTAAAGGGAGGCCAAGTTCATCCTTCAAGTAAGCAAAAGCAAAGTCATTTGTCAGATTTTTCACCTGCTTACACCAGGGCTAAATTTGACCCTATGCATAACACCAGCAGTTCAAACACCAAATAAAATGTGACTCCTACAACTACTCATAAAAATCTGTTTGAAAAATGCAGTTTTATTTGTGTAGTAAAAGAAGATGTACTCTGAAGACATGGTGAAAACTAAAAATAAGTGGGATGGTATAATTCTATTTTAGTGTTATGGCTATTTGTTATAGTTGTATTCTGTGCATATGTGATCATATATAGACACTTGCACAGTAAGTAAAAAGTAATGCTAGTAAAATAAGTATTGTATACAATATACAAAGAGAGGAAAGAGCAAAACAGGGGCTTGTAAAAAGGGAGCAGAGTTATAAGGCTAACCTTGCAACCAACGTTCTTCTGTACTTCAGCAAGACACCCAGCCATAAAACCACATGTGAAACAGTACGTCTGAAGGAGACAATGTTATAGTGTGTGATGGGATAAAAGTTCTGTATCCTATTCTAATTATTCTATTATTTATTCTAAATGTCACCTGGCGTGTTTTTTACTAGTAGCTTTATCGGTGCACTGTGGACGCAGGTAGAATCTGTACATAACTCTAAAAGATCAGCAAAGGAGAAATGTTAACAAGATGCTGGGAAATCATGACACAAGGTGATGAGGTAAACTCACCACTCATACTCTTTAAGATGCATATAAATGGATTGAGAAATGTTTTAGAAGCTCACTCATGCCAGCTGGATGGAAATATCTGAAATGTCAGCACTGTGTAGTTCACCATCTGTGTATCCTCATTTTTTCTCTCTTTATTTTAAGGATTCCTTATGTTGGGGAGAGAAAAATGACTCTTCTGAATTTCAAGTGCGCTGCTGAGAAGGTGAAATGGGACATGGTTAAAGATTTGCTTTGTTCCAAATAATCATATGTAAAACAACGATTGGTAGTAAGTAACTTGTAAATAGTCAGTAATAATACTTAGCACTTTTATGGGCATCTTTTTATCGTCAAAAATCTTTATACATATTATCTAATTAATATATAATTTTTAAAAATGAATGACATTAAATGATATCACAGAATTCCTTATGTTTCAGAACAGATGAAAGAATATAAATAGGTTTTTCATTTATAGTTCTTTTCAGTAAGGATTTTCTTTTGTAATTATTTTATTTGAGGAAATATCCTTATATAAGTCCTGGATCATATAATGTACAGTACTTAGGTTTTCATTTGCCAACAAATCTGAATCTAGATAAGCAGCAGAAATGAAGACATACTTTGGTTGCAATGTGGAAATATTGACCTTATTCCCCCCTGCCTTTTACCTTGGGTCACACTCTGGTAGAGTGAAGTATAAAATGCTTTCACTACTGTAAACAAATGGAGAATTCTAATCTGTTAGTGTTTTACTCTCATTGGGCACTTTCCACATGTGTAAGTGATGACATAAGGTAAAAGGCCATGGAGAATCAAGCCTGTTGTTTTATTTTATATATATATAAATATATATATATTTGCATGTTTCTATATACCATGTATGGATCTGCATGGCTGCCCAATAAAAATATGGTATAGCATGCAGATCTCAATAAGAAAATGTAATTAGTTAAAAAGAAAAGTAGGTTTACCCTGGCTCATCCCCCTCCTTTGAAATCTTCTTTCTTGACACAGGCTGAAATAAAACAAATTTAGGTGCAAATATATGCACCTTCCTCCACCCCCATGCCTTCTTTAAACAATGGCACAACATAGGCACCCTTTATGTGGATACAGTAAACAGACGGATAGACATATTTGAAGTACATCTGGAAATATAAACGGTTCCCAGTGAAAATATTAGCATTTATAAGAATTATGTGGACTTGGACATTCTGGACTAAATACAGCCTGTGCTGTTTTAGTGCATAGGGGAATTCTGTGGAATGGGGAACGTGGCTCAGATAGTACAGTGATATATATAATATAAGCACCTGGATATAGAGCATCTTCTTGTACAAACTTGTTCAGAAACTCTCCATAAACTCAAGAGAGATGCTCAAGTTAAAATAGACTTCAGGAAAGCAAAATGCCTGTCATAAGCCAAACAGGCTAGTGTGTATACTGCAATGAGCTGTAAACAAGTTAGATACACACTTCTGTTTAGAGAAGCAACAGTATGTTCCTCCCATTTCCCCGACGCATTTAGATGAATCTTGAACTGACTGGCAGGGGATTCATCTGCCAGCATCCATGCTTCCCCTGAGAGCACCATCCAGGGCACGATTTAGCTCTCCATGGAGGATTTTTGTTTCATCTAAATTATCTGCAGCTTGATCCATAACCAGTCTTGCTACCACACGTTTGATACTCAGAGCTTTGAAGATTCTAAGCTTCGTCATCCCCTGCAGAAAATATACACATGGTGCAGCTTAACTATCCTTTTTTTATTCTCTTGATCCTGATGCTATCTGGGAGATGATAGCAATTCCAGGCATAACTTGGACCAGCCTTTTGAGGCTGCTTCAAGATATTATACATAGCTGCCATAGTCAAAAGGGACCATTCCAGTGTCCAGGCATAGCTGAGCTGCAGAAATGTTTTGGTTACATCCTGAAAATGACTAAGTGACTCCTATAACAAGGTTTAGAAAGAAGGAAGATATAGAGCCAACTGGCAATGCATCTGACACAGAAAGATTTCTCAGTGAGTCAGTTGAGCAGGCTTTCTAGCAGGTTTGCACCACTCGAGTGGACCCAAGAATCCAGCACCCCCAGTTTGATATAGTTTAAAGGAATCTGTTTCCATGACATTTAGACTGGCAGGCCAAAACATCAAAGATCCACAAATTCTTTTTATATGTAATACAATTAGAAATAAAGTTTGTGAAGCAAGTAGGTAAGGTAATACCTTTTATTGGACTGATTTCTGTTGGTCAGAGAGACAAACTTTTGAGCCACACTGAGCTCTTCTTCAGGTCTGGGGAAAGTACTCCAAGCGTCACAGCTAAATGCAAAGTGGAACAGATTGTTTAGCATAAGTAATTGGCACATATTCTAATGACCCCTTATCATCTTCGAAACATCTGGTACTAGAAACTGTGGTAGGCTTATTAGTTTGATCGGGAATAGTAATTCCTACACTTCTCTGTTGTTCTTTCAAGTGCAAGTATAAACTGCATATGATAATAAACATCTAAGGAACTGAACTAGGTCCTCTGAGTTCAATGGAAAGTGAAAGCTCATGTGATAATTAAAAGCGCCACAGGACCCATTAATTTTAGTGAGAGTTGGTTAGGCCCCTACTTAGATAATATTTATATAATTGTAAAGCACCTAGTACACTGTTTAAGCTATATACATAGTTAGAAGATTCTTTGTCAATTAACATTGGCTAATAAACACATTCTGTATTTGACAACAGGAATCAGGCACCTAGAACTAATAACATTTACTTAAATATAGTGCATTTGACTTTTAAAACCTGATCATATGTTTGAGCTGTGTAGATAGGCAAACTTTCCAAAAGCAGACTTGCAGCCAGATTTGCAAAAAACAGAGCTAGGCCAAAACTAGTGAGCTTACAGCTGTGCCAAGGCAGCTGCACTGCAATAAGATCATTCATGTAGCTGCTCTGTGCTGATGGGAGAGAGTTCTCCGGTCAATGTATTAAAGCCTCCTCAACAAGCAGCAAAAGCTATGTCACCGTGAGAAGACCATGCTCCTATGCATAATACCACTTTTGCCAGCAAAATTTATGTCATTCGGGGGGATGTTTTTTTTACAATTGTGAGCAACATAAGTTTTGCCAACATACGTGGTGGTGTAGACATGGGTTTAGATGGCATAGTAATATCTTGCTACTGTGATGTACTTTTAGAAATACTGATATACAGATTTGGAAAGCCCTGGAAGCCATTGTCCTCTTCATTCACAGGGATGCAAGAGGGTTCCCAAAGACTGTCCAGACAATAAGATTTAGCCTTTCATGTATTAGTGCAGAATGGTGATGTAGACTGAAATCCTTAATTCCCTTTTAATAGACTAGATTTTTTTAATTTGGCACAGGCTATGTACTTTGCCCACTTGGACTGTTCTTCCAGTGGATCCCTTTAAAATGATGGCTAAAGTGGTGTCTACATTCTCGTAACGGAAGGATGTTATTTTATTTCCACTTGATTTTGCTTAACAGCTATAAAACCAACAAGTTCCCCTCGACTTAGAGATACCTTTTGGTTTGGTTTGTTGAAGCTATTATGCTGCGGATGAAAACTTCCTGTTGGATATCCAGGCTTGGCATTGCTTGAGACAGTAATCAGCACAAAAGAAATAGCTACACTTTATTTCCCCAGCTACTATCTTTTTATTGAGGGCACATATTGGATGCTACTTCTATTCGAATGCAAGATAGCAAAAAGTGGGCCTGAGAAACAATCCCTTCTTGCCAATGTAATTAATTTCTGTCTATTGTGATCACATCATTTTGGGGTCAGTCTTATGAAAATTTGTGGAGGAATCCACATCGTTAAGTCGATTGTCACCCCTTGAGTGTTATTTCTTACTGGAAAAGGAAAATTAAGAGAATGTTTATGGACTGTTATCCAAACAATTTCCATTATTTATTTATTTATTTATTTAACATTTATATTGCCACATCCAGGCAATATACCAGGTTGGATCCCATTGTTCTAGGTGGTGTACAAACACAAAACTTTCAGTATCTTGCCTATAGACAGACTATGGATAAGGCTACAAAGAGAAATTCATACAAAAAATATAAGGGGAGCCCGAAAAAATGGGACTTTTTCTTCACAGATAAACAGCAAATGTGATACATAATATCTCTAGACAGGGCTGGATTTGTAGCTCATGTGTCCCACCACACAGCACCTTCAGCACCCTCCTGCCTACAGTTTACCTTTATGTTTTCCATTGGGACAGACAATGGGGGAGGGAGGGATTGGCCAGGCCAGCACTTCACAGTAAGGGGTTGGGAAGAGTGGCTGGGACAATTGGCTCAGCCAGCTCTGGGCAGGAAGAATATGCTGTTCCTGGTCTCTGGCTTTTGGCCTGGCCAAGAGGTAGGGCCTCAGGGGAAAGAGAAAGAGTAGAACTATGATCTGGGAGAAAAGAGAAGAAGGAGGGGGTAGGGCCAAAGTTCTGCCAATGAGCAGGACCCCAAATTGCTTGGGATCTCTGAGCCTGGCCCTGTTGACCTATGTGGAATCTGTCACTGTTCAGACACCCCTAGAAAGCTTGCACCCTGAGGCATGTGCCTACTGTGCCTAACAGGAAATCCATCCCTGGTTCTAGGTTTTATATTACAGCAAAACCTTTGTTGTTAACCAGCTTGAGAACTGTACCTATCACATGGTTGAGATTAGATCAGAGAAAAATGTTTATTGTTTAATAAACGTCCTTTATTTGAGAATAATGAAAATTAATTGGATGCAAACAAACCACAAGTGACTCTTGGAGATGGACGCTCTTCTGCCCAAGGAATATTCAATAGACTGTTTCATACCATTCTGAGTGGGGAGAATCATAACAGAGGTATAATTTTAACTACAGCATCTCTTTTTCACTTGAAAGTTGTCTGCTCAAAGGATGCACCTCTGGATTTCTCTTACAGATATTGTTTTGGTAGTTCTTAGTTCAGTGTGGGCTTTCTGGTTTGGTTTTGTTTTTAAAATATTTGGGTACTGGTGGTATACATGTGGTTTCTTTTAATTTCACTATTATGTTGGTGAATGGTGTTGAAACCTGATTTTTTAGGTAATAAGTGTTTAGCTAGGGATTTCATTTGCCGAGAAATAAACAATATTTGCATAAGTTGTGCACCCCTTTTCAAAGCACTCAGCACAGTCAGTGATGTGCATGTATTGTTAGTCTTACAGCATTATTTATAAGGAAAGCACTTGGAAGCGGTGCTGACCACGAATGACCTGCACACCTCCCCTGCTTCCTATACCGCATGTTGCAGCAAAGTTCTCACTCTGGCTATTGCCGTGTGCTTTCTGGGGTGCCAATTCACAGGGCAAAGTCTGTTGTCAAGATAGCAAATGGCTTTTCCTCGGTTCCTGCCGGAGCTGGGCTTGAAAATATTCAGGACTGAAAATCCCACTGAGATCCGCACAGTGAAATGTCCCCCGCTCCCACCCACACAACGGGCTAGCTGGTCCAGATGGCGCGAAAAGGGAAAGGAGAAACGGTGGGGGGCGGGGTAGCTTGCTTTGCCTTCCTCTCAGAGCCTGAAGCTCCTCTTGCTCAGGAAGAGTCTAAACCCCCCCAAACATATGCTTCTTCCAGGGGGGCTCACGAGAAATAATACTGTGTTTGCTTTGCACGAGGGGAGAGGAGGGACGGGTGCTCTTCACTCTGCGGCCCCCTCTGCCCTGACCCTGGCCATCTGCTGCACTCTATGCCTCTCCTACCTCCCCCCCCATATGTTGTCTTCCTTCTGCCCTCACTGCTGCCTCCCCTCCGTGCTGCCCCCTCCTCCTGTCCTCAAGGCTGCCTGTTCGCTCCCTGCTCCTGCCATCCCTCCTCCCCCCCCCACCCCCAGTGTCCCCGCCCCCCGGCGTGCTGCTCTCTCCGCCTGCCCTGCTGAGCTAGCCGGCGGCTGCTGTGCCTGGCTCCCCTCTCCCTCCCCACGCTGCCCCCGGCCACGTGCCACCGGCGTTCTGCCCCTACCCTCCATTGACGTCACAATCGGAGCGGTCTCTGCCGCGCGGCCCCCTGTGCTCCCGCACTCTGACACAAGCGAGAGGCGGCAGCAGCCGCCTGCCTGCCCCTGCCTGCTCCAGCAGCTGGCTCCGGCTCCTGAGTCCTGCCCCGCTCGGCAGCGCGCCCTGAGCCCAAGTAAGGACGGGGCAAGCGGCCCGCCCGGCTCAGCCTGCGGCGTGCAGCCCCCGCTTGGCGGGGCTCAGCTCCGGGCACCTGCGGGTTCAGCACCATGGTCAGGGGCGCCGAGCTCCCGCCGCAGCCTTCGGGCAGTGACTCCCCGCTGGCCGGGGTCCGCGTTTCTCCTGTCCAGCCTCTAGCTGCCGCGCGCCCCCGCCCCGCTCAGGGGTGACCCCAACCTGCGCTGCGCGCTCGCGCCCCAGGGAACGGCGCCCGGCGCTGCACCCGCCGCTCACTTCCAGCTTGGCTCGTTTGCCTCTTCTGCGCCTGGCTCCGGCAGAGATGAACGAAAGCAGCTCGCTCGCCGCCGGCGGGCTCCCTCCAGCCCGCATTCAAGCCAGCGATGGCAACTCTTCCGTTGAGCTCGCCTCTCAGCTCCCCGCCTTTGCCATCAACCCCTGGCACGTTATGCTCTGCATCTCCGGGACCATCATCGCCTGCGAAAATGCCATCGTGGTGGCCATTATCTTCTACACGCCCAACCTGAGGACCCCTATGTTCGTGCTGATTGGGAGCCTGGCCACGGCAGACCTCCTGGCCGGGGTCGGCTTGATCCTCAATTTCGTATTTCAATATGTGATCCAGTCAGAGACCATCAGCCTTATTACCGTTGGCTTTCTGGTGGCCTCCTTCACGGCTTCTGTGAGTAGCTTGCTGGCCATCACAGTTGATCGTTACCTCTCCCTGTACAATGCACTGACTTACTACTCAGAGAAGACCGTCCTCTGCACTCATATGATGCTGATCGTTACCTGGGGAGTGTCCCTCTGCTTGGGACTGCTACCTGTCCTAGGCTGGAACTGTCTAGATGACTATTCATCCTGCAGCATTGTCAGACCCTTGACTAAAAGTAACCTGACTTTGCTGGCTGCCTCTTTCTTTTTCGTCTTCATCATCATGCTCCATCTGTACATTAAAATCTGCAAAATAGTTTGCAGGCATGCACATCAAATAGCCCTCCAGCAACATTTTTTGACTGCCTCTCACTACGTTGCTACTAAAAAAGGAGTCTCTACTCTTGCTATAATTCTTGGAACCTTTGGAGCAAGCTGGTTACCTTTTGCTATCTATTGTATAGTTGGAGATCCTGAGGACCCTTCTGTGTATACTTATGCCACACTTCTTCCTGCTACTTACAACTCCATGATCAATCCTATCATTTATGCCTACAGAAACCAAGAAATTCAAAGGGCCATGTGGGTTCTTTTTTGTGGCTGCTTTCAGTCTAAAGTGTCCTTTCGTTCAAGATCGCCCAGTGATGTCTAAGTTACTTTTCTCGTTGTAATGTTGCCCAAAGAGACAATCTACTTAGTGAATTACAGTGCCTGTTATGAACTAGATCCATGTTGTGAAGTTGTTGAAAACATGCTTAAACATTAGCACTTTATGTATATATATTTGTATTCTTTGGAATGATCAGGGACAGAGCTTTCGGTTCTGTAAAAAATGTGGTTGAGTACGAAATTGTACATCACATTTGTAAAATGAAGACATTCCAATACTGCTTAATTATAGCACTTTATTTCTAGCTGCTGAACTGCCAATTACAGTGTTGCCAGTTTCAAGGTCAGAAAGAACAGAAGTGAAATGTTGTATTTTGTGTGCAAGTGTCAATATGTTTTGCTGCACAATATTGATAAATTATAACATTTTGTACACAAAGAAATAAATACATTGAACAGGTAAGTTTCTTTTGTGTGTTTAACTGATTACAGAGTTTTGAGAGCTTGGAAACCCACCAGCTAATCAAGCTCCCTTTTTGCTTATTCTTAAAAATTCACCATTTACTTGTATCTAAGAAGACTTTAGTTTACATATGCAGAGCAAATAGTTCACAAAAATGCTTAAATGTGCTATTTTTGTATGTTTTCTTTCTTTTTCCCTGACTAGTATTGTTTCTCCTCCAGAAAGCAAGCACTTAAATATCTTATTGATTTTTTCCTCAGTTCTCACAGTCTCATTTTTTATTCATAGGTTGGTCCCATATAAAGATATTACTTTTTTAAAAAATATCCAAGATGCCCTTGACTTTCAGTCTAAACTCCCTTATTTTCCCCTTAAAGGCTAATTCACAGGGGGGAAAAAATCAGTTAATTCCCTAAAAGCCTGTACAAGGCCATAATAAATTGGCTTTCATGACCATCCACCATTCTGACACTAACCATATTTCTTTTGCCCTCTGTTTGATTGAACTCTAAGACTAAAACTCAGTGAAAAAGATCACTTAAGTGCACCGTTGTTGTCTTTCTGTCTCGGAGAAGTTTAAAATTTTCTGACAGCCCAGTTAGTGGAGTGCTTTTTCCCAGAAGACCATCAGGTGAACATTATACCTAAACTTTGAAGGATTTCTTCACTGGAGATTAAATTCCTAGACAACTGATTCCTTTAATAATGCTACATTGTATATGCAACACATTTAAAAAATATTACTGGACACTTTATTTAAAATCAGTGAAATCATCAGTAATCACATACTCTTTCTAGTTTTAATTAAAGGCTGCACTAGATTAAACCTCTATTCAAGTGCACAGAATCTACCTTCAAATATTTCCAAACTATACCCAAAGCAAACCATCAAACAAACCATCATATTCTGGAATTACTAAAGCCACAAGTTCCAGAGGGTAGCTGTGTTAGTCTAGTCCAGCAAAACCAAAACAAAGGAGTTCTGTGGCATTTTTAAAGACTAACAAATTTATTTATTGCATAAACTTTTGTGGGTGCAAATCCATTTCATCAGATGCATGAAATGAAGTGGGATTACAACCATGAAAGTTTATTTGATAAATACATTTGTTAGTCCTTAAAAATGCCGCAGAACTCCTTTTTTGTTTTGGTTAAAGCCATAAGAAAAGAGTAAGTCATAGAGATTCTGGAGCAGTATGTTTAAATTTATATTAAAGCCAAAAAACTTTTAATAGCAATATGCAATTTCAGTGATAACAAGTGACGTTTCATTTTATGAGTAAGATCAAACTTCTAGACCCCAGACTACTTTAGCTCTTATTATTCCTTTTTTATTTGTTATATATCAGCTCCAGTTCTTTGACAGGAAAGACTGGAAGACCCCCAAGTAAATGTTACAATAATCAGTCATAGAAGTGGCAGCATCATTTATTAATATCTCCATGATTGAAGGTTTTAATCTAGTGGTGTTATAAAGGTGGTATAAAGTAGCCTTTGTGATATTTCAAAATGCCAATGAAATGAAAATTTTGAAGACCTTAGCACACACAGAGCCAAACTCATCCCTGTTTTAATTCAATTGAAGTAATTTTTTCCCCAGTGCTTTTGTACTCAGGTGCTATATTAACAAAATTAAGTGCCAAAAAAGATAAGCAACAGGTGTCTAGGACCAGTCAATAAAACTTACTACCTTAAAGGTTTGGCTTCATAATTCTTTGTTATCTCAGGGTGAATATCAACAAAGCTATACATCAAAACTGCAGTAAGTGTTCTGATATACATAGAAACTATCATTCCAGTAATTAAAGTTGCTTAACAGAGAAATGTGTAAGACAGGGGTCGGCAACCCCAGCATGCGTGCCAGAGCTGGCACGCGGGCCGAGCCTGAGCAGCACGCAGAGCCGCTTAGGCTCCCCCACTAGCCCAGCAAACCGCGTGGCCAGCAGCTGCAGCACATGGCTGAGGGTCCCTGCTGGCCCCGACCCCTGCTGGACTGCAGGAGAGAGAGGAGAGGAGCGGAGCGGGTCATGTTGCCCTGGCCTGCCCAGAGCGGCGCCATTGCTGGCAAGGCAGAGCAGGCCCCAGCCATGGCCAGCAAGAGAGCGGGTTAGGTTGGGTTGACCCAGCCGGAGCCGCTGCAGTGGGTGGCCTCCAGCTCCTGGCCCCAGCTCCCGCCGGCAGTGGCGGCTCCTGGTGGGCCGAACCAACTCACCCTATTGCCAGCCATAGATGGGGCTGGCTCTGCCCTGCCAGCAGCAGCGTGGCTCTGGGCGGGCCGGGGTGATGTGACCCACTCCGCTCTGCTCCGCTCCCCTCCTGCCGTCCAGCAAAGGGGCGGGGCTAGCAGGGGCCATCAGCCCCACACTGCCCCTATAGATGGGATCCGGCCCCGGGGCCAGGAACTGGAGGCCGCCCGCCAGCTGATGCCAGCCCAGGCCCTGGCCGGCAGGGCAGTTGGTCTGGCCCTGCCCCCTTTTGGCCCCACCCCCAGCACCTGCTAAGGGTGCAGTGGGCGGGGCTGGCAGAGGGGCTGGCAAAGGTTGAATGAGCAGAGTCTGAATGAGCTCTCCCCTGAGTCTAGTGATGGGCTGGGGAAGAGGACCTCAGAAGCTGACCTTGTTTTCATGGGCACACCCACCCTGCCTGTGTGTTCTATATCACTGCATTACTTTACCCAAGTGCCGTCAAATTCCAAAGGGGTAGCCGTGTTAGTCTATTGCAGAAAAACAACAGAGTCCTGTGGCACAGTCTTTAAAAGTGCCACAAGACTGTTGTTTTACCCAAATGATCACTTTTGGCTGGGGTTGGACCACAAGTCATTTTGCTTTTTTGGGGGAAAGGGGTATGAAAAGGTTGTTATCCTTGTTGTGTGAATCAAGGGCAACAGAACTGCACTTGCTAGGTAGGGACATGGGTGCCAAAGCCCAGTAGTGTTGAGAGAAGATGGAGGTGGGTACCTTTGGTCATGGTGGTGTGGGCCTTGCCTTGATCTTCTCTTTACTGTATAATAATAAAACTGAGTAAGAGTCAATTGAGAGTCTTGTTGCAAACCAACAGAGTTGCAATTGCTGACTAAACCAAGTCTAAACATTAGACCTGCTTTGGGATAGTATCTTAGATACAAGAAACTGCCCAGTCTGCACTAGCAGTGAGGCTTCCTCCGCTAACAGCTTAAATCACTAAAAGCTGCCTTAAGTGATGGGATCTCAAGATAGCCCAGAATAGCTGGCACAGCAGCTAGCAGGGCAAGTCTGGTAGTTGCTATACTGAGCTCCTGAGCTATGTCTACACTGGCAATTTAAATCACATCCACACTAGGCTTTCATTAACTTTCATTGACTTAAGAGATTCCTTAAGTTGACTTAATGAAAGCTTAAGTCAACTCTATAACTATCACTCATTAAATTCCAAAGGGGTAGCCATGTTAGTCTATTGTAGAAAGACAACAGAGTCCTGTGGCACTTTTAAAGACTAACAGATTTATTTATCGCATGAGCTTTCGTGGGAGAAGATCCCACTTCGTCAGACGCTTTGAAGATAGGAAAGTTTCCTATCTTCAAAGCGTCTGACGAAGTGGGATCTTCTCCCACGAAAGCTCATGCGATAAATAAATCTGTTAGTCTTTAAAAGTGCCACAGGACTCTGTTGTCTATCACTCATTAGGTCAACTTAACCCTTAAGTCGACTCCAGGACAGTGTGGATGTGGAGTAACCCTTAAGTTGACTTAAGGGTGGTTAGGTCAACTTAAAAAAGTGGACTAAGTCGACAAAGTAAAGTCGACTTAGTCCACTTTGTTAAGTCAACTTTAATAAGGTCGACTTTAAGGTTCAGAAAAGGGCAACTAAAATGATTAGGGGTTTGGAGAGTGTCTCGTATGAGGAACAATTAAAAAGGCTAGGCCTCTTCAGCTTGGAAAAGAGGAGACTGAGGGGGGACATGATAGAAGTATATAAAATTATGACTGATGTGGAAAAAATACAAGAACCAGGGGTCACCAAATGAAACTGATAGGTAGCAGGTTCAAAACAAATAAAAGGAAGTTCTTCTTCACACAACGCACAGTCAACTTGTAGAACTCCTTACCTGAGGAGGTTGTGAAGGCTGGGACTATAACAATATTTAAAAGGGAACTGGATAAGTTCATGGTGGCTAAGTCCATAAATGGCTATTAGCCAGAAAGGGGTTAAGAATGGTGTCCCTAGCCTCTGTTTATCAGAGGATGGAGACGGATGGCAGGAGAGTGATCACTTGATCATTGCCTGTTAGGTTCACTCCCTCTGGGGCACCTGGCACTGGCCACTGTCGGTAGACAGATACTGGGCTGGATGGACCTCTGGTCTGACCCAGTACGGCCTTTCTTATGTTCTTATGTTATGTTCTTATGTAAAGTCGACCTAACTTTTTCTAGTGTAGACATAGCCCTGGAGAGTAGAGTGAACAAGGTGCCTTTCTCTTCCCCTTTCCCTACTGCATGGAAGGTGAACTCTGCTGATGCCCCTCTGAACTCTGGGTCTTCACTGACCAAAGACAATAACTGTGAGTGAGGGGCAGTGAAGGGAAGGAAATGTTAAAGGAACTTTTGGTTGCTGGACTTAAGGACCTGAGGCAAAAGGACACTGCCCAATACTCTCATGAATCCAGTTTGCAGCATTTTCCCAAGTTAATGCCGGATTATTTTTCCCACTTCTTATTAAAATTTTCTTTTTTACACTCAGGCCTGGTCTACACTGCCACTGGCTGTTGACAGGAGATACATAAGCAAAGCTACTTACTTATATTGCCATACCACAGCATCTCCATTGCACGGCATCAGTGGGAGATGCCCTCTGGTCATCACAGCCTTACTCTTTTTAGGGGGATAGATTTATTGCCTTAATTGGAGAGCACTTCCAGAATCGATTGAGTGGGTCTCCACAGCCAGCTCAGTTGATCCTGCTGCATTGATCCACGTAGCCCTGGCAGTGTAGATGTATCCTCAGACTCTGTACTTGTGAGAGAGGAAACGTTGCTTCTAGAGGCCCCCAATGAGTGGTGTATAATTGTCCCAGGTTACTGAGTGGGGGTTCAAGCACGTTTTGTGTTCATTGTTGAAAAGGAACCCTTAGATACTGAACCTGGCCTTTGTTCCTGCTGACTCCAACTGACAGAAAAATTACAAACCAAATGAATTTATAGTTATATACCCTCATACAATCATCAGTTGTGTTCTGTTTACATTTTTAGACTAGCATATATAATATTTGATAGTTAATTTATTTTGCATTTGGTTTGTTTTTATTAACCCTTCTCCCAATCATTTACAATATCATTTAACAAAACTGAAAATAATTCCTTATTTTAAATTTTAAGCATTGTAACTCTTAAAAGATTTTCCTACTATAATGAGCATCAAATTTATTTTTAATGGTTACAACACTTTGTAATAGATCATGTTTACATATGCCACGTAAGAAATCTCTTGCTGACAAACTAATAATTCCTGGGAAGGAGTAAACCAAAATAGGGATGGTATTTTGATTTTTGTTTTGGTTATCCCTTGGACTGGAATTGACGTCAATTTAGTCGCAGTAAAATATGGCCTTTCATTTCCAGAGTCTTGATCTGCAGGGATACCTGAGCAGAATAATATTATCACAGACTACAAAATATCTGCTTCCTTGAATCAGATCTCATTCTAGGGAAAAGAAATCATGGTTAGATTATAAATGCTGAAAACAGCATGAGAGTAATTTTATAGAATTAAACTACATGGTTTTTCTTGCTGAGATTGCTGTTTAAAGTAAACAAGCAGGCATTTGCTTCAGAAGCTGGATCTACATTTGCAGTCTCTGTACACGCAGTCTTAAACTGGCACATGACTGGCTTTCTTTAGCTGGTGAATGATTTTTGACAAAAATGGAATCATATGTTGGCATCTATATTATTGATCAACTATGAAAGGTATCACATTCTTCACCACAGAACCACTATTTGAGGGCTGCTTCTATCAATTGTTCTTACTATCTGAAGCCAATCTGATTCACCGGTCAGGTTTGAGCCTGTATTCCTGAAACCCACACTAAAAAAGTATATGGGAATTGTTGCATGCCTAGGGACTGCAGAATTAGGATGGTAATTTGTTATCATAAAAATAGCCAGTTTACAGCCCACTCTGACAAATACTTATTTCCATGAGACTGTTCCCAGTAATGAGCACTACCTTTGGGAATATCTGTAAGCTTAGGCCCTAAAGTGGTTATTTTTATAAAAACAAATGCTGACCCCAATCTTGCAGTCCTTATGTAAGCAAAATTTCCATTGACTTCAATGCAACTGTAGGGCCTGATGTGTGACAATGGTATTTTACGTATAGCCCTAATTAAAAACATATCATGAGATGTCCACCTTTAAAGTTATCTATCACTTTTATGGTAAAGTAGATAATGTAATATCAACTGGGGTTCTGGGTATCTGCACCTGCATATGCCCCCCCCCCATTTTTCAATAAGAACGTCTAGCTCCACAGGCTTCTGAGGCTTCCAGACCCCTAGCCATCACCTCTTTTGGGTGCAGTCATGGCTGTCCTAAAGGGTGGGTGGGGCCCAGGGTGAATCATCTTGTGTGGGTCTCCGCCACCAAAAAGCCGCCAAAGACAGTGCAGGGCTCACAGAACCGCAGGGCCTGGGGCAGTCGCCCCCCTCTAAGGATGGCTGAAGGTGCAGACATGCATCTCACCTTCCTCCTGACTGGCTATTTCAGGCTGCACAGTTTCCTGCCTACTCTGTGAATTCCCCAGAAAATCAGATTGCCTAAGCAGTCCTGTTTTGCTCTCTGCTCAGAGGTTACAAACAGTGTAAGTGTCCACAGTTATAGAGCACCACCTTAACTCCAGCAAGGGCTCTGGTAAGAATATATATTTTTAAATTCTACCAAGGGGCTTTTCTGAGGTTCATATCCATCTTTGATTAGAACAAAAGCTCCCATAAACAAGTCATTTTATCCTTTATACAGCTGGCATCCCTGATCTAGCAATTCTGAGAGCAAGTAATCAGTAGACAGTTGACCTCTCTTCATGTACATACGCATTCACCTCCCCCTAGTTATTTCCTAGGAAACCCACTTAACTAAAAATTCATTGTTATCTGATGCATTGTTTAAAAGAGTCCTTTGAAGCTCCTAGCACAACACCATGCACTCCTGCTTTATCATCACAGGTTAAAAGGGAATTTTTATGGGAGTCTGTTACAGTATTACATTACAACAGGTGATTTGACCTCACCTTCCTCTATGTGCTGTTCCCCACTGTTTGAATCCTAACACCTATTTTGATTTGCTGTTACAGCCTGACCTGATCCTATGTCATATACTCCCCTGCATTTAATTTCCTCCCATTCTGTAAGTTTCCCATCTTCAAAGCGTCTGACGAAGTGAGATTTTCTCCCATGAAAGCTCATGCGATAAATAAATCTTTAGTCTTTAAAAGTGCCACAGGACTCTGTTGTCTTTCTAGTATATCGCTATCAATCAGTTATAAAATATATTCTAGAGTCATTCATCCTTGGTTCAGCCAATTCATCCTTGGTTTTCAGAGCACTTGCATTACAGAGTAATCTAGTCCTAGAAATGACCATATTCAGTAAATTAAGAATTATAATTGTACCAAACTGTGTACTATTTGAAATTGTAAGGCCTGGGTTATGCAGGCAATCAAACTAGATGGCCTTTTAGCCTTAAAATCTATGACTCTATAATGAAAAAAGGGAAAAACTGAATAGCAAAACATTAAGAGGAAGTTGGACCCAGATCATGATTAAGGTGGCTAATTTATTAATTTTCTAAAGGCTCTTTGGTTTCCTTCAACTGTGTGACCCAAAAGAAAACAAAGCCGAGGAAAAGATGAGGTTGTTGATTGGGATTGGTAGGGATTGAGGAAACAGAATGTGCTGTTTAGCAAGCTCACTCCTCATCCTGCAATCATCAATACAATGATGGTAAGGTCTTCCTCTCAGAATATGATTTTAGTAACTAATCCCAACAGTTCTCTTCCCATTAACAATGCAACTTCATGGAATCTGTTAAATCTATATATTGCTGGTGTACAGAAGCAAGTTCTGATGAAACTGAGTCAGAAATTGCCTACCTGTTCATGTCCCTGGTCCTGTGGAGCGCAATTTCTAATGAACCATTTTGTAATCGCACCCACCTATTAGAAGTTGGCTAGAGATTGATGCTGCCAGAACTGGAAAATAACCTTCATTGCAGCTTGAGTTTTACTCTGAACTAGGTTGTAATTACACAAGCCTATTAGCTCAAATCTTGACAGAAAAATGCATCTGCTAATATGTGCACCCAAAGAAAAGACCATGTTGACTGAAAAACCCTTTAAATACACATATGATAAAATATGACTATCAGACTTTAAATGGTTGGACGTAGTAAATGTAGGCATTTTCTCTGCCTTAATTTGTGTTAGGAACCACTCATATATAAATAAATGAATAAATTGACAGCCCATAAAAGCTAAACTGTAAGCACTGGACCAAATCCCATATACACTGTTCACTCAGTCCTTACTCCAAGGGAGTTTTGCCTGCATAAGGATTGAGAGTTAAATTCAGCCCTGTACAGAGGGCCTCCCTTAAGTGCAGCCAATCTGCATGGTTGCCTTGGGTACCAACCTTTGAGGGTGCCAAATCAGCCTTGGCTGGTCTGGTCTAATCTGCTTTTCCTTCTTTTTCTCTGTCAGCCGGATGGTGGTTGGAGGATATCAAGAATGGTTTCTACCATGGGCAGAAAACCCACATGTTTACTTGTACAGAGGGTCAGCATGAGGCCTATGAGTCATTTAGGGACAGATTTTTGTAAAGTATTTAGGGACCTAAAGATGTAACTAAGTGCCCTGTGGGGTTTCAATGGGAGGCAGGCTCCTAGATGCTTTTGAAAATCCCACTAGGTGCGTACAAAGTAGTGTATGTTTAGGCACTTAACATACCTTTATAAATCTGGCCCTTAAGCCCTCAAATTAGGCACTGTGTCCAGGACCAGACTTCAGCCTGAATTAATCATGAGAGTAAAGACTCCAGGATTCAGCCCATTATAAATAATATAGAGTTGTTTATTTACCATTTTATTTCTTATTTCATAATAAATTATTATATTGATTCTTAACAAAAGAAAGATGATACAAATGAGTTACCAATATGTGATAATAATGTTTTATATGGTAAGACAAATCCTCACAAATATCTTGAGGCAAGAAAGGAGCTAACCCAAACAGTATTCATATCTTATAAAGCTAGACAGTACCTTGAAGCACAGCCTTAATCAAAGGATGGTGTGCAATGTGCACCATCCAGCAGTAGCTGTGGGAGGTAGTGTGTGGCAGACCCAGGTCCCTCACAGCTTCTACTTTGTGAGGCTATGTACACACTACCTGAGTTTTCACGCAATAAGCATGTTGCACAATAAATGGTCCGTGGTTGTTGTTGCGCAAGATCGCGTACACACTCGGCGGACTCTAACGGTACAGAGCCCCCCCCCCCTTCTGTTAGCAGTCCTCCAGCAAAGCAAACTGAACTGTGGGTACGTATCCCACAGTTCCCCGTATCAGTAATTCGCGATTTGGATCATGGGAAGAAGAAGGGTCGCGCTATGCTGCATGGGATAATTACTCATTTCCCGTGGTGCATTCTGTTACCGACGCTTCCCTGCAGTTGCCACTAGCAACGAGCGCGAAATTCAAACTGAAACGACCGTCTTTACGGAACTTCCCTTTCTGTATCAGCATGAATTCAGCTGTGATCTTGAATGCTGCATTCAGCATTGTGAACACAGCCCAGATTCTGCTGCAGTATGCCTTTGGCTCTGATTCAGAGCAGGATTATGATGACTCGAGCACGGAGACTGACAGCCTTGAGAACAGCACTGATATTCTGATCAGTTTCACCGACCAGCTGCACAGCGTGAACTGCCGTGTCTGGTCACGGCAGACGAGTACAGACTGGTGGGACCGAATCGTTCTTCAGCTGTGGGATGATGAGCAGTGGCTACAGAACTTTCGAATGCGGAAAGCCACATTTATGGAACTGTGTCAGGAGCTGGCCCCTGCCCTGCGGCGCAAGGACACGAGAATGAGAGCGGCCATCTCCGTGGAGAAGCATGTGGCTATTGCCCTATGGAAACTGGCGACTCCGGACTGCTACCGCTCGGTCGCAAACCAGTTCGGGGTCGGACGGTCCACCGTCGGAGTAGCACTGTCACAAGTATGCAAAGCCATCAAACGTCTCCTGCTAAGGGGGGGGTGAACCTTGGGAACGTGAGGGAGATCATCGATGGATTTAAGGAGTTGGGCTTCCCGAACTGTGGTGGTGCGATAGATGGAACTCACATCCCTATTCTCGCGCCCGACCATCTCGCCTCCGAGTATATTAATCGCAAGGGGTACTTTTCAATGGTTCTTCAGGCACTGGTGGACCACCGTTGTCGGTTTATGGATATAAATGCAGGTTGGTCAGGAAAGGTGCACGATGCATGCATTTTTAGGAACTCTGGACTGTTCCGAAGGCTACAGGCGGGTACATTTTTTCCAGACGAGAAAATAACGGTGGGGGGTGTTGAGATGCCTGTAGTTATCCTTGGGGACCCCGCCTACCCACTGATGCCTTGGCTTATGAAGCCTTTTACAGGGAAGTTGGATCCTGCAAAGGAGCACTTTAATTACAGGTTGAGCAGGTGTAGAATGGTTGTAGAGTGTGCCTTTGGCCGTTTAAAAGCGCGCTGGAGGTCGCTGTACGGCCGGCTTGACCTACATGAGGACAACATACCAATTGTCATCTCTGCATGTTGTGTTCTTCATAATAATTGTGAAAACCGGGGGGAGAGATTTTTTAACTCTTGGACAAGGGAGGTGGAACGTCTAGAGTTTGCCTACCAGCAACCGGACACAAGGGGTATCTGGGGGGCGCAGCTTAGGGCAGTACGCATAAGGGAGGCGTTGAAGAATGAGTTCATGAGTGTGGACTGAAAGGCGGTCTTTTACTATTATAAATCACTGCTATCCTTATGTATTGGTTACCTTAGAAACTCAATAGATATAGAGTGATTGCTTCCTTTTTCTTTTTTTTACTTCTTTCTCACCCCACGCCCAGGGCATACCAAAAATGAAAAACAATAAAGTCAGATTAAATTTAACAGTGTCTCAACTTTATTACTAATACAGAAAGGAAACGGTGGCTGTAAGGGGAGGGGGGACTAAAGGTGGGTGTAGGTGCGGGACTCCACGATATAAGTTGATGGAGGGGTTGAGGTGACGTTATACCATGGGTGTCCATGGGTTTCCAAAAAAGGTTTGGGGGGAGAGTGTTGAGTGGATGTAGGGAATGGCGGATGTGGCTGCGGGGGGGAGGTGCGAGCCTGGAGCAGACCGACCATGGACTTCAGCAAGTTGGTCTGCTCATGAAGAATGCCTATTAGGGCGTCCTTCTGCTTCTCCCTCCTCGCGCTGCTTTCTAGCCTGTCCTGCCTGCACACCCGCCTCCATTCCCTTGTCTCCGTCGCTGATTTTTCATGGGAATGCATCAACTCTTGGAAGATATCTTCCTTGGTCCTGCGAGGCCTCCCCCTTATCTTTCTCAGACGGTCAGCAGCAGCTGTACACCGTCCAGTGAAGGCCATTCCTGTGCAAAAAAGAAACAGTTTGAATGCCGCTATTGTTCTCACCACGTTCAGGTGCAAAAAATGATGCTCTCCCTTCACATTCCGAGATTACATGGGTGAAGAAATACCGGGGGGCTGTAACAAGTTTTCCAAAGTGAGGGACGGGTTGCTGTGAGTAGGTACACGGGACAGTTGAGTATTGCCGCTGATTGTTCGGAACCTGTGTCAGAGATGGCTGCAGTGGAAGCCGATATCACACTGCTTAGAGTGCCTCTGCAAGCGAGAATGCATCTCCTGCATGTGGTGGACTTCCAGCCTGGTCCTTACGCAGCTGGATTGTGCGCGGCTATGGTTCCTGCTGCAGTGCTTGCGAGCTTGAGAGGGAGAGTCTCCCTGAATGGGGGAGGGCAAAGGCTCGCTCTACCATCCAATTTCAAAAGAAGAATTTTGGAGGTATTTGGAGTACACGTTTAGTGACTTGAAAGTGAACGACTACTTGGCAATCGAGGCATGTATTGATGCGCTTTTCTTTTAAGTCCAGAAATACAAGGGCACACCATTAATGCACATAAAAGAAGAAACAGAGAAGGAGACCTCTATGCCTTATATTCATGTACACGCTAAGCTGTAGCTGATAGAATAGAGAGCACTGCAAACATAACTTACCGGAGCTGCCATCGGCTGATTCAGGTGAAGGAGTGCCAAAAGACTCCGTGGAGCTTGTCTCTGCCGGGGTGGCGAATAACTCCTGGCTCCCAATGTCGGTGGCTCCGTTGTCGCCGTCCACCTCCTCTTCCTCCTCTGCTTCCTCGTCCACGATTGCATCGTCGCCTTCTGCTGCCTTGCCATTTTCTGCTGCTCTTGCAGAAGTGTCCATGGTCGAGATGGGGGTTGTTGTGGGATCGCCGCCCAGGATCGCCTCCAACTCCTTGTAGAAGCGGCATGTCGCCGGCGCGGACCCGGAGCGCCGGTTTGCATTTCTGGCCCTGTGGAATGTTATCCGCAGCTCCTTCACTTTGGCCCGGCATTGCAGAGTGTCTCTCTCGTACCCCTTCTCAATCATCGCCTGAGAAATTTGTCCAAATATGTCGAAATTTCTCCTGCTGCCACGTAATTGTGACTGCACGGCAGACTCTCCCCAGATGCCTATCAAATCCATCACCTCTGCTGTTATCCAGGCTGGAGCTCGTTTGCTGCGACGCGAGGACATTGCAATCGGAGCACACAGAGGCAGCAGCACTGAACAGCAAGCCAGAAGGGAGAGTGGGGAATTCAAAAATTCGCGGGGCAGAAGGGGAGGTTGGGAAAAATGATGTCACGGCAACAGAGTACAGGGGGAAGTGCAGAAGGGATGGGATTGGAATTGTGGGCCATTTCCGTTATATTCACATTGCGCGGTAACCGTACACACACGGGCTGTCGCGCAATAACTATTCCGCGTTAGCCCTTACCATGCTCATTTTGCTGGTTTACATTTTGCGCAACAAGAGGGCTCTTAACGCGCAAAAACTGTAAGTAGTGTGTGTACGCTCGGCTTCTTATCGCGCAATAAAGGGCTTTATCGCGCAATAACTTTCTAGTGTGTACAAGGCCTGAGAGAGAGCTAAAGCAATTTGACTAGCCTACAGTACAGAAAAAGCAAATTACAGCAACTCCTAGAGAAGCCAATACACTGGGGAGCTGAGTCATGGCTCTGCCCACTTCACACCCATCTACTCCACTTACATCTGTTCAGCATTCAACAACCATTTACTCTTGCCCAAACAATTAGCTCCTGCAACAGTTGTAAGGGAGGTTTTTATTCCTCTTGCAGATACATAGTCCAAATCTAGTCTGGTTCTAGTACTTAGTATTGTTCAGATAGAAATAAGAATAATAAACATATTTATTAAATTACAGTCAGCTGTTGCAAAAATTGAATATAGAATCTGTTGGAGCAGTATCAGAGCTGTGAGCCAGACTAACAGAGCTATCATTTTTATTTTTAATTTGAGAAGCAAAATAACTTTTTGCATTATGAATCCAAAAAACCCCAAAGCTGTTGGTCTTTAATTAAGCTAATCTTGGCAGGAAACAGGACAAACAGAAATAGCATGAACAGCAAATTCTTCTTTACACCCGAGTAATTTTTTTCATGGTGGAGTAATTTTAGTTACACTTAATATTTTCACCTTTCCTCCCCACACAAACTATGTCATCTATTCTTTATCATAAGAGGATTAACAATTACATTTATGGTACAAATAGAACAGAGACATTTATGTAGAGATTTAACTATAAAGTATATTTCAAAAATTAATATCTGAAGGAAAAGCTCAAATCCTTGCCACAGAGCTGAAACATAAGAGAACAGAGTTAGGAGATCAACTTCCCCAGATGCTAAAAGCCCAGTGGGAGAATATCATACCTATATAGAGGGCTGTCATAAGGCACCAATGAAACATTTAAGTCCCATTGAGATAAAGTGAGACTTAACTATTTTATAGGTCTTGTGCTGGCCTGTGTACAATGGTGAATTTAAACCAGTATGTGGATATTGGATGTTTCAGTAAAGTGTTTGAAACTGCACTATTATTATTTTGCAGTGCAATGAGAAATGATCCCTAAAGAAGATACTAACAATAGTTTCATATTTTCTTTCTCCTTTTCTAGAGTGTCTTTTTTCCATATTGTAATGGGGTGCATAAAACCCCACACTGGCAGTTACAGGGTCCAGGTGGAGTCAGAGGGCCCAATTAGCCCTCTCTGTGGCACCTGGAGAAGAGGCTGCTAATTAAGGATTGGAGTTAGCTGAGAGGATTCCTGGAGATGAAAGACTGCAGGGCACTATGGACAGCTGGCAGATAGTTAGATGTTTCCCCTTTCTGAGAAAGGTTGGAACTTCAATAGTGTTTGCAGAAAGCTGCTTGTATGCTGGAACCATCCTGTCCAAGGAGAATGAGAATCCTAGAGCAGTTTAGAAGAGCTATTCCAGGGAAGAAACTGTGGCAGGGTGAAGAAGAATTCTGCAGAGCCTGGGGGAGGGGTGAAGGGTGTGGAGCACTGAGCCTGGAAAAAGAGGAAGAGTTTTAGTTCTCTAACATTCTGAATGTGGGCCCTGGTACCCTAGAAAGCAGGGGGAGAAAGGTCACAGTAAAAACTCTTTCTGGAGTGCCAAGTTACTGCACAGACCACTGAAATCTGGAGGTAAAGGGGCTATAATGCTGCTGGATCTTGCAATGAGTAGGTGGTCCAGGATGGTGAGTCAGAGCCTGGTATGTGTGCAAAATTATTTGCTGTTTCCACTGAATCTTATTAACCTGGATAAGTGTATTATGTATAGTAAGTAACTCTGCACCAAATTAATCCCAATGCTCCTGAAGCTCATGGTGTTTTCTGGCTGCTAGTCTAAAAGCCTCTCGTGCAATGACAGCAAAAGGAGAAAATAGTAGGGACTGAAGCATAAGGGACAACCTTGTTGTGCTAGACCCATGTAGTACAATAAGAAAATCAATTCACACTTTTTTTCTAAGGGTGCCAAATCCCTATTTTTTCTGTCTGCATTTTGATGGTGGTATTTTTTTTATATCTATCTATATACACACACAGATTAGTACCTGCATAATCCTAGGAGAGTTGTGAGTAAAAGTATTATATAATAAGAAAAACTGTCACTAAATGGTGTGCACCAGCTAAATATATATAGCCAAAGATATGCCTGTAAAAATATAAACATTATTTAAAGTTAACAGTTGAGTTAAACAATAACCTCCTTCCCATGCCTGGAAAGGGTCCAAAAGATAGTAGCAGCCAGAGGCTGAATGCAAGTTCTAGCCAGAGTTCTCTGAAGTTCTCTCTTCCCTCAGAGAGAAGTTGATTGTGTTGGGAGGCAGATAATAATAGATTAAGGTGGAATGCCTTACTGCCCCCAGAATAGCATTGACTTGCAGTGTCATTTCTATATTGTCTAATAAAACATCTACAGTACTGCCAATTTCAGGAATTCAAAAGTCATGAGACAGAAATCATGAGCTCTTTAAAAAAATTATATGGTGGCTGCTTATGGTCTCCATCGATCAGTGAGTGAGATCCTAGAGGAGCACTCAAGGAAGATAAGGTTATTGCAGAGAAACTAAATGTATTCTTTGCATAGGTTTTAATGGCTGAGGATGTGAAACCACACACAGTCTCTCTCTCTCTCTCTAGCAGCTTGGGTTTATTAGTGCCACAAAAATACTGACTTTTGAGCACTTTCAAGCTGCTATAGTAAATACCTATTAATTAATGGGAGGGCTGAAGTAATCTTCCTGGAAACATTCCTTCAAATGGTGCTAACTGTTAAAAATCAAAGTTGTGTAATGATGAGCAGGCAAATAGGAGGGCAGGACCAGGATCCAAATAAACATTCAGTATGCTTGTTGAAATGCCTTATAAATTGTTCATCGGTTAAGTCTGAGCTATTCTGATAGGTTAACTCCTAAGGAAAGTTTCTGCAGGAGAAGCTGATCCCCAGATGTGTGTGAGGGTCAGATTTAACATATATATTGGGCAGAATTGTGAGAATTTAAGCAGATCTTCAGCTCGGTGACCTTCCAAATATGGGAGAAAAATAAAATAAAAATGGTGTCCCTTGAAGAGAAAAAGAGTGCTCCTAGGCCAAGCAGCAGCCCTCCAATGTGCTCACATCTACATTCCTTGTGTGCCCAAAGTGCCCATTAAAGTCAATAAGAGTTTTGGGTGGCATGGAATATGGGAGAGAATTCAATGTCCCAATTTCCCAAGAAGATAAAACTTTAGTTTAAAAGAAGTCCAAATTAAAAATGTAACAAGTAGTCAATAATTGCTCAGATCTTGACTGCGTTATCCAGGCTATGTTACATTGCTTTCCTGACAATTTGTCTATTTTTGGATGCTATCTTTCTTTCCAGATAGTAATATAGATTTGTAAGCTAAGTGCCTTGCTGTGTCTGATTGCTGGCAGTTGTTATTCTTAGAGACTGCACTCAGATCCTGATCTAAAGCCTATTGGTATCATTTGAAAGACTCCCACTGCCTTGACAGAGGGGCCAGGTGGCATGACTTTGAGGATAACGTGTTCTGGTAATATCCTCATTTCCACGGCCAACAATACAGAGTGAAATCCTGGCTCTGATGTCAGTGAGAGTCTCACCACTGACTTCATTGGAGCCAGGATTTCACTTGTGGCCTCTTACTTTTTCTGATGACACAATTTAACCATGCAACATGAAATGATTGTTTCCATGTTTTGGGGTGAATTCTTGGGTGCAGTGTGGCTACTCCATAGTCCATCAGGTGGGTCACCTGAGTGCAAAGGGGATCCTCCAGAACAGTAGGGTAAAGGCTTCTGTAGCACCCTCTCTGCTGATTATGGGGGAGGAGGGTGTAGACAGAGGAAAGAAAGTGGCCAGGACCACACTGCATTCTGCTAGTGCCTAGCACTCCACTCCTTTGGGGTTCTGAGCAGCAAGAATAATACCAATGGACCAGCTGGGCACACAGCACCCCTGGGATTGGAAGAAGAGCTTTACATCACCTTTTCCGTCATGCCCCAACTGCTCGAGCCCATTGGAGGATGAAAGGTGGCTGGTACAATGCAATTCAGATAATTAATCTCGTAATACTATTTTAATGGGGAAACACACTAAATGTACAGTAGCTCACTAGTCCTAATGACAACAATTGCATTGTTTTCATTGGAAAATAACTTTGAAAAACTAGCTCTCCTCATTAAAGTCACTCTTCTATCAAAATATTGTAAATTCCATGTCGTGGCTCACTTGAAGGATTAGTTCTTGAGCAATTGGGTTATCTACAAAACATCATCGTTCTGCCACAGTTTATTATGCAAATACCTTATCTGATGCCATGGACGCTGAAACCCCCCACTGCATTAACAGTAGGTGAGAACTATTGTACAATCAGCACACTCTCTCTCTCTCTTTTTAGGTGATTTAGGAAAAGTACTGAATTTGCAGCTCTTAAGACTAAGAGCTGTCTGGTTCTAAAGCAGGCACTACCAGCAGTCAGGGCTGGATTATTTGGGCTGGGGGCCCTGGGCTGCCCACCACCACTGCCCCACACCACCTGTCACTGGGGAAGGGCCCTGGGGCCAGAGAGTGCTCCCCCTCTGGCCACTCTGTCCCAGAGGGGCCAGCTGGTGTGGCATGGTGGTCCTGATGCAGCCCACCAGGGCCATGGGCCCTGGATAGCGGCACCGCAGTGGAGGCTGCACCAGCCAGCCCCACCCCCAGTCCCACCTTAGGTGCAGCAAAAAGGGGGGGCAGCTCGGGGGGGCAGCTGGCCCACAGGCAGGGCGGGAGCACAGAGCCCAGCCCCTCACTCCAGGGCCCATTGCCCCCCCCCCAGCACCAGCAGGGCAGGAGTACTCTCCCTGCTCCGGCCCTGTCAGTGCTGAGTGGGCGGGGTGCACAGGAGTATAGTAGGGGTTTTAGGCAGGGCCGGATTAAGATATGCTGAGACCCTAAACCATATCAAGATTCAGAGGCCCCAGACCATAAAAAATAAAGAGGAAAAAATGTGTTTCATTATAGCAGAAAAGATAATGAAAAAATAAATGATAAACTGTTATATTTGCATATATACATAGGCAAAGATGCAACAAAAAATAAATAAAACATACATCTTGCAAAAAGCCATATTTGCATTATCAAATACCTTATGATTTCTTAATAAGCATGTATGAAACTGAAGGTTTTTATTTATAGAACCACAAGAGCAATTACAGAGATCAAAATATGGTCAATAGAAGTAGTAATGTAAATGAAAGGAAAAATTAATACTGGTATTCTAAACAAAACATTTTGCAAGTTGCAATAATCCTATATGCATTACTGTATACCTTAAAATGAATGTACCTTATGATTTCTTAGTTGGCATATATGAAATTGAAGACTTTTAACATAAAGGAACACAAGAATATTAGACAGATCAGCACTTAGAAAATGGAAGCATCAATGTGACTTAGATTTCTTTGCACATCACATAAAATTTAAAACATTTTTTCGTGATTTAATTTTTTTTTCCTTTTGGCTTAGCCAATGGTACAATAAAAGTTGTCTTTTCAATGGTTTTAAGATTAGATATAGTTCTCTGGCTCCCATATATTCCGCCCCAAATGTTTAGGCTGGCTATGGGCCTGTGTGTTGCTATATGGAGGGGTGGGAAAGTGGCAAGAAGGAGATTAGTGAGGATGATGCCTGGTGTGGAACGGGACTTTAGCCTGTGTGCTAGGCGAGCTTCCATTGTCTTGTCTTGCGGTCTGAGATGAGATTGCGCAACCTGTGGAGGATGTGAGGAGTCCAGCAGTCCTGGAAGGTAAATTGATGGGATTGGGCATGGATTGGGATGGGGTGGTCAGGGTTCAAAATTTTGGCAGTTGATTTTATATGAAAGGTCATTTAAGCCAAAGCAATTTCAATTATGATAAATCTTCTTAGTTATCTCTGACATATTTAGAGGCCCCACATAATGATAGGCCCTAAGCCATGGCTTACCTGGTTTGTGCCTAAATCCGGCAGTGGTTTTAGGGGCTGGAGCCTGGGGCCCTCACTTCAGCCGGGGCTAAGGGCTTTAGCCCCTGCAATAATCCAGCCCTGCCAGCAGTCCAAGCTTCCCCAACGCTGCTCTTCTAGTATGCCATAAACTTGACATGAAGGAACTAAGTGTCTCATCTACACTACAGTAGCTCCGTCCCACATGGCTGCAACTAGTACAGCTCAGGTAAACGTGCCAAACCTTTTCTGCCTGGCCCTTTGTCTACCATATTGGCCTACCAAGCTGCATAACTCTTTGTATCTCTTCAGCTACCCCCTGCTGCCTCAGCAGCTGATAATAGAAGTGACGGATTGTGTTTTCCACGACTCTCCTCTTCCCACCAACTATTTTAATAAATAAATCAAGGCATCCAGCAGTCTCACAGGGCAAAATGCCCATTTGTCAAGATGGGGACAGCTTAGTGATGCAGCCTATTTCTAGCTAGTCTAGTTTTGTGCCTGCTCACCCAGAAGGTAGATAACTCCAAATGACTAACATATCTCTCTGCTTTCTTGGTGTGACAATCGAGGCAATATTATTGAGACAGTCTGCTCATAAATAAGTCTCAGTTTCCATGGACAATGGAACTGTTATAAATTTGTAGATACTGACATATATATACTGCTGCTTCTGGCTCGCATGTTCAGTGTGGGTATGTCTCTGTTGCTACCTTTATATTGGAAATGTGCCTAACACTTGTCGTATTGCATTATGTGGTTTCTATGCTGACTGTTTGAGTTTTTAAAGGAGGGATTAGAACTGCAGATACCTTAATTGCAAACACAAGGATGTTCATTAATCCTCCAGTATGATTGCTGTATGCTGTGTTGTGAAAGCAATGGGAAATTTTATCTCCCAACCAGAAAGAAAGAAACGTTCTGTTCTGGCAGCCTCCCAGACATGACATATTTCAGTGGAAGCCAGTACTCAGAAATCTGATCTCGTATTGGATACTCTGTGGCACTTTTTGCTAGCAGTTTGACTGACTGTGAAAAGCCCCTGGACTAAGCTGTTCATAATTCCCGTTATCTTGGCCGGTGAGCACCATCGATTATCATACAGCTGCTAGCACAACAAATGAATTAGAGACTTTACTCATAAATAAGTCTCAATTGGTTAGTTTAGTACTGCTGTGTGTGATGACTTTTTCAATCAGTTTTGTCATGTTTAATTACCTCAGCATAACTCAAGCAAATTGAGTTGGTTTACTGTGCTCCTCCAACTGTATGGTTTTCTTAGGTCTTGTCTACACTGGGGGTGGGATTGTAATTCAGTTGTAGGCTGTTGATTTACAGAACCCACAGGAGACTGATCATACTCTGCATATTGTTCCAGGCTCTTGCGTCCCCACGGGTCGTCATTACTTCTTCCTGAAATCATTATGCTGTGGGTAGCTATCCCACAGTGCAACTAGGCTCAGGGACTTATGGGGAGGCAGTTGTCCTCCCACAATGCAATGCTCTTGCTCCCCCTTTCCTCTTCTCTCCCCCTCCCCCCCCTCAAAGAAAGCAAAAAACTTACTATGCTATCTTTCTCTGCTGCAGGCACAGAGGGAGATGAATTAAAAAATTCCTGGCCCTGCTGGCAGGGGAGGAGCTATATGCTGTTTATTTGCCACTGTGCAGAACAGTGGAAAATCAAGAGCAGCAAGAAAAGAGCAGAGAGTTCTGGGATAGATCCCGGGGACCAATGAGGTTGAACTTCAATGTTCTCTGACTACACAGACCTAAACTCAACTTGTAGATTTTGACCTCAGTGCTACACCACTTGCAGGGGTAGTGGTATCAGGTTGAATTACAGCACCTTTTCATTTGAATTTATTGCTCTGACAGCAGAGACACAGGCTGCAGACGGTCTAGGTAAGCAGCATTACGTGGACCACCTCTGTTGGTGTGGACCAGGGTGTAGTTTCATTGGGAGACAGCTGTCCCCACTGCCACCCACACACAGCTTAAAGGGAACAAAGTTTGTCAGTAGTGAATATAGCATATGACTAGGCATTTCCAGGCTCGTTCATACTGGGAATCTGTCCCTGAATGCTATTGTGCTGGCTCCCATCACCCATCCCGAAAGTGTGTACTTTAGGAGTCTGATGCAGCAGGCAGAAAATGAGTCTCTATTTGATTGTTTGTAATGGAAAAACTGGAGAAGACTTTAGTTGGGTGTCTTGAAGGTTTTAGTGAACAAATGGAGTATTTAATAGGCTTTTATCTTGACAGTATACACGCCTAATGCTCCAATTTCTCTCCTTCCTTAGCTTCCCTCCCCTTCCTTCATTCCTCAAGTTTTCCTGCGTGTGTCTCTCCTGAATGTGCCCCATGCATGATGAAAGCAATTATTCTTTTCTTTGCTCAGCAATTGATTCAGTTTTTCATGCGACATTTCATCTCATGATTTTTCCTTCCAGAAATAGCTCAGTGCTGCTTTCTCTGGGGTTTTTGTGTTTGTGGCATTATCTAGGACACCAGCTCTTCAGCTGCTGGGAGGAAAGTTGTTCCAGGTTTTCATTCATCTGCAAGTCATTGTCTCTTTCTAATCTGTGGACAATAGATAAGGAAACTAACACTTGGGCAAATCTGCAAAAATCATTAGCTCTGTTATGTTGCAACACTTCTTTTGTGTAATTCTCCCTAGAAAATCTTTGCTGTCTGTGGCTTTATATTTTCAAGGTATTTTATTCCTTTTTTCTCCCTGTAAAAGTGATACACTCAGGGGAGACCACACCACATGGCAATTATAGTTTGCATTTGAACCTGGCATACATTTTTCATTTTCAATGATCTTCATGTGAAATCAGGGCTTTGACAAAAACAGAGAATTCTATTGCAGGTGAAGCAAGGTAACTGCCCTAAATGTTATACACTGGTCTAGTGCAGACATTGCCGTGCTAATTATTAGACTGTATTTACAGCTTGTCACCTTGATATTAGATCCAGCTGCTTCAGAACTGCTTATGCTCCCATTTAAGGGGGCTGTTGTCCCTTTACTGAAACTTAGTGAAGGTTTTGGGTGGTTTTTTTTTTTTTGGTTGGCCTTCTCCAGTAGCAAGAAGGGAAAGGTCCAAAGAGGAGTCAGGATCCTGAGATTGAGGCAAGCCCAATGGGTCCATCCTCAATGTGACTAGAACAGCTAGTGGCAGAATAGAGCAGAGCTAAACTGGGGGGAGAGAACAAGGGGCCAGAACAGGAGACACCAACCGCACCAATGTGGAGCCAGAACCAAGATACATTGGGAAGCTGTGAAATGAGAGTTGGAACAGTGGAAGGCTAGTAAAACCGGCACTGAGCGTGGTGAGTGGCTGGGGAGAACAAGGTAGGGACCCTGAGCAGAGAGGACCCAACAGAGGGAGCTCTCGCCACACAGAGGGCCTTGAAGGCCAGACTGGCAGCATGGGAGGAAAGGATGTGGCGCTGATGGGGAGAGGGGTCCTGCCACCTAGAACCTGTGGGCATGTAGCCACCATCAGAGCAGGTATCTTATCTGTGGTATTACTGCAGCACACCCAGGTCATGGGAAGAACATCTGGGATGTGTAACTTGTGAATTTTCTTGAATCCCAGAGACTAGAGTTGGTTTACAGTATCTCCATGCCCATTGAGGAGGGTCCCTGGATCTTCTCTTTCATATTGTATGTGGTTTAAACTCAGTGCGGTGATCACAGCGTCCAAGAAGTGGCAGTGAGAATTGAGTGCCCCAGACTAGTCATTATCCTGATGATGAGACTAGGGGTTAAGTACCCCAGGGATCCTGGTCCCAGCCTTATGAGGGTTATAAGGACTCTGCCACATGGGTGAGTGGACTAGGCGTTCTCAAGGTCAGGCAGGCAACCAGGTAAAGGTTGTTGGGGCAGAAACTCAGAGGCTTTTGCCATCTGATCCCACTGGCATAATATAGCAGTCAAAGTTCTCCACAAT
The DNA here is from genome assembly GCA_007922175.1 of Pelusios castaneus. Classification (NCBI taxonomy): domain Eukaryota; kingdom Metazoa; phylum Chordata; order Testudines; family Pelomedusidae; genus Pelusios; species Pelusios castaneus. The sequence continues at coordinate 1,600,959 of ML685837.1, forward strand.
AGTGGTGCCATTCCCCTACTTTCATGTAGCTTGGGCCAATGGCAAAAGACGTCTCCTTGGTAGATATACGAGTGATGTGTTTGCCTGGTTGCTGGGTTGATAGTCCAAGAGCAGGGCTTCAGACTGGTCTCAGATCAGGTATGCCCAAGCCACTTCTCCATCTCAACAAGTAACGAGTACAATGGTTCACTTCTCTGGCTGGGGTGGATACTGAGTTGTTTGTAATTAGCTCTAGCAAATGCTAGAAAACCTTAAACCAGTGCACTGTTCTCTGGTTGGCTGAGGGCCGGAACTGCTCTCTAGAAAGGCAAAAGGGTGATTAGAAACTTGAAGGTTTTGCCTGCAGTGTACGTCTTCTGGTGTAACATGGTGCAATGCATTTTCAGAATCCCTCACCGATCCCTGGGGAGAACTGACTCACACTCTGTGTTGCTAGCTGTTCAGCATGTGAAATATGCCAGAGCACCTCTACTTCATAACCATGCTGTAGCCATATGTGGATATGAACCTTGCTAGGAGAGTGCTCTGACACGTCTACAGAGCCAGTGGAAATCTGCAGTCTATAGAGGCCCCTGGAATGAAAGGATAGTTCAGATTGTTAATTGCTGTAGATAAGGGCTTGCTGTTGTGATGCAATTTTATTAATACATCCCTTAGGAAAGCTTCTTGGATGTACGTTCTCCCCATTCCATGAAGGAGGAGAGAGAGGGGTGGGGCAGGAGTGGGGAATCTTTAAGAGGAACCACTTTCTAAAGTTCTGCTTCCATTGCCAAGACTCATCCGCTATGCATCAAACACATCCATATCGTCTGCCCATGAGAGGGATCTCTTGGCTTTCCCAGTCAAATGTCCTTCTGGGTTCTGTGTACTGTTTCTTTAAGTGTAGAGAAACTTCTGCCTACTGCAAATGCTATTATTCTGAGGCCATGCATGCCCGTATGTATGTATGTCAGTTGAAATATATAGAATATTTGAGTGAGTTGGGATTTCTCCCGTAGATTGTAGATTTTATATCTTGTTTACAGGTTTTCTAAGTCTGACATAAAGCCATCCAGGCTGGAAAATGCATATTTATCTCTTTAATCGTATCCCTCCCAGCTAACAAAAACAAACTTTTAAACAATGTCAGCCAGACTTTTCCATGGTCCTCTCCATCTCGGTTCCCAATTACCTTAGTGTGGAACTCACAACTTGTGTTGTCCTGATATGACCCTTGTTTGTTTCCAAACAGCTAGCTGCCTTTTCTGGTTTTTGAATTTATTCCTAAAGGGCTTTTCTTTAAAACTTCTGATCTCACATAAATATGTAGCAATAACTTCTTGCCCATTCCAGTCCTTGTTGTATTGATCTGGTGTAAAATCCTCATTGCATTGCAGTAAAAGTGTTGTTTCCCCAGTTCATGTCTGCAAGAGGAGACAGGAAAAATATTACTCAATGTAATTTTCTGTCATGCGGTATTTCTCAAGAGCTTGTACACTTCATTCCTCATGTACATTTTGCCTGTCTTTCTGCAATCTCATTATGTTGTGACCCCATAAAGATCCTCTAATTCCTCAGAAAAATATTTGAAAATGTTTTTATGTGGAGGCTATTCAGCTAATATTGTGTGTGGTGTGGGGTGTTTTTTTAAAAATATATTTCTCTTCTGGGGATTTTTTTCATTACTAACTTGGGTTTTCAGTCATTTTCTTGAAAACCAAATCTCTGCCTCAGCTAGTGTAAATCAGTGTAGTTCCACTGATATGACACCAGCTCTGGATCTGACCCTTTATTGTAGATTAGCTCATCTCTCCTAGTGTTGAGGGTTTGTTTTTGTTTTAATTTGAAATGATTAAATTGCACGCTCAACTTACATTGTTACGTCTTTGGGGCAAGGACTCCCTTTTGTTTGGTGTTTGCACAGTGCATAGCATAATAGGGACCTGATCTGCAACTGGGAAGGGTAAGTGCTACTGATATTGTAATATAAATAATAGCTGCAAAAAATGATTACTTTAGATAGGCAATCCACATAGCAGATTCATGCAAATATTCATTGTAATTAAAATACAAGTTTCTGTATAGATTTTCTTCATATCAGCATGCTGTAGCAATTGATTGTATTTGCCAATTAAAAAAAAAACAAAAACACATGCACCAATATTTGCCATGCAGTGGTGTCTGAGACTTAATTTTCCACAATATACTTAAACTAGAAATGTCTGTTGGGAAATGTTGACTTTTAAGGTTGACAACTTACACTTATTGGTATGTTGTCTAGACCCTAAAACTGAATCTACCTAAGCAGATTGTAAACTTGGAAAATGCTATTTAGAAACAATGAGGGGACAGTAACTCTCTCATGCCCTGCATTTCCATAGGCATATTTCTTTAATCTGTATTTTATTTTTACATTGAGGTGCAGTCCAGACCAGTGGTGTGTAATATGGGGTGCCTCACAATACTTTGCTGCTGTAGCTTCCCTCTGGGGCTACTCATAAACAACCTGCCAGCATGCAGGTCACAGCTTGAGTGTCTGTGTATAGCTGGCGGATACAAATATGTGGAGTCGCATCCAATCTGCATCTGCAAGAAATGGTCCATGGATATCTGTGTTGTATCCACGGATGCAGATATAATGCAGGTATCCACGTATTTGCAGGGCTCCAGCCCTGCACAGATAAAAATGTGGATCTGTATCCAGTCTGCATCTGCAAGAAATGGTCTACAGAAAGCTGCATTGAATCTGCGGATTTGCAGGGCTCTATGTATAGCCACAGTCCTACTCTAGCAACTTGTCAGTAACACACTGGCGGCACTCTGGCTTCTATCGACCTTCATTACTTCTTACAGCAGGGGGTGGCAACCTTTGCCGGCCCCTGTGCCAGTCCCACCCCCTCAGAAGGTGCCAGGGGCGGGGCCAGCAGGTGCTGGGGGTGGCAAGATCTGCATGTGCGGCAGCTCCTGTGGGCCCCGTCCCCCCTCTCCCCACAGCAGGACTACACAGCAGCTCTTGCAGGCCCCCCCCCCCCGGCAGTCTCACTGGGGGGCAGGGCCTATAGGAGCCACTGTATGCATGGCTCTTGCTGTCTCAGGCCCCACTGTGAGGGCGAAACCAGCAGGGGAGAGTAGCTGCAGGGCCGGGAGCCCTGCGTGTCTCTCTGAAGGGCTCGCATGGCATGTTTGGCACATGTACCCTAGGTTGCTGACCCCTGATTTAAAGGGTGACCTCAACACACTGCTAGTCCTGAATTTTCCTCCAAAAGTCTGTTGCTCATTGTCCAGCCCTCTCCCAGACAGTCCAAGTATGCTACATTGGTTGCATCACTAAGAAGATCAACACACAACAGTATGCCACATGACTCCTTGTTTGTTTTTCACTCTAAATGGTTACCTATGTAGTTCCCAACAGCATATTTGTTTTGATTAAAGAATAAAATGGGTTTAACCAAAAGAGGTAGGTTTTAAGTTAGTAGAAATATTAGGGATTTAAAATTAGGAATGGTTACAAGAGACATGAAGCAAAAGTCTTTCCTTAAACTAAAACTTAAGCTAGACTTGATTCAAGGTGAAGTCCCTTACCACATGATCTTAGTAACACTGCTGGCCAAACTCTCAGCCTGGGATCTGCTCCCAAAGTTCAAAAGCTGTTTCTTTTGTCATCTTAGGCAAAAAAGAGAGGTTCATAAAGAGAGATACCTGGGGGTGTGTTTGCCCCTCATTTTATAATTGTCTCTGTCTTGATTCATTTTCCTTTGGGTTACCTCTACGTATGTACCTCTATGCTGCTGTGAGGTTGGAGTCAAGTAATCTTGTGGTGAAAGAGATTTTTGGGTTGTTTGCTAGTATGAAAATCTGTTTGCTCCTACCCCCCCTTCATTGCCAAAGAATGTCCACTTGGTGAGTGATTGCCCTTCAACTTTGACACCTGGCTAGAGGTGTCAGCTTGTTCTTTCAATTTGATAAATTGACTTATCCACTCCCAAGACTTGTCTGCTAAATGCAGTTTAGTCATGATTTCAGCTTATGTTCGAAACTTTACCTACAGTGTTGTCGCACCCATTTAATCATATTGCCGACTATTAATAGTTTTCAAATGATACCTCTCAAGGAGTATTTTGTAGAAAGATTATTTCCAGGGAATGTGAATACAGGTAAGCATTCTGTCACAATTTTCTCTTATTGAATTGCCTTCCATGAACGTTTGTTGGCAATACTTAATATTACAAATCCTACACGGGGATAAGAGGTTCTCTGTTCCAGTAGTGATTCTGTCCAGCTAAACTTGAAGTTGTTGGAGCAGTTATTTGAAGTCATTTAAGGACTGCGTAATAGGCAGCACCTTTGTTATAGTCTTAGAGGTAATGATTCTAAATTGTCTCTGCCTCTAGGCAATAGATATTAAGGAGCAAAGCATCATTTAAACTAAATTACAGTTCAAAAATCTCTGGGGGATCATAAAATGCCTGAAAAATATATTCCAAGATAATGTTGCTCTTTTTTCCACCTCCTACTCCTCCCCTATCTCAAATTAATTTTCAAACCTCTGGAGTCCAGGGGCATTGGATTTATGACCAGATTGCAATCCCCTGACTCAGATTAGTGAGTCATTCTATTGAAGACAATGCACTTAATTGTGTGAGCAACTGCTCACCAGTATGAGTAAAGGGTTTATAGTCAAGATTTTAGTAATCAAAGGTTTATGCTGGCAGAAATAACTGGCAAAAAGGGAATAGCTTTTGAAAACAATCATACCTAATGAATGTGTGTAACCTGTATTGCCTTGAGTGGGGCCTGGAAAAATGACAGATAAATGTGAATTTGAAAAAGAAATCCTCTATTAAACTTTTTCCAGATGGGGGGATTCTAATAAGAAAAAAAGGAGGATTTAGGAATAGAAATGTTCCCTTCGAGTTGGCCAAGTTGAAACAAAAAGAAGTACAACTCTCAAGTGTATTTGGATGAATAAATTTGGATGGATCAAATTCTACTCTGTTCTGTTGGTCCAAAATCCCATTAGCTTCAATTGGTTTAAATCAAAATATGAGAGCAAAACTAAGCCCTGTGTATGTTTGTATTGTACTCTACCTAGCTAATAAAATGTAGACAGATCCTGTTGTTTAATATCAAAGGGCCCTAAAATTGCTAACCCTCTGACAAACCTTGAAAGAAGCACTCCCCTTCCCCCCCAAAATGTAGAAAGACTGTAGAAAGTGACTCAAATTGCCAACCAGTTCAGCTAACTTTTATCACAGGTAAATATTGATTCCCCTCTTATTTTTCCATATGTAATAAAGCAGCTGAAAAAAGCTAACTGAGTGAGAAGCAGCATGAGTTCATAAGGGACAGATCACATCAGGCACAATCAATAGCCTTCTCTGACAAAGTGACAAGTGACAAAAACAATCACTTATCTAGATTTTAACACTTTCAATATAGAACCTGGGAGAAAACCCAGAGGGAGGCAGACTTGTTCAGATCATTATGCTCCAAGTTTGAATTATTCAAACTTTATTTGTTGAAAAGCAAACTCTTGGCATACAAAGAAGCATCAGACTGAAGCTGAAACTATTTTTTTATAAAAATAGCACATCTAAGGCAAATTGTACTTGGGCCTGAAAATTCTCCATTCCTGGCAGAACTATAGAAAGCTTATGTAGGATTAAGCTGTCTTCTATGCTAGTTTACTGTTATCGCAAAAGGTACTGAATGGAATGCCTATTATTGGTCAAGGATACGTAAACACACAGGATGAAATTTTTCATAGCGATAATGGTGCTGTGCAGTACCTGAGTTCAGAGACAAATAGGGTGTGGATTAAAGCACTCAACTTTCTTTTCTATTTGAAACTATGAGGTTCCTTTGTATTGCAACAGAGTTACGCAAAAAGAAAGGAGATGCTCCAGTACCCCACTCTCATGGCTGCTCCTGAAGACCACTAGGACCAGAGGTTTCCAAGGCAAAAAGTGCAGGGGATGAAGGAGGAGAAAGAAAGTTGGAGTTTAAGCAGTAAAACTTGTGTGAGCCAGGGGAAAGGAAAGAAGAAGAAAGGTGCAAAGTAGCTGCTGATGGAGACAGTACATTGTCGTTTTACATTAGATTGCTGCATGAAGATGGTGTTTTTTGCCTGTACGTTTTGTTACTATCTCTGCTTGAGTAAATGGGACTTGCATACATTTTGTAAATATACAAATAACATTAAGAAAATACCAGACTCTGTCCCTAACTTCTGCTCCAAACCAGAAACTGACCTGCATCTTTAGCTACTACTTGACGAAGGGGCAATACTACGCTTAGCTAAATGCCTTACATTTGCCAGTAGAGACTTAAGCTGGAGAAAGGAAACACTGCTTTATTCATTGCTCTCTCATTCAAACTGTTCTTACAGTATGTTCATATCTGTACAGCATGGCTCACTATCTCCATTGTCAGGAAACCAACTTCTAATTCTCTGAACACATGTGTAATTGGCTGGAAAAGAGTAACAGCGCACCTGGCAGCCATCTTAAGTCCTGATCTTTGCATTCTTAATGCATAAACAATGGTCAACTGCTATATCTATAATATTTCTTCAATATTTACTGTTTATAAAACATATCGATAGTTAAATTTCTGAAAAAATTATTTCACTTCCACCACAACAGGAATCTTTGAAGGTAAAACACAGCTTCTGTTTAATTTTGAACTACCCAGTAGTTGAAATCAGTAAAAGAATACTGTCTTCATCTGAAACTACAGTGTTTCAGTGTACAGAGATCAAAATTCACTCCAATAGTTATTCCTACGTTTCCCATCTCTATAGTGCTTACATTTTTCTTCTGTATCTTCTCTAAGCAGAAGTCTTGTATATAACCATCATAATAAATGCAATCAAGAGTAGACAAGTAAAGATGTTGATTTACTTTCTGTATCAACTGCTAAGTAAGACTACCTGTTTTGTGGATATTTTCCCTGAGTGTTTACTCTCCTCTGCTGTAAAAATCTTTAATTCAGTGTTCAATCATGCTTAGTAATAAGCATGTCTGTTGTTTTACGAGAGGCTCTTGATAATTTTTCCCTGAGGAGAAGGGGAGGGAGTGTTCTTATAGTATTTCCTTTTGATACTATTAAAAATATCAATTTTTTTTAGAAAAGGAATGCAATGTATTAATATGTGCAGAGTATCAGAGAAGGCAAAAGTTTAACAAGCAGACAACCACCAAAAGAAAATTGCTAATATAATAAATATAACCAGATTGATTTATTGTAATCTATAAAAGGAAAATCTGTGTTTAAACAAGTTCATGTCTTCATGAGAACTGCTCTCTCAATATCCGTTTACTGATAAAGAAACAGCTACCTACAGCTGACGTTAAAATTCACCAAAGCTGGCAGACAGGCAGGTACCGGTTATTTTAATTTAAAAGCCATCTGAGGGTTATTTGTCTTGCCAGCTACACTTCTCTCTAAAGAGTCCTTGTCTGAAGCCAAGCCAACTTTATGCTGTAACCCTGTTGTAATGTAGGCCCCCCTGTATTCACACCTGTTGCAATGACTTTTGTACAAAATATGCCTTGTGAGATATCACTTGAAAACTAACATCATACTGGTCATTAATATCACTGTAAAATAGATGTAACAATGTGGCATGTGAAATCATGGATACTCACTAATATGCTTTAACTTGTTTCTAAAAGATGTTTTAAACCAGGCAGGTCCAGGGCAGTTCATAAACAGGTTTTCTCCAGACCAAGGAAAGATGCTGATGCCTCAGATGGTGTGGCCCAAGTTCAGGTGGCTATTCATTTTTATCAAAGACTGCAGCAGGAAGAGAGAGTTCACATAGTAACACCACCCGCAGGGAACCTTATCTTCCAGACCTCATGACTCCTTTTACTCAGTATCATCTTTACCTGAGGGGACCCTTTCAAAGGCTCACTGGATTAAAAAGGGGGGCAAAGGACATTAGGTCACCTTTCACCTAAAAAGACAAAGGAAGCAGCCCTTTGGGCTCTGTAGAAGATCCTGATGTGACAATATGTAGAACCCCTGGGTCCTGCCTGGTACCTGAGATCCCACCAAACCCGCTGTCTGATCAGCAGGAGCTCCCTCTTGCACTGTGATACTGAGACAGGCCACAAACCATGGCAGGCTTTGCACTTACAACTCCAGCTGACCTTTCAGCTCAGGACCATACCATCTACCATCATCACAAAGCCTGGCCAATGGAGATTATTATCCAGCCCTGCTTTTGTGACTGAGCAGTTTGTCTAAACGCCTCACTCAAAGACAGACTGGTTTAATGTTTTATCTTAAGTTTATTGACTACAGGAAAAATAGATTAAGTGATATATGTGGTAAATGTAAAGAAATTAAAAGAATTACCAATGAAATAAACATAAGGTCAGTCTTAGTGCTACACACTGAGCTCTTGAATTAATATCTCACCCTTGTTAGCAGATACAAGCAGTTTCTTTACAGGTTGGGCAACTTTCTATCTCTGGGATTTCCACTACCCTCTTTCAAAGTCATTTCGTCTTCCAGATGTCCCCTCAGGTGTTCAGCTGAATTAGAGTGAAACCAAGTGATGTCACTCACTCTCTTTTCAAGTAGTCTGTTTCAGCTTGCTAGAACAGTCCATGCAGGTGATGTGGCAACTTCTGTTGGTCAAGAAACGCTGTTGCAAACACACTGTCTCCAGCACACCCTTGCTATAAGCCATCCCAGGTAGTGGAATCTTTCCTTGATGGACCCTTAGCACATCTGGCGCTTCATTGCTGTACCTGAAAAGCTGGTTTCGGTGGTTCCCCCTCTCTCAACATGTTCTATTAGTATTTTCAACAATATTTTATAACTTCACATATTACGGTAGCACATAATACAAATGGATGTTAATGTTTAGCAGTTCAAGACTTCAAAATAATACTACACAAGGCACGCTTTGTAGGGAACATTGGTAAAGATGGAGTTTCTGGGGTGTTTGTTCTCAGATACAGTGTGTCACACCTGACCAAGGCGCGGGTCAGCTGTCTTCCTGAAAGGAGATGTGTAAGAATCTTACCATAAACTAAGACTGTAATTTTGCTAAGACTTAGCCCCTAGAGAACATTTTCCACTTTTGCTTGTAACCATTTTTGACTTTATCATTTGTATTGAACTCACTTAAAATCCCATCTTTTTCTTAATAAACAAGTTTCGATTAAAAGTAACAAACCCAGTTTTTTAACTGAAGTGATTAAGTCCAAGTAAACAAACATGCTATTGGGTTTGTCTCTTTAAGGGAGCAACAGATCTTATTCTTTCTCCAAATGCTCCAGGAGAAGACTGGGTGTTTCAGGGCAGATGGCTTTGGGGAAAATTAGGAATTGGAGGAGGGAGCTAAAGATCCCAGCAGTCCAGTGTGGCTCTATCCCCTCCTCTTGTTCTGTGTGCAAAGGAGTTGGATGCTGTCTCTGCTTCCCACCTCTTCTTGCAGTGCCTGATCTATGAAGGGGTAGAGGTAAGTGAAGAGCCTCTGAAGCTATCCCCTAAGCTGGAATAGGGAGGGGGATACCACTGCAGCCTCTTCCCAGGCCTGAGGGAGGAGGTTAAAGAACACCAGGAGGAGCAGAAATGAGACTGATGGGGATGAGGGCTGAGGGGGGTGGGAAGTGAATTAAAGGCTGGGCAGGAAATGGACAGATGCAGGGATGTGAAGTCCTTACCCAGCCAGGTTGGAGAGTGGGCAACGGTAATTAAACACACACTGGAGATGCGCAAGATGAGGTCAAAAATCAAGACAGACAAGACCAAACACACAACACATTTTTTTTATATCTGATTATTCTAGGTCCAATTCATGAGCCACATAAAATATTATTTTAAGTTAATCATCAACTTGTCCCTATTCCTGTAATAGAAAGCAAGACCTATTGACCATCTATGTTTGCAGGAAATGATGCTACTAAAGGATGTTTCCTGGTTGAATTATAGGTCTTTGGCGATAATTTTTGTTGCTACAACATTAATTGCATGTGCCTTTTCTCTCTACCTTTTGATTACGTTATAGAGATTTAGTGAATGGATAAGGACTGGAAATAATGCTAAAACTTGGGTTTGCTTAGGTACCTGAAGAGACTTTGTAATTCTTCCAATATAACTGTTGCCCCACTGAATTTTTTACAATCCTAAAATATCTGATAAGAGGTCTCTCTGTGGGACTCTTTGCCTGCCTATTCCCATTTTCCTTCCTAACAGTGGTGTGAATGATTTTGTCTATACAGCCCTGACATTCACTAGGGCACTCTGAATGCCAGTTAGAGGACTGATGTTATAGCAGGCTGACTAATGGATAAAGCCCCAATGCTTCCTTTTCTGTGTTTGCTGTAATGATGCTCGTTATTTTTGAATTATTATATTATATTATATTATATTATATTTGAATAATGTTCTTAAGAGATGTTGGTGTAAAGAGCCATTCATTCCCAAGGAGTTGTTAAAGATTATATGTTTTCTTCCAGTAACTAATGTCTATGGAGGATAATACTATTCAGCAATCCTTTAGCAGAGTTCAGCTAGATTTTTCTTGTATTTTTAATTTAGTTGAAAACATTATTATGCTTTCCTATCTCTCAATGACTAACAGAAGTGCAAGCAATGTGTGAAATAACTCAGGGCCAAAATTTTCAAAAACAGGAGCCTAACTTTAAACATGTCAGGGTGGGATTTTTAAAAGTGCTTAAGTGAGTTAGGAATCCAAGTTTCACTGAAGTCTGTGGGAGCTGCTGGATGCTCAGCAACTTTGAAAATCAGCCCATTTATTTAAGTGGAAAATATGGACTTTGGCTCCTAACTCGAAGCACTTCTCTATTCAGGTCAGGATTGTTTCTGTTACATGATTGCATAGGGCCTATCACAATGGCGACATGGTCTATCACAGTGGTTCCCAACCTTTTTCACTTGAAGGCCACAAATATAATTTTTAGAACCCTGAGGGGCCACCTGTCTAATTAATTAAATTTATATTATAATTAAATTCAAATTAAATTTAAATTAAAATCAATTAACTTGATTTTTTTAAATTAAATAGACTAGTGGCCCTTCAGGGTTCTAAAAATTATATTTGTGGCCCTTGAGCCAATTTTTTTTTTTTAAAATTGGAAAAAATTGATTTAAAAAAAAAAATTAAAACAAACAAACAAAAAAAAGGCAGGGGTGCTGGATGCCCATGAACAGGGCCGGTCTGCAGGCAGGCATGTGGGCCTCACCAACAGCATGGCCCATGATCCCACACCCCCCCAATCATGGCTATGCCAGCCTGTGACCCCACCCTCCACAACCCGCAGGGCCCACCCAGTCACGCTGAGCTGCCTGTCTGTGGTCACACCCTTCAGCAAGCACACCCACAGCCACACCAGACTGCAACCCCCCACCCCCCAACACTCCTGCCCCAGCCACACCACACCATGCCGCGCCAACCCATGGCCCTGCCTGCAGCCCCTGGAGCCTGGGTCGAGACTGGAGGGGAGGCAGGTGGCCACAGCTGGGCTCCCAGTTGTGTGATGGAACCGGGTGGCTGTGGCCTGGCTCCCAGGCAGCGTGGGCCATGGGTTGAGAATCCCTGGTCTACCGGTATTACCACAATACAAATCATATAACAAGAGTGATTGAATATTTTGGCTCTGGCGTGTTGTAAAGTAACTAGTACAGGATTGGAAAGATATAAATACAGAAGTTTCATTTGAGCACACATATATAAGTATACAAATATTAATAAATAAGACGAGTTGTTTTAGGCTGTAACTGCCATGTATTCAGAGACTTCACTATCAGCTCTGAACACAGAAGGGGGACTTCACAGTTAACATAATATCAAAAAACAAGTGGTTTAGAACAGACAGCCTTAAAACCACTGCACTAAAAGGGCCAAAACAAGTAAGGAGTCATTAAGATTGCCTTGTACAAGAAGTCTGACCATTTTAAGCACCGTGAATGCATTTATTTGCAAAATGTTGGGTGGCCACTGCACATGCTACATGGGCCAGCCAGCCTATTGCAAACAAATGCATTCACTGTGCTTAAAATGCCTCGTACAAGAAATCTGACCAATCTGAATTACTTCTGTACTCCTTTTTTACCTTTTTAGTGTGTTGGTTTTAAGGTTGTCTTATCAAAAAACTTCTCTTTTTATATTTTTAATCAAGACTTTTTTAAAAGTAGATCAAATCAAAACCTACAAGCAGCAGCTTTTCAACCCCAGGGGGGATTCAAACTAGGGAGAGCTGGGTTCCTAGGCTCCTGCCCTAACTCCTGTACCAGAAGCATGGCAATTTTTGTGCTAGGGGCAGGTTGCCATTAAACCTATAAACATTATGCTGTTAGCTGGAGAAAGGTGGGAAAGCACAGGGAATACAGACAGACAGACAAAATAATGTTTACATAAAGGTCACCTAAAAAGGGATAGTTTAATATCCCTGGCACTAAATGTCATCTACTAGCCTGCCCTATCTCTTGAAATTAAATAATCTTCTTTAGCTACATCAATGTTCGGGTTGATATCCAATGAGGGTCAGCTACTGGTAAGAATTGTAGCACTTAGAGTTCTGTCATGCCATTCTGTTGAGTGGGGAGTGACATACACATTCTAGAATCATAGAATCTGGAAGAGACTATGCGAGGTCATCGAGTCCAGTTCCCTGCACTCATGGCAGAACCAAGTACCATCTTAAACCATCCCTGACAGGTGTTTGGATGTTTTTAAGAGCAAGTTAGACAATGATGGAGATTCCACAACCTGCCTAGGCAATTCATTCCAGTGGTTAATCACCCTAACAGTTAAGAATTTTTCCTAATGTCCAACCTAAACCTTCCTTACAATAATTTAAGCCCACTGCTTCTTGTCCTATCATCAGCGATTAAGGAGAACAATTTTTCTCTCTCCTCTTTGTAACAAACTTTTAGGTACTTGAAAACTGTTATCATGTCCCCTCTCAGTCTCCTCTTTTCCAGACTAAACAAACTCAGTTCTTTCAATCTTCTCTCATAAGTCAAATGTTCCAGATCTTTAATAATTAGTGTTGCTCTTCTCTGGACTTTCTCCATTTCTTCCATGAAATGAGGCACCTAGAACTGGACACAGTACTCCAGTTGAAGCCTAATCAGGGTGGAGTAAAGCGAAAGAATTACTTCTCCTATCTTGCTTACAATACTCCTGTTAATACATCCCAGAATGGTGTTTGATTTTTTTCAACAGCATTAAACTGTTGACTCATATTTAGCTTGTGGTCCACTATGACACCCAGATCCTTTTCTGCGGTACTCCTTCCTAGGTATCTGTTGACCATTTTGTATGTGTGCAAAGGATTGCTCTTTCCTAAGTGGAGTACTTTACATTTGTCTATATTGAATTTTATTCTGTTTCACCATTTCACCAGTTTGTCCAAATCATTTTGAATTGTGATCTTATCCTCCAAAACACTTGCAACCCCTGTCAACATGGTATCATCCGCAAACATTAGTTAGCAGGAAGAATTGAGTTAAATCAAGGTGATTTAAATCACCAATTGATAAGCTCTGTTTTTAAATTATTTTAATGAACTTTTTCATTTGTACTTCAGTTTTCTTATTGTGCATTCTTATTGGTTGATATAACCCTTAAAACATGTTGATACAACTAAATCGATCCTTTACACTAGATTTGGTACATCTTTTTACTACTTAAGAGAACATACTATGTATTTATTTAAGTAAGTGGTCTCAAACTCAAATCACCACAAAGGCCACATGAGGACAAGGATATTGGTCTGAGGGCCAAATCACTGAAACCTTTTCATACAACAGTTTTTAAAACCCTGATGGGCCACCAGTTTATTTAATTAAAATTAAATTAAAAATTAATTAATTGAATCCAAAGTGATTGTACAAAAAATGGGTTTAATTAATTGAATTTGAATGAATTTTAATTTAAATTTAATTTTAGAAAGGTTTTTAAAAAACCTTTTTTTTAAAAGGTTTTTAATTAAAATTAATTAATTTTTTTTTTTTTTTTTAAAGTGAGAAGGAAGGAAACCAGAAAGGAAGAGAGAAAGAAAGGAAGGAAGAGAAAGAAAAGAGGGTGGAAAAGAAAAGGAAGGAAACAAGAAAGAAAGAAAAGAGAGAGAAGGAAGGAAACAAGAAGGAAAGAAAAGAAAAAGAGAAGGAAGGGAGCGGGCAGAGCGATGGTGATTGCAGCCAGCTGCAACCCAGGTGGGTCCATCAATCCGGGGCCCAGCCATCCACTGCAGTCCCCGCTGGGGCTGGTGATCCGAGGCCCGGCCTCACTTCCCCCCCGCCTCCCGGTGGCCTGCTCTGGCCCCCACTGGGGCCAGTGATCCAGGCCCTGCTGACCCCGGAAGCCTGCTGCAGCTCCTGCCGGGGACAAAAATCTGGGGTCCAGCCGGTGGCAGCCTATCATGGCCTCCAGTGGGGCTGGCAATCCGGGACCAGCCAACCCCGGCGGCCCGCTGCAGCCCCCATCGGGGCTAAGGCCAGTGATTTGGGGCCAGGCCACAAGCTGGCAGCAGAGGAGCCTGATTCGGCTCTGGTCGGCCTCCTCAGCAGCTGGATCAGACCCCTCCCCGGTGGCCAGATCAGGCCCAGGGTTGGGCTCGGGCCCAGGCCCCAAACCAATTTTGAGGGCAGCAACACATCCTGAGGCAGTTGGCTGCTGCCCGGCAGTGGCTGCCGAGGCCCCTGGGGGGGGGGGAGGAGGGAGCGGGGTTGTGGCCCGGAAGGAAGCACTGCCAAGTGCCAACGTGCTATTGCCAGGATCCTGGGTGGGAGACTCCCAGCCAGCTGAGGCGTGGCCACTTGAAAAGCTGGCCAGGGGTTGGGAACCCCTGAACTCTGGGTATTGTCATAGGCCACAGGCGGTAATTCCATGGGCCACATGCAGCCCGCGGGCTGCATGTTTGAGACCCCTAATTTAAGTAATTGTATATAAAAATATATTTAAAAATATCATCAGCAAACATACCACTTGAATGGTTCACCCTGAGCCCTGAGGTTTATTATAGCTGTCATAATTAATGGGTGATTTATAAGATGCCCATATCATAATGGCAGGATCCTCTTGATCAGTTGCGGATCTATCCTCATACTTTGGGTTGAGAATATTGGCAAGAAAATGAGGTAAAGTAACTGTTTGATCCGTCTGTTTTTTCACTATATGCAGTTTAACTTTGTTATTGGGTTTTTCTTTCATCAATGTCTCTTGACATTTGGAATGAACGTCAACACCCGCAATCTTTCTGAAGTTTCTCCACAGCTATGGAAATAGGTTTCAGTATATGCAGCATATCTGTTAGAATATATGTTCTATCTCCCAATGTTGTATTATGATGATTCTGTCTATTTTGTCATGAATCTCTTCACAAAATGTCAGTTTTAGTACAAAGTTCAAAACTGTCAACCACTGAATTCCATCGTAAATCGTGGGGGAAAATTTTTTCAGACTCACTGGATCTCTTTAGTGAAGCAGAAACACAGCAGTTATATTTTATAACATCAGCAACAACATTCTCCTTCATTAAGAACATAAGGATGACCATATTGAATTAGACCACTGGTCCATTTAGTCCAGTATCCTGTCTTCAGATAGTGGCCAATGCCAGATACTTCAGAGAGGGTGAACAGAACAGGCCAATTTATCAAGTAACCCTCCTCTATTATTCAGTCCTAGCTTCTAGCAATCAGAGGCTAAGGACACCCAGAGCATGGGAATGTGTCACTTTAACCATGCCATTCATAATTTAATAGACACCAGACATCTCTTTTTTCCAAGATGAACAAGCCCAGTCTTTTTAATCTCTTTTCTTATGGATGCTTCTCCATATTCCATGGTTGTTACCCTTCTCTGAACTTTTTTGAATTCTAATGTGTCTTGTGAAACAGAGGGACCAGAGCTTCACACAGTATTCAAGGTGTGTATGTATCATGGTTTTATATAGTGGTATTATGATATTTTTCTGTGGTGTTACTATCTAGCTGTTTCCTAACAGTTCCTACCATTGTTATATTTTTAACTGCTGCTCTACATTGAGTGAATATTTTCAGAAAACTATTCACAATGTCTCCAAGATTTTTCTTGAATTGTAACAGCTAATTTAGATCTCATCATTTTGTACATATAGTTGAGATAATATTTTTCAATATGCATTGCTTTAAATTCATCAGGACTGAATTTTATCTGCCATTTTGTTGTCCAGTCACCAGTTTTATGAGATTCCTTTGTAATTCTTACAAATATAATGAGCAGCACTGGCTTCAGTACAGATCTTGGGGGACTCCTCTATCTACTGACAGTTTATTCCTTCCCTTGTTTCCTATCTTTTCACTGGTTGCTGATCCATGAATGGACCTTCCCTCTGATCCCATGACTCCTCACTTTACTTAAGAACCTTTGGTGAGGGGCCTTGTCAAAGGGCTTTCTGAAAGTCCAAGTACAACTATATCCATTGGATCACCTTTGTGCACATGTTAGTTGACCAACTTAATGAAGTCTAATAGATTGGTGAGGCATGATTTCCCTTTACAAAAGTCCGTTGACTTTTTCCCAACATACCATGCTCATCTGTGTGTCAGATAATTCTGCTCTTTACTATTATTAAAACCAATTTGCCTGATACTGAAATTCAGCATACCAGCCTGCAATTTCTCTGGAGCCTTTGATAAAAATCCACATCACACTAGCTATCCACCAGTACAGAATTTGATTTGAGAGCCATAGGTTACATACCACAGTTAGTAGTTTTACCATTTCGTATCTGAGTTCTTTCAGAGCTCTTGGGTGAATACCATCTGGTCTTGGTGAGTTATTACTGTATTACATGCTTATCCAACCTACGGCCCGTGGACTGGACTCCCGCCCGCCAAGGGCTCTTATCGGGCCCATGCACCACCTGGAAGCTGGAGCCCCGGGGCATTTTTAAAAGTCCTGCTGCGGCACAGCTGACCACGTGGCCCAGGGCAGAAGAGCTGGCTGCATTCTGACAATTAGAGCTCCAGCCAGCCGGGTGAGGTGGGGGAGAATAGCAGGGGGTTCAGGACCCCTGCAGTGAAGAACCAGGAAAGGATAGAGACTAGGAATGGGGCAAGTGATCAGGGCCAGCAGGGATCGGGAGGAGATGTAGAGCCAGGAGGGTTGGGGAAGAGGACTGGGAAGGGGGAAGATGATTGGGAAGCAGGGATGTGCAGAGCCAGAGGGGAAAGGAGCTGAGAGCCGGGAAAGTGATTGGAACCAGGGGAGGTGTGCAGCCAGGAGGGGTCAGGGGCTGGGAAGAGGAAGGTGATGAGCAGGCAGTGAGGTGCTTAGCCTGGAGGCAAAGAAAGAGGCTGGAAGGGGAGAAGAGAAGTTGATCAGGACCGGGAAGGTGCAGAGCTGGTAGCAGGAAACTGATCCAGATGGCCAGGTGCATGGCCAGCAGGGAAAGGGGACTGGGAAGGGAGGAATATGATCATGATGGGACGGAACCAGAGGGGAAAGGGGCTGGGAGCGGGGAAGGTGATGGGGGGCTAGAGGAGGTGTGCAGCTGGGAGGGGAGGAGTCGGGAGCTGGGAAGGGGAAGATGATCGGCAGGCAGTAAGGTGCCTAGTCAGGAGGGGGGGAGGAAGGAGGCTGGGAGGTCAGGAAGGTAATGGGGACCAGGTGAGATGTGGGGCCAGGAAGGGAGACAGAGGCTGGGAGAGGAGGAAGGTGATTGGATCTGTGAGGTGAGGGGCCAGAAGGGGACTAGCAGGCAGTGAGGTGCAGGGCTAGGGGAGGGAATCCATGCTGAGAGAGGGGGGTCAGGTAAGGGAAATACTGTGAGTCCTGCCACACTGCTCCCCATGTGTGTCTCAGCCACTCTACCCCTCCCTTGACTTGCTCCCTGTGTTCTCCCCTGCCCCCCACTGGGCCACCCTTGCGCTGTCATACTCCATTGCCACCCCACACATCCCCTCCCTTGCCACCCTTGCTCTGCCATGCTCCCCCCTGCCCCCCACTGGGCCACCCTTGCTCTGCCATGCTCCTCCCTGCCCCCCATATGGCCACACTTGCCCTGCCATGCCTTCTTGCCACTTGTACATGTTGACGCTTCCTGAAAAAAATAAAGGGAAGCCCTTTTCAAGTTCTCACAAAATGTGGTTTTTATTAAATGTGAAAACTTGTGTACCATTATGAAAGTGATACTTATAGAAAGATTACTGTAAGGAGGGTGGATATTTTTGGAAATTGTGTTTAGGTATGAAATATAAGTTTCTGTTTTTATAGAACCAAATTGAGTTTGAAAACTGTTTTTTTTTACTGTTTAATTTTAATTAATAATAAGATCAATTTCTATGCCTTATTTATCCAAAATTTGCTCACCGGCCCTCCGAGTGAGGGGAAAAAATTGCAATGTGGCCCCTCATACTAAAAGGTTGGACACCCTGCTGAACAACTTATCAATTTGTTCCAAAACCATTTCTCCTGACACCTCGATCTGGGACAGTTCCTCTAATTTGTCACCTAAAAAGGATGGCTTATGTGGGCATCTCCCTCACATTCTCTGCAGCAGACCAATGCAAAGAATTAATTTAGCTTTTCTCTGTCTCTTTTGAGTGCTCCTTTAGCACCATGGTCAGTTCCACTGATTGTTTGGCAGGTTTCCTGCTTCTGGTGTACGTAAAATATTTTTTCTGTTAGCTCTTGTGTCGTTTGCTAGTTTGCTCTTTAAGTTCTTTCTGGCCTCACTAATTATACTTCTACATTTGGCTTGCCAGACCTCATGCATCTTTCTATCTTCCTCAATAGGTTTTGACTTCTAATTTTTAAAGCGTACCTTTTTATCTCCAATCTCTTATTTTACTCTGTTGGTTAGCCAGGCTGGTCATACCAGGTAATAACCAAATCACGCATTATTATAATCTCTTCCTAATATTTGGGTTCACTCCAGAGAGATCATTTATGTGAGACTCCCACCCTGCTGCTGGACTTTTACCTGCATTATTTTTGCTCTTTGTGGGTTTTTTCTTTGTGAGGGTAGGGTGGGTATTGGTCGACCATTAAAGAATGTTTAGGCATATTTCCCTGTATATTCCCTCACAAAACTCCTGTTTATTGCTCACATTCTCTAGCTCCTCTGGTTGCTTAGGGCATGTCTATGCTGCATGTGAGCCTGGGATCAGGCTGTACTTTTCTAATTCATGTTTATAAATAAAGATTTTTATTTCACCAAGAAAGCTTATTGTTGCCAGTATTAACGTCATATGATGTGTATTCAAAATAATAAAGGAAAACACATGATCAGAGGCAATTAGAAATTAGTGTGTGATGACTATCCTTCAATAGTAGTCTAGAGCAATTCATACTTCAGTCACTTCCTTACATCAAGCCATACTGTGAATGACTCCCTCCCACTACATCATAAGTGGTTATGTCATTCATAAGTATGTTGCATGGCACTGAAACACCCCACAATCAATGAACCTCTCCCCGCAAACACATTTCTCAAGATACTATTCTCCCCCTCCCATTGGGCAATGCAAATTAGCATTGTGTTATCACAAAGCATCACTGACTTCCGTTGCCATGAGCCACCCAACGCTGTACCTTCTGGCGTATTGTATGGATTCAGCAGCCCCTTGCTGGCATAAGCCCATTCAAGGGGAAACTGCTCATCTTTGGCTTTACAGAAATTGTGAAGAGCACAGCAAACCACAGTAACGGAGACAGCATTGATGACACGGGCATCCAAGTGGGTCTATAGGCCGCTCAGATGGAATTTCAATCTGCAAAAAGCACATTCAAATATTCTATGCCTGCTGAAAGTGTAATTAAACCAACTTTTGCCAGAGTCTCTGAAGTCAGTGTAAGAGGTTTCATGAGTCAAGGCAAAAGTGGGTAAGCAGGGTTCCACAGAAGAAAAGTAGCACCAGAATTTCCATCATGAGACCCATCAAGGATGGGATAGAATGGGGCTTCCAAACTGCTCAGTCTGTTAATGCGAAGTTTTTTGTTGAGGCTGATGAATTCAGCATATCTATTTTTATTTAAATGTTTTAAGCGATCATCATTTTAGGCCTTAACCTGTTTTGTATTAAATTCAGCTTTCAGTTGAAATGTTTATTTTAAAAAAGAAAGCTACTATAATTTAAACAAAATTATAAAAACCCAATTAATTTTTTTTTAAATCTGACTTTTTAAAAAATCTGTTCACCCTATTAGTTAGTACCTACAGTGCAGTATATTAAAGGGAATAAAAGAGGGCCCATACATTTAGCCAAAAGTATACTAGAAGTTTTTGAGGCTCAACAAGAATACGGACAAAGGAGATCTAGAGGATATATCCAGTGAGAATTTTCAGAAAACCTTTGACAAGATCCTTCACCAAAGACTCTTATGCAAAGTAAGTGCTCATGAGTTAAAAGGGGAGGATCAGTAACTGATTAAAAGATAGGACACACAAGGTGGGTCAGTTTTCAGAATAGAGAGAGGTAAATAGTGGTGTCCCCTGGGGGGCTGTATAGGACCCACTATTGTTCATCATATGCATAAGTGATCTGGAAAAAGAAGTTAACAGTAAAATAGCAAAAATTTGCAGATGATACAAAAACTACTCAAAAGAGTTAAATCCAAAGTAGCCTGCAAAGAGTTACAAAGGGATCTCACAAAACTGGGTGACTGGGCAACAAAATGGCAGATGGAATTCATTGTTGATAAAGGCTAAGTAATGCACACTGGAAAACATATAAAATAATACAGTCTAAGTTAGCTGGTACCACTCAAGAAAGAGACCGTGGGTCATTGTGGATATCTTTCTGAAAACAACCACTCGGTGTGCAGCAGCAAGCAAAAGAAGCTAACAGAAAATATCATATCTCCTATTTATAAATCCATGGTATGCCCACATCTTGAATAGTGTCTGTAGATCTGGTTGCCTGAGCTCAGAAAAGATATATTGGAATTGGAAAAGGTACAGAAAAGGGCAACTAAAATGATTAGGGGTATGGAAAAGCGTCTCTAGGAGGAGAGTTTAATAAGATTGGGGCTTTTCAGCTTTGAAAAGAGATGACTAAGCTGGAATATGATAAAGGAATATAACATCATGACTGGTGTGAAGAAAGGAAAAAATGAAGTGTTATTTACTCCTTCTCAAAACACAAAAATGAAGGGTCACCAAATTCAATTACCAAGCAGCAGGTTTAAAATGAACAAAAGGAAGTTTTGTTTTGTTTTTTACACAATGCACAGTCAACCTGTGGAATATCCTACCAGAGGATGTTGCGAAGGTCAGGACTATCAAGGAATTCAAAAAAGAACTAGCTACGTTTGAAGGGTCCTTCAAAGGCAATTAGCCAAATCAGCAGGGATGGGTGATGGGGATGGGTCACTTGATGATTACCTGTTCTGTTCTTTCCCTCTGGAACACCTGGCATTGGGGGCTAAATGGATCAGTGGTCTGACCCAGTATAGCTGTTCTTATCTTTTTATGAGTTTTAACAAATAGTTGATGTCATCCTTTGTCTCTGGGCCTTGCTATTAAGGCACTCAGGAGCTCTGCATTTAATTCCTCCTCCTTTCACAGTTGTTTTGTGCCAAGTCACCTTGGGCAATGTCACCGAGTGAAATTTACCCCTTTCATCACAAGGCTTTTCCCCTCAAAACAGTAAGTTGTATATATGTCTTATGCTGGCCCTTTGCAAGGAGTGAATTTCCTCATTCGTAAAATGGGGCTAATAATATTTCCCTTTACAGAGCTTTGGGGATAAATTCCCTGGTGTTTGGGACAGGCTTGCGGTATGCTCAGATGCTGTAGTGATGAGATGACAGCCAGGAAGTAATTTTTAACTCCTGAATGGAAAGTTATTGACAAAAGAGACTGTTACACTGACTACTTTGTTACCTTTGGTTTTCTCTGTTAATAGCTATTGCATAATATTTTTGTATTCTAATTTAATATTTAATTACTTATGATTAAATATTTTATTGCTCCTCTCTGTTTTCTACCCTCTTTTCTCAAAAAAAGCTTTGTCACCAGAAAACGAAGTCAACGACTTCATCCCTAAGAACTATTAATACAGGTTTTACAAATCAATCTTCAGGCTTTTTTCTGACTTTCCATCTTAGCTTGCATCAGCCAATCCCATGATGAGGCAGGCCAGATGCTGATCTGTAAAACTTTGTGGATAATTCCAGGGACTAAGGTGGCTGGGTGAATCTTGATTTCACCTGCAATTCTTTTTTTAACAGGACACTGCTTGTGTGAGTGTGAGGACTACAACAGGGCTGTAAAAATTGACAAACCATAGCACTTGCTGAGCTCCTATATGGTGAAATGAGCAGAGACATTTTGCACAGAACCTTTCCACACCATAACCAATATTCTCCAGTAAAATAAAAGTTTCACTTTTCACTAAAATTATCAGTAAGGAAGTTTCTAAATCCTTCCATAGGTAAAACTATCTGCATGTTATTGGCTAGACTCTGTTCTCAGCGTTGCACTTCTGTCCACTATTGCTGGAGTGGGTGGGTGAGGTATTGAGGCCTGTATTGTGCAGAAGGTCAGACTAGATGATCATACTGGTCCCTTCTGACCTTAAAGTCTATGAGTTGTAGTAGTAGATGAGCAGTGCTGTTAGTTTAGCAGTAGGTAACTGGCTGCTGGAGTTGATTTGCTTACCCAACATCTTGGCAGGATGGGAACGTGCATAAGGAATTAGGTGACTACCCGATACTCAAGGATAGATTAAGATTGTGGTAGGTGAGTGCAAGAAACGACCAGAAGAAATGAAGAAACTGATACTGTCTCCCTCACCTTCTCTTTTCCTCATCCAAGGTCATCTGTTTTCAAAGCCCAGGTGGGGATTCCAGTGGAAGCGAACCCAGGAGGATGCCAGCCATGCCATCACAGGACTCAGTTGACAAATTCAGAAATGAGTCACTTCAATTAAAGGTCTGGACATTTCACTTGAACAGTTTGACGTCTCATCGTCCTGGTTGTTTTTAATTTTGCATCCTTCCTAGTATTTGCTCCCTGCGCTTTCCTTTTCCTGCTCAGATGTGTTTCTGTAACACAAATTAGAAAGCCAAAACAAAGAATAGTTAACGAAGGGAGGACACATGAAGCCAAACTCAGGCCTTGGCAACAATAAAAGAAGTTAAGAAAAGCTGCCCAGTTTAGAAGAGAAAATAACAGGTTTTGTGATGAAGCATGCTGGGAAGCCTTCTACAGCTTGTAACTTACTCCTGAAGAGTTTCAAAACTGTTTCAAGCTTCAGCAGCTTGACAGGCTTTTAAGAAGCAGAGAAATGCTGCCATCTGTTGATGTACTTTTTCATTTTAGCAAATTGTGCTCAGTCCTAGTAGGAAACCTTTTTTGTTTTGGCTTTTGACAGGTTTAAACGTGCATGTAAAACAACTTTGTTCTGACTCAGACATGGCATAAAGTCCATTACTTTTAGTGCCAACTGACAGTCAGCAGGGAGATAAAGCAAAATCCCACTTACTGCCTCAATGAACCAACAGGATAGAAACTTTATATCAGATTTAATCCACTGTCCTTTCATAGAGCCTAAATTATCTGATAGCATTTTCCTGTGTAGGTGGAAAATAAGAAGAGGAGATGAATATATCAAGAAGTGGCCTTCACATAGCAAGGTGTAAAATAATCATTTATCAATTATTTATTTTTTCTTTCTTTTTAATGTTTAGAATGCAGAGATATAATAGGAGATCTGACAACTGGAACTCTTACTGTCATAATTGCTTGCCGCTAGGAATTTGGTCACCCTCCGGGGTCTTATTCATCGGAGGTGGCGTGCTGACCTGGGTTCTTTTTCCCTCGGAGGTAAAACCTCCGTTTTTATTCGGGGAGTGGTTTTTGGAGGCCCATGTTGTAACATACGTGGTCAGGATATAAGAGCAACAAAGTACAGGACAGAATCCTCCCAGCACCCAAGCTATTAGTAGCAGGACTGGGTGTTCGTCCCAGGAGAGAGGGACTGAATATGGTACCATGGCCAGAAAAATTAGGAGGGCCAGGAGAAATAATAAGGAAACTACAAAGAGTGTTGTAAGTAAAAGAGACAATTTATTTTTCATGATTGTCATAGCTCTGTAGAGCTACAGGAAACAAAACTTAAAGTACAGAAATGCAGTTTCCTTAGCTTAAGCTTGATTATCAGTCTATGCCGTTCTATGCGGTTTCTTTCTGCTGCAGCTGCTTTTAAAGAGACAGTAGATAATTTTATGCAAACTTACTCTGTGTACACTAAATTCCCGTTACATCTTATGCGCATTAAACTTGTACATATTATCGTACATATTCTTAAACAACACCCTGTTACAATGCTGCCGTTGCCCCTTTTTTAAGGGGGCTCAGTACAGCCCTAACCTGCCTGTACTCCCAGGCTCGGGGCTCTAACCTACTTTTGTCCTAACTCCAGGACTACGGGGTTCTAAGCTTGACGGGTGTAACACTTAATATCTTATCTCGGTAGCTACCATCATTATTACAGGACCCAAATTTATTCCCTTACTCGGGCAAATATCAGCTAAAGTAATTTATTCCCTTCCTCGGGCAAATATCAGTAATTTATTCCCTTACTCGGGCAAATATCCGCCTAAGTCCTGTGCATATGCCTTTGTACTTATACTTACCAGCTCTCTCGGCCTCGTTGTCGAATTCCGCCTCTGTCGGGATTTGAATCGACCCTTCGGTTCCTTTCCACCGTGTCAGTCCCACGACCTGTCACCAGATCGGGGCCGCTGACTCCTCTGCCCAGACTCAATGACCGTAAGGACGAGCCCTATGATCAGAGAGCCTTGTTCCGAGAGACAGTCTAACGTC
The DNA here is from genome assembly GCA_007922175.1 of Pelusios castaneus. Lineage (NCBI taxonomy): Eukaryota > Metazoa > Chordata > Testudines > Pelomedusidae > Pelusios > Pelusios castaneus. The sequence continues at coordinate 1,625,744 of ML685837.1, forward strand.
TTAGAAGCTCTGGAACTCCGACCCCCTCTCAAGATTTGGGGGCCCCAGTTATAGGGTTTTTTGGGTCGGCCCTGTCTCTCACCTTCCGTGAGGTGTGAAACTGTGGCCGCATGATGTCTGGAAAACCACGTTCCTGATTGGTTGACATTTAGGTTGCGGGTAACACTTTGTGCCCCCAGCGCATGGGAGGCGGAGTGGTGGTCGAACACCTGGACCCAAGGGGGGCCTCAGGCTATTTGCATATTAAACAGGCGGTTCGAGTTCTGGCTCAAAATCAAAAAGAGAGTTTGCTGGTTTGACAAGGCCTCAGTTATTTAAATTAGTCTTGTCACTGGGCAGATGCACAGAGTAGGCCCGTAGAGCAATACACTAGCTACCTTAACTACACTTTATCCTTAACATACTATGCCTACTTATAATCCTATATGAAATACCTATACCTATATACCCCACACCCCCCTTAGATTTCTATAATAATGTAAGGCATCAATTGTTCTCTCTTGAGGGTTTATGTGCTGCACATATTGAAGGACAGAGTCAGTGAATGCAAAAGGTATTTTCAATGCCTAAATGCAACAGTAAAGTCATCCTTACAAGTCCTTCACTCTGGGCAATAGACTTAAACCAGGGATGAATTTCTCATTACTAACCACAATTACTTTGGACACACTGCAAACTTTTACTTACATGAGTGAGGGTGAGGAAGGATGGCCTTGTCGTTAAGGCGCAGGATGGTGTATTAAGAGACCTAGATTCTGTTCCTGGTTCTATCATAGACTACCTTTGTGACCTTCAGAAGTCATTTTGTCTGTATGTCAGTCCCTCTTTTGCAAAAATGGAATGTTATCTCCACCTCAGAGAGGCGTTGTGAAGAAATAACCATTAACATTTGTGAGAATGTCTGGAGAGGGAGGACTCGTATCCCTAGCTAGCTAGCAGTTCCATTAGTGACTGAAGAATACTCAAATACAGTTTGCAGTGTAAGACCCTTAGTCCTTCCTCGTTACTCAGGTATAACACAACAGATCCACTTTCAAAATTCAAAGAAAAAAGTCTGATAGTATTACTATAATTATTTGTTTATTACTGATTGGAGAAGTTGTGTGGTCTAGTGGCTAGAACAATGGACTAAGACTCAAGAAACCTGAATTTTGTTCCTCTGGCTCACTGGGCGGTGACCTTGGGCAAGTCACATCCCTGTTCTGTGCTTCATTTTCCCATCTGTAACATGGGGCTAATGAAACTGACCTTGTGTGTAAATCACTGTGAGATCTACTGATGAAAAGGGCTGCACAAGATGGGGGGTGCTATTTTTATTTACTTGCTTAGCTGTAGTTGGCTGAAGTTGGAGAGGAAAAATATAAATTGATGCATTGTCCATATAGTGCAGGAAGAGTCAAACCCTGCTCCTCCTGTCATCATTAACTTTAATGGAACAAAGATTTGATCCTATAACACAGCTTGAAAGCAAGCCAAACAGCAAGAGACCTCCCATCTGCCCAGAGCTGGGTCACACGCAGAGTGAGCATACTTTTAGAGTCAAGGATGAGATGCAAAGGTTGTCAGCTTCTCATGCTTATTTTAAAGAATATGGGTCATCGGTGGAATAAATTCAGTGCCCTATTAGCATACTGCTAACACAGAAATCAGTGTAACTGAAGCACTAGTATGTTGCTCCCTTATGTAACTGAGTTTGAGAGACAAGTTCCTCTGTTAACCTCAGAAAATCAGGTGGCTGGATAAGTGCAGATGGGTCTGATCCGTAGACTTTTGATATGGATTCGAACTTCACCAATGTTTGCTTGTGTGGTTTGGGCAGCCAGGGGTGGCAGCAACTGGAATGGAATCTAGATTCTAGTCCAAATGTGTCTTGGAGACTCAGATCCTGAAATCTGGCTTCTCCAAAGTTCAGCAATGGGGCAGGAGCTTGCTTGGATTATGGATTCCAGTCCAGGCTCATCTCTAATTGAAAGCACCTCACCTGTGTGATTGCCACAGAGCAGAAATCTGTGTTCTCACCATAACTGCCTGGCCACTTCTGTTCAGTGCAATTCATAGAGCAGTATGGCACAGATGCAGGCCTAGTGGTGGGAGCTGTTGATCAGAGGGATCACAGTGGGGCAAGATCATTGTAACCTCCGCTAGTGGAGGCCGTATAAAGGGCCAGCACGGCTGGGAAAGTGCACAAGTGAGGCTGACAGGGAGCACACCCTCAGGGGCTGTGAGGATGCGCTGATTCATTGCCTCCTGCCAGTCACCGATGACTGTAACTAAAAGTGGCTTCTTTCCTGCAGGCAGATAACCCCCAGGGAAGGTAAGCAACAGCATCAAGAATTCCTTGCCTTCCTTTGTGCCGAGTCCCCTGAGGGTACAGGCAGCTTGGCTGGTGCCAGGAGGTGTAATTGATACTGGCAGTTAAAATTCTTCCACAGTCTGTCTCTCTCTCTCTCTCCCTCCCCCATATGTATATAAAATGCATCTAATCAGGTTATGGCAGAAAGTGTGTATCAGACCTGATTACACTGGCTGCATCTTATCACTCTCAAGCAAACGACCTATCAGCAGTGTTTCCAATGGGAAATCTTCCTGCAGGCTCTTCACAATCTCTAAGCAAACTTTTCAGTATCTAAAATACAAAGGATCATAAAATCCCTCTGGTAGATCCCTGTGTTTGGTTTCCTAGGTGCTGCAAAGTTTTTCTGCAAGGAGGTGCATGAGACTGCATGCATTTAGAAAGGTTAGGACTCTCTAATAGTTTTATAGAAGGCCGGTCTCAACCTTTCCGTTAGATTTCAGTGACTTCCCCACAGAATGGCATCAACCAGTTCCCTTAGGCTATGTCTACACTGGCAAGTGAGTTCGAATTAAGGAGGCTTAATTTGAACTAACTAAAGCCATGGCTACACCAGGCTTTAGTTAGTTCGAATTAAGGGCTTCCTTAATTCGAACTAATAAGTTTGAATAGGGTATTTGAACTAAAGGGTTAATTCGAACTAACTAGTTAGAATTAACCAATGTGGCCATGTTAATTGGAACTAATTTCTTAGTTCGAATTAACTGGCCATTGAAATGAATGGGGATCGCTAATTCGAACTAAGCAAATGCCATGAATAGCACTTGCTTAGTTCGAACTAACTTTTTCTAGTTTGAATTAAGCTAATTCGAACTAACTAAAATTAGTTCGAATTAGTTAGTTTGAACTAACCAATTTGAACTAATTTTAGCAAGTGTAGACATAGCCTTAGATTCCAGCGCTGCCTCTCATGAGAGGAAAAGCGGGATGACCAGGGTAATTATAGGTCTTTCAGCTCAACATCCATCCTGGGCTAGAGAAGGGAATGGCCAGTATGAGACATGATTAATTAAAGGAGGATAATATAAGTAATGCCAATCAACATGGATTTATGGAAAATAGATCCTGTCAAATTCACTTGATACGTTGTTTTAATGAGCACAGGTTTGGCTAATAAAGGCAATACTTTTGTAATATACTTGCTTTCTGTGGGGCATTTGACTTACCACATGTTTTGATTAAAAAAATTAGAAAACTGTAAAATTAATATGGCTACATATTACGTGGGTTAAAAGTTGGTTAACCAAGTCTCAATGTGTAAGTGTAAACAGGGAATCAAAGATGATTGGGTGGGTTTCTAGTGGAGTCCAACTTTGGCCCTATACTATTTAATATTTTGATTTATGATCTGGGAAAAAAATAGACTCATCACTAACGTAGTTTGCAGATGGCACAATCCTTGGGAGGAGTGGTAAATAATGAGGAGAACAGGTCACTGATCCAGAGTGATCTGAAGTGCTTGGTAAACTAGGCCGAAAGAAACAATATGAATTGTTGATTGAGATTCCCACCTACTGATATTGCATCTCCTGCTGGTTAGTCTATGGAATGCGCTCTGCTGGTCCCTGCGCTCCCATGCAGTTGTCTCACCTGCCTTAGACCCACCCTCCAAAGCCTCCGGCATCCATTTCATGACACAGCCCTCCTGCCGTGTCACAATCTGTGCTCTCCCCTTCCAAGGGATTCTGCAGTCCCAGTCTAGCCACTTCCTTCAGAGGCATTTGCAGTCCCTTACCTCAGGGCTCTCTGCTGCTCCTTTTCTTGAGCTAGCCACTGCTCTGTCCAGGGTACTGGCATTCCTTGATCTGCAGGGCCACCAGTCTTCTTATTTCAAGCTCTTGGGAGCTGACTATCCTTTCTGCTCTCTGCTGGCTCTCTATATTAGGCCTCCTCAGTCCTGATTGGCTGCTCCTAGTGCAGCCTGCCTAGTGCTTTAATAACTGTTTCCAGTCTAGTGTGGGGCATATCCCACCATATGAAGAAACATAAATGTATATGTTTAGGAACAAAGAATGTAGGCCATACTTACAGGATGTAGAACTCTATCTCGGGAAGCGGTGATTGACAAAATGGGGAGGTCATGGTGGATAATGAGCTGAATACAAGCTCCCAGTATGATGCTGTAGATGCCTAATTCGGAATTTCGAATAAGATTCAGGAGATATTATCTCTCTGTTTGGCACTAGTGCAACTAATGATGGAATAATGTGTCCCACTCTTGTGTCCACAATTCAAAAAGTATGTTGACAAATAGGAGATATTCAAAGAAGAGCTATGAAAATGGTGAAAGGATTAAAAAACTTGTCTTTTAGTAATAAACTCAAGGCTTTCAATCTATTTTCACAATCTATTTTAAAGGGAAGTTTGAGTGAAGTGATTAGAGTCTAAAAATATTTACATGGGGAACAAATATTTAATAAAAGGCCCTTCAGTTTAGCAGAGAAAGGTATAACATAATCCAATAGCTGGAAGATGAAGCTAAATAAATTCAGACTGAAAATAAGGAATATGTTTTTAAGAGTAATTAAACATTGGAACAATTTACCAAGGGTTGAGGTGGATGCTGCATCATTGGCAATTTTTAAATGAAGAGTGGATGTTTTTCTAAAAGATATGATCTAGGAATTATTTAAGGAAAGTTCTACGGTCTGTGTTCTACAGGAGGTCAGGCTAAATTATCACAGTGATCCCTTCTGGTTTTGGAATATGTGAATTACCAGCCACACAAACCTTCCTACAGTTCCTTCTAATTCAACATCAGATGAAAGAGGAAGAGCAGGAACCAGGGCACCTGTGTTAGCAGTTGTGAACCTGTCTTCTGTGTCTCCTGATGAGACAATAGTACCATTTACAGTCCCATAACTGAATGACTAAAAAGGGGTTCAGAACCTCCTTAAGAAGATAGGAGAGGCCCTTCCCAGGTTCTTACTGATGGGATTCAGGAGCCAACACACAAATGGGTAAATGTTTCACAGCCTTCTTCAGCAGGAAAGCTTGTCCTACCTGTCACATCTCTTATGGACCCTACCAAAAGGTAGGGAGAAATCTAACTCTCACAAGGTAGATGGGAAATATCAGGTGCCCTCTAAAGAAGCAGAGTTATTCTAATACTCCCCTTGCCGCCTCCTCCCCCCACCCCCATGGTAATAATGGTGAAAGAAAAGGCAAAACAATTTAGGCCCACACCAAAGGGGAGAGAGACAAAAAGGCTACAAAGCCAAATCATCAGTGAGTCTTCAGTTCTAGGTGGCCAATTATTAAGACCTTTGGGGCCAGGTGTGACTTTCAAATATCTGAACATCTCCTCTCCTTTGTGGACAGCCTGCCAACTGTGGCTCAAAAGGAATTTGCCTCACTAATCATTGAAGACCAGCTAGCGGCTGGAACAAGTCTGCAGGCAGTGGTCATGGCTGCCAGGTAGCTAAAATATGTTGAGCATCATAGCTTAAGGGATGTAGCTTTCCTAGAAAATGCCAATCAACAGAGGAGGATCTACCCTTTGGTGGAGCAGAACTATTCAGCTCCTAGATGGACAAGGCACTGAACACTTCAAACGTATTGTGAGCCACCTTATAGTTCCTCTGAGTATGTACACCAGCAAATAAGAGATATATGAAGACAGTTCTGCCCCTTTTACTACCAAAGATCATCAGGTCTCCTCAGAAAACAGTATTTCCACAGAAGTAGATCCACCATCTGTCTTCTCAATCCAGTTCCAGTAGGGCCCAGACTGGAAGAGCAGCACCACTAAGAAATGTACCAGTACTCAATATTTGCAGAGCAGCCACTGGGGATCAATCCAAGCATTACACTTTAACAGAAGCCTCCTGATAAGGGGCTGCATTTGACAAGTTGGCCCTACAGTCTCACGTAGGAAATATCTACACTACATTTTATAACGCATGGCAGTGAGGCTGAGAGTCTGGGTCTAGAGACTGTAGTGCTAAAAGCTGCAGCTTTGGCTCTGAAGCCATCCCAAACCCCAAGATCCAGCCCACGCCCAGTTGGTTAAGGTGCCAGAGTCTGTAGACCCAGGCTTTCAGACGCACTGATGCAAGTTTTAAAAAGCGGTATAGACATACCCATAGCATTTAAGGCCAGATGGGATCACTTGATGATCTAGTCTTACCTCCTGTACAGCACAGGCCATCAGCACCAGCCAGCACACACACACTATACCTAGCAAGTGAAAGTAGACCACAGTATTGTAGCCCACTCAAAACTAGACTATTGTGTACCAGAGGCACACTCAAAGCTTCCACATTCTTCATAAAGCTGTTGCTCAAGTATCAACCATCAGTAGAATGTGCATATAAACACCTGAAGGGGAATGAGAATTACTTACCATGTGCAGTCACTGGAGGTCTTCAAAGTATCTCATCCATGTGCCCTTCCATCTCCTCTACCTCAGAGTCCACTCTCCTGGAGTTCAGCTGTGAAGAGGAAAGCAAATGGCAGGTTCATGTACTCTGCTCTTATATCCCTTGTTGCAGCACTGGAGAACCTCAGAGCACATAGGTACCATACATATACTACTGGTCAAAAAGCTCCAATTTCTGGCACAGGTTTCACACCATCAATGGAGTGGGCATATGGACAACACATCTCAAAGACCTCCAATTACTGTACATTGAAAATAACTTCTCATCGTGCTATCTGTGGAGCTATTTCTGCAGCTTCATACCATACTTATATGGACTGCTCATGGTATGCAAATACCTCATAGTCCTAGAATGCGTTTATGAAATAATTAATGCTTTTAGACTAGAGAGAGTGGCCTAAGATTGGAAATTGACATACACATTCAGATGTGAACTTTCCAGAAGTTTGTGGATGTTCGGATTTGGGTGTTGGCTTGAGTTCATTACTTTCCAACACACAGTACCATTGCTTGTTATGCAGTGTGCTTTTCTTGAATGTCCTAGTCCCATATTTTCAAAAGTGGCCACTAATTTTGGGTGTCCAATTTGAGATACACAGGACTTAATTTCAACAGTGCTGAGCATTATTGTGACTAACGTAGTTATACCAGAAGGAGTTGAGGAAATACAGTAGAGAAAAGGCTCCTGGGAGTTAGAAAATGAGGGGAGAGAAATGAATATAGGGATGGGAACAGGTGTGGGGGACAGGAAAAATGAGGCTATAAATGGAGAGGAAATGAGAAGGAAAGGGAACTAGGGAATCAGAGGGGGCAGAAGGATAAATGGAGGCTCAGACCGATTACAGGACAAAGTGTAGAGGAACTGGGAGAAGCAACCATGAGAGAGCATAGCTGATTGGAAAGTTAGACAAGAAGCATCAAAAGCAGAAAGGAAACTGAAGGCAGAATCTCATCCTGTGTTGTGTGGTCCTGCTATTCTAGCTTTCAATAAATGACTAGAGCATTGCCTGCAGGGGATACTAAAACTGTGCCGGAACCAGATGATGTTGGGAAATGATTCTTAAGTCCAGTTCTGTTGTGCTTGCAATTGTTTTAGCACACAGCTTTCTTTAGTTATGCTTCCAAAGGCAATAACAACCTGAGACCTTCCTCCCGGACAGACAGTTTCTTTCCTGCTAACATGCTAGGGTCAAGGAAGCACTTGAGCTGATACACGTTATTAAAGAGAAAGCAGTCTGCCAGCAGGGTAAAGTTTGGAAGGGCCCCAGGGCTCTGCAGTTTACCCCCCACCTTATTTTAAAATACCCAGAGCTTGACATTCCAGGCAGGTTACAAAAGCCATTGAGAAAGATTGAGGCTATAATCCTGGGTAAAGAAAGGGGGCACAGAGAATAAATAAATAAATGACATTGTCAGGAACATTACCTATTAAAAAACAGATACTGAGAGGAATAAATTCAGTAAGGAAGCCACACGTTTTAACTCCTTGCTCTTCCAGAGCCCCAGGTGGAGCAAAGATTTCAATGCCCTTTAAAAATCCTCTATTACAAAGAGAACAGAGGCTAGGATTTCATTCCTGGCAATACTGAGAATAACATGTACTATCAAAAGGCCTGTCTTCTCTCCAGGGATTGTGAAGCTGCTGAAGCTTTGTTGGAGAAAATAAAATAAGAGAAAAGCCATTTGGAAATTCTGGACTGGATGAGAAATGAGCAGAAAATCTCTGCTCTATTTTTGGATTATGAACCTTGAGACATATTTCCATCAAAGGCACCTATGTTTTGCTACCAATTTTTAATATATTAAAACCCCCAAAACTAAAACAATAAAACCCTACTAATTAAAACCCTTAAAATGAAAGTTTGCAAGAGTGTCTTACCCTATTTAATAGGATGCTGTGATTTCTATGTCATTGTGAGCAAAAATGAATTGGCATGTCCAACAGCAATGAAAGTTAAATCTACTAACCGGGGGTGAGAAGGGGGTGGGGGAGAAACTGACCTGAGACCCCCCACCTGCACCACCACTTTATAATGTTTAGAGAACCTGAAAGACACAGGAACAGGATGGAGGTGTTTTTCTATATGACATTCCCAACAATAAAACAACAAAGTTCAGATTTCATGGTAAAACGGGTGCTGGGGAAAAAAAATCCAACAATATTATTTTTTTAAAAAAACCCAAACAAAACAAAACAGCAAACCAGACTTGCCAGTTTAATTAAAAATCTCTTCCCAGTTCACTTAACTCGTTTTCACTTACATATCATGTCTGATGTCATAGTATTGTGCTGCTTCAGTCCTCCAGAGTCTTCTCAAAAATAGGATACACAAATACTGAACGTCTAATGTTGCAAATGAAGGAGAAAAGTCAGCCCTTTTTATACCCTATAAAGAAATAATTAATAACAGTTTCTCCTTTGCAGATAAATTTAGCTGAAATTCACCTGTGTCAAGGGCCTGCCAAGACCTATATATCATTTAAATCTAGATGTGGTGGGGACTTGGGTGGTACAGAAGCATTCTTTAGGGCCTCTGCACAAGGAATACCATGAGCTAGAGTGAATGTAGGCCAACATACTGTTGACTAGATCAGTGGTTCCCAACCTTTTCCTTTATATGGACCACAACATCCTCATCGAAAGCTTTTGCGGGCCACGTTCTAACCGCCAAATGTACAAAGAATGTCAGTTCACATTGACGTCATGCAAAAGCGCCACTATTTAAATTCAGAGAATGTTATATTATACAAGGATGTTTGTGAAGCAAATTACATTGCAGCTAATAATGTATCATCAAATATGACACATCAGAGGTACACCGGAATAATTATTATTGCATTATCTTCTCCCCATGGACCACCAGCAGTACTCCTATGGACCACCAGGGGTGCTCTGACCACAGGTTGGGAACCATGGGGCTAGACTAGAGTGTCACTAGTCCTTCAGAGGCAGAAGTGTGTGTGTGTGTGTGTGTGTTAAAGTTTTTTTAAAGTAACATTAGAATACAAGTAGTTGCAATTTACAAAATATAAATACAATATACAGTAGAAATATAAAACCGTACGAACGTATTTTTTCCTTTCCAAACCATCCAGTATATAGAGAGCTGTATTTTTCTAAATGTACTCAACAAATTCAGCCCATACAGAATTCATCTTTTGTTCTAAACTCACTGTATAAATAAGATGTTTATAAGTTTACTTGATTTTTTCAGAAGTTTACCAAGCGAACAGTGTGAGTCCAAAGAATTAAAGTCATAAAGTAATCTGCAGACAATCAGTAATTACCATGAATCAAAAACTCCTTTGGAACAACTAGTTATTATTTCACTGATAGTACAGTTCTTTATTCTGACAAACTGTTAGGGAATGCTCATTTTCATTAGCATGGCAAATCATTTCCTGCTGTGAATACAATACTTCATCAAGCAAGTCAGTGACCACATAAATCCAGCTAATGAAATTTATGTGGAATGTAGGACACACTTAAAATAAAGATTAAGGGCTAAAAGAATACATTAGGGGTTGGTGTGTGTATATAACTTTCCTACATTTTTACAGTTAGGCTTGTAGCTAAATGGCTCATTTAACTGTAAAAGGGGAATTGCAGTCATCTTCCACAATGAGGAAGAAAGCACATAAATATTTCATAGAGTTTTATTTCCTATAAAGTTGGAGGACACATAAATATGTGAATATAATAGTAAGTAAACCATGAAAAGTAGGGTGGTCTTGCAGTTAAAACACAGACATGAAAGTCAGGAATTCTCAGTTCTATTTCTGGATCTGTCACAGACATCATGTGCGATCTGATGATCGGGAGGAGGGTTGAACTGCACCCTCATCAAGTTTGCAGAGGACACTGAGCTGATGGGAGTGGTAGATAGGATAGGCATAGAAAACAGAGGGACCTAGACAAATTGGAGGATTGGGCCAAAAGAAATCTAATGAGGTTCAACAAGGACAAGTAGAGAGTCCTGCACTTAGGATGGGATCCCCCACTAAAGGAAAGATGTGGACAAATTGGAGAGAATCCATCAGAGAGTGATGAAAATGTTTAGGGGGCTGGAGCACGTGATTTATGAGGAGACGCTGAGGGAACTAGGCTCATTTACTCTGCAGAAGAGACGAATGAGGGGAGATTTGATGGCAGGCTTTAACTATTGGAAAGCAGATTCTAGGGAGGTTAGAGGTAGGCTGTTTTCAGTGGTGGCAGGTGACAGAACTAAGACCAATGATCTCAAGTTGCAGTAGGAGAGAGCTAGATAGGATATTGGGAAACATTTTTTCAATAGGAGGGTGGCAAAGCACTGGAGTGGGTTACCTATGGAGGTGGTGGAATCTCCATCCTTAGAGGTCTTTCAGATGTAGCTTAACAAAGCCCTGGCTCAGATGATTTAGTTGGGGGTGGTCCTGCTTTGAGCAGGAGGCTGTACAAGATGACTTTCTGAGGTCCCTTCCAACCCTAATCTTCATTTCACTTTTCTAGATCTGTTTTACCAGCTGTAAAGCTGTAAATTGAGAAGAGCAGTTCTCAGCTACCTCATAGGTGAGAGAGCTAATCTGTTTTTTTTTTTTAAGTAAAAGGCTTCAGGTTCCTCAGACAGAAGGCTCTTTAGAAGTATACAGTTTGTTGCTGAAATTGTAGCACAAAGTACAAGTAGTGAGGCACAGCAGTAGGATCACTTAACTTAAATTCACCTGGTTACTCTTGTCCTCAGAAATATTCCCCAAGAGAACATTGATTTGTTGACTCTGAAATCAGCCTTTGGAGATGGTTCTGTGAGGAAAGATGTGAAAAGCATTGAGCATAACAGCAGCTCATAACAGCAACATCTCATTTAGTTTCCCAAAACAAAATGGGGACTATATCCTTGCTCCCTATCCTTTGTCTGTCTTATCTATTAAGACTGTAAACTGTTCAAAGCAGGAACCATTGCTTTTTCTGTTTGGACAGTGCATGGCTCCATAGGGGCCCCACTCTTGAGGCTACTAAGAGACTACAGGTTTTTTCCCCATTACAACAGGTAATTCTGCTTTCCTTTTTCCCTCACCTCCCTCCTATATGCTGTTGTCCAATGTTTGAATCTAAACAACTGCACTGATTTGCTTTAACACTCTCACCTGATCCTATGATTTACACTTCCCTGCATTTATTTTCCTTGGCTTAAGTCGACTTAACTTGCCCTGAGTCTACACTACACTTCGCTTAAGTCGACTTAAGCAAAATAAAGTTGACAATGAAAATTAAGTCGACTTTATTAAACCACCTTTCTACTCGACCTAAGGCTTAATTCGACTTTTAAAAGTCGAATTAAGCCAGTGTAGCCCTGGGGTAGCCCTAAGTCGACTTAGGGCTACCCCAGGACTACACCAATGTCCTCCCTGCCGGGGGGGGGGCACAGGGAGAGCCTGGCATGCCCCCCAAAGGGCAGGGCATGTGGGCAGGGTGTGACACTGTCTGGATTTAGGGAAGCATTTATGATATTATTTTCAATGGATATCTCATAAATGCTATAATCCATAGGAACTATGTCATGTTTGGTATCAATAGAAAGGTAGAAGAGAAACCTCAAATTGTAGAGTAGATTGAGGGAGAGCTGATGCTGGCTTGGTATGTCTGGGTTTTAAAGACTAGAGGGGAGAGCATCAAGCCCATGGTGTTTCGGTGTTGTCAGAGATCACCCAAAGGTTTATACATTGATTGCGTATCTACTGCAATGATCTAGCGCAGCATGTTCTTGACCCTGGTAAGGGCAAAGTTTGACAATAGAACAAGGTTGAAAAAATGACTTTGAACAGCAACTCCTTTGGGTTGCAGTGAAAAGCAAGCTACATCGTCCCAGCTGCCAGTGAAAGGCTCTGGCATAGTGGAGAGAAAGGAAGGAAGGCCAGAGCCTTTCACTGTGGCAGGGAACGACTCCACAACGGGGAGCTGTCTAAGTCTTTACCTGCTTCCTCCTTCTTGCCAGAGCCTTTCCCCACTGCAGGAGTTTTTTTTCATGGACAAGGGAAAGCTCAGGGAGCAGGGAGCAGGGAGCTGGTGGAGTCTTTCCTTGTGGTGATGGGCTCTAGGGGCAAGGAGTGGGCAGATCCTTCCCTGTTGCCTCCCCCCGTCCCAGAGTCTTTCCTCATGGGGGGAGGGGGAGCCTCTTTTCCTACAGATGGGAAAGGTTTCAGCAGCAATGAGGAGTAGAACACTGCACTGCTAAGAACGGCCATGTAAATGGGGAGGCACAGCCTGTGCTAAAGGATCTCTACTGGTATGTACTCTGTATGTTCCTGAAAGAAGCATGCGGTGTAAATGTACCTTTCATAGTGTACTTTAAACCTTATTCAAGTTTCCAATGTTTAGGCTATTTGCTAGATCAGTGAGGAGGAAGTCATGTGTGAACTGATGTACTGAAGCCTTGAAAGTGTTTTCGAGGAACCTTTCAGAATTTTACAGAAAAAACAGAGACTGTGGAAGTGCATAAATATTTTCAGAGGTAGATGTACAATATCTGTACAGATCCATGCCTGGTTGCTTTAAACAGTTTTGACAACAGGAATATAGTTGGAGCAGCGGGACAGAGATTAAGGAAGGTAAAACAATAGATAATCTTGAAGGAACAGGATAGCTGCAATTTTTTTCATTGAAGGCGTGTAACCATTCTCTTTTCAAAGCACTGCTGGTAGTATAGGAATACAATAAAGATTCTAATACAGCAAAATCTGTTCTTCAGCCAAATCAGTGAGAGCATACAGTAAACAGATCTGTTCACAATACAGCTATAAAGAACAACACTTGCTGAAGTCAGTGCAAATCTTTGTTTCAAAGCTGTTCAATGGAATGTAGCTCAGGCACCTGAGGCTAAATTCACAAAGGGATTTAGGCACCTAAAGGGGCAGTTAGATGCCAATGACATTCTCCAAAACACCGCTCAGCTGCCACTTAGCCTTTTAGGTACCTTTGACTCTGTCTACACTTGGTCAAATAAGTTGACTTTGCTAAAGTCGACTTAGGGCTACTCTGCGTCTACACTGGCTTAAGTCGACTTAATAATGTCGACTTAGCCAGTAAGTCGTAGTAAAAGCAGGTCTTAATAAGTCGACTTAAAATTTCCTTAAGTCGACTTAAGCAGCAACTTAAGTAGCCTTAAGGAAACTGTAGTGTAGACGCAGAGTAAATTAAGTCGACTTCAGCCTGCTTAAGTCAACTTAATTTACAAGTGTAGACGCAGCCGACGTGTCTCCCAGTGGACAGGAGCACTGCTGCTCTGCTTGGTGCCTTAGTGCCCACCTAAGACCTGATGGAAGTCTCAAACTTTGGAGGGCAGGCATGCCTGTATGTCTCATTCTATCCAGGGACCCAGTTCACTTCTCTGGAGGCCCAGATCTGAAGCCCCACTATACTGGATTTGGAGCAGGGACTTGAACCTGACTTCCATGTTCCAGGTCACTGTCCCAGCTACCAGGCTATTGGCTGTGTTGGGGTGGGTCTCTCAAGCTGGCCGGTTGAAACTGTTCAACTTTGTCTAAGTAACTAAACATCTGTACATGTGTGTGCACTATCCGCTGGGGGATTTGGCTATAATGGGATGGTGCGTCTCTCTCAGGTGCTTGATGAGAAAGGGCTGAGCTCATTTAGGTGCTAACTAACTCCTGTGGAGGATTCGTGGCTGAGAATACCTATGTGGGGGAGGGAGGGACGGCACCTCTTTGTGACCTCTCAGGTAGGCACCAGGTGCGGAGCTGCACCCAGAGCCTCACCACTTTCCTTTGCACTTCACTCCTTGCTAACATATTATTAATTGTGCAGCTCTCTCCTCCTTACCTGAGGAGGTTGTGAAGGCTGGGACTATAACAATATTTAAAAGGGAACTGGATAAGTTCATGGTGGCTAAGTCCATAAATGGCTATTAGCCAGAAAGGGGTTAAGAATGGTGTCCCTAGCCTCTGTTTATCAGAGGATGGAGACGGATGGCAGGCGAGTGATCACTTGATCATTGCCTGTTAGGTTCACTCCCTCTGGGGCACCTGGGCACTGGCCACTGTCGGTAGACAGATACTGGGCTAGATGGACCTCTGGTCTGACCCACTACGGCCTTTCTTATGTTCTTATGTTCTCTCCTATTTTGCACCAGTTTCCATTTAGCTGGGTTTCATTTCCTAGCAGCTCGCCTTTAAATTGCCAGCCAATTGAGGTAAATGATTACTGAATTGCCAGCCGATTGAGGGAAGTGATTATTCCCCTCCATACGCCACTGGTGCAGCCACATTCGGAGTACTGTGTCCAGTTTTGAGCCCCCCCACCTCACTATAGGAAATGTGGATAAATAGGAGAGAATCCAGCGGAAGGTGATGCAAATGTTTAGGGGAGCTGAAGCACATGATTAAGGAAGAGAGGCTGAGGGAACTAGCCTTGTTTACTCTGTAGAAGAGAAGAATGAGGGGGCATTTGATAGCAGCCTTTAACTACCTGAAAGGGGGTTCCAGGGAAGCTGGAGCTAGGCTGTTCTCAGTGGTGGTAGAGGAAAGAACTAGGAGAAATGGTCTCAAGTTATAGTGGGTGAGGCCTAGGGAGGTGGCGAAGCACGGGAATGCGTTACCTGCAGAGGTGGCGGAATCTCCATCCTTAGAGGTCCTTCAGGGGTGGCTTAAAGTCTTGTCAGGGATAATTTAGTTGGGGTTGGTCCTGCTTTGAGCAGGGGGTTGAACTAAATGACCTTCTGAGGTCCCTTCCAACCTTAATCAGCTATGATTCTATGGAACATTAGCTACTCTGGTAATTCCCAGGGTAATGCTACTCCTAAAATCATTATTTATTTTTTTTTCCTTCTTCCCATCCTTAAAAAAACAAAACCCCCACAACTTTAGCTGGCCTCTTTACTGTTACCTGTTGTTTGATGCTGTACTCACTATTGTGGTTTCACTGACTTCATCTTTTAATTAAAAAAAAAAAAAAAAATCTCTTTTCACTATTTTGTCTCACTTTTCCTCCAGTGTGTTTCTGCCCTGATATTTACTTTTTGTGTGTTTTCACTTATTTCCTTTGTCTCTCTCACTCTCTGATTGATAGAGGATCAAAACCACATATTGCCATGTTATTTTCCCATGGCAGAATCTCTGGGTCTGTCAGTTTAATAAACTACTGTGAAGGTACTAAAGGAAACAGAATCCAGGAATAGCTTAGTACATTACAGTGCAAATCAATCATCTATTCTACATCTCATCACTAGCATAAACAACTCATCAGCCCTTCAGAGAATGAGAGGTCCCCAAAGACAAATCAATCAGATTACAAGTACTTATATGTGAGTGGCTATATGAACTCAAAAGCTTTAAATTCAATAATCACATCTAATAATTACTGAAAAATTAGCACTGTAGCTAGCTGCAGCCTTGTTGCTATGGTTAAGAGCCATATGTATGGCAGAAAGCCAGGTGCATTGTCTCTGAAAGCTTTAACTGAAGTTAACTGTTGACTTTACACAGTCAAGGATCATTATTACATGGTGTGATTATGTCAAGTTGTATTAATGCTTAAACTGCCTTGACCACCATTTTGGAAGAATGCAATGTTGAATCCTAACACCTATTTTGATTTGCTGTTACAACCTGACCTGATGCTATGTCATACACTCCCCTGCATTTAATTTCCTCCCACTCTGTAACTTTCCTATCTTCAAAGCATCTGACGAAGTGGGATTTTCTCCCACGAAAGCTCATGCGATAAATAAATCTGTTAGTCTTTAAAAGTGCCACAGGACTCTGTTGTCTTTCTACAATAGACTAACACGGCTACCCCTTTGGAAGTTAATCATCAGGACATGGTGGCAAGTAGATAATGGACATGGGTCAGTAAAGACAGTCTGTGCTCTCAAATCTTATCTAGTATCTTTGATCTGGCAGGATGCAGCCATACTTTTCAGATACCCACATCAGGGAAATCAGGATTTTTGCTTCTCGGGAATGATTGAAAAACCACATTTTTAAACCCCAGAAATAGCTTTCTTTCATTTATCTGGGACACCTGATGCATATTGTTTTTTTCCACTAAGAGAGCAAATTCAGACTTACTAAGCAAACCATTACACGCAGTCTATAAATTAGAGCAGTTGTTGTATCCAGGCACGTGCTTTCTTTTACCTTTCCCGACTGATTTTTGTCAGTGTTAAGCCTAACTAGTTTGTGGTTTTTTACTAAGATGGCGCTGTCCAAATTCAGACCTGGCATACTGACTTCAAGAGCTGGGCCCCCTTATTCCATGTCTAAATATGGCCCATATTTACCTTCCCTCACATTGTAGCTGATGCTTCTGTTTCTCATAACACTGCTCACAATGCCATCCCGTTAGGGCTTGTGTGTAACAGTTTTAAAGACATCTTTCTGCAGAGAGTACTGATAAATACAAGCTATTGAACCCAATCCACTTAATTTTCTTTTGTACTTTTCTCAACTAAAACAGAATGAAAACAAGGAGACAAATTAAGGTATGTCCATGAACAGCACATCTGATTGCATTTCTTATTCCTCAGGCTGTCTGCCATCTAAGGCACATTCTGTCCAGGGCTGGATTAAAGGGCATGGACTACCCCTAACCCCTGCCTGGAGGGTCTCAGCTCCCCCTCCACAGCAGCCTGGGGGTGGGCTGGTGCTGTGGGGGGGCCTGGGGCTAGAAACCTTACTCTGTGGCACTTCCACCCCACCCCAGGCCAGCTGGTCAGCCCCTAGAGTGCAACGGATGTGCTGTCCTGTCCTACCCAGGGACAGATCAGCCAGCACTGCTACCCCTGAGTCCCAGCTTCAGTGGGGCAGCCAGGCTGGATCAGTGCAGAAGCCTATAGGGGCTGCAGCCCCTATAGCCCCTGTGCTGATCAAGGCTTGATGCTGTCAGTTTTAGGCTAGAATTTGAAAGCAGCCTATGAGTTGTTGCTGTACATGAGCTTTGCAAGACAAGTGCATGTAGTTTTTGTTATTTTACAAAAGAATATGTCCTTCAGCCTCAACATTTAATCAGTTGGCAATACAGAATTTTTTTCAGCACTGAGTACCCTGCATTTACTAACACTGGCTCCTCAATTTTTCTGTAGCTAAGCGGCTATCCTATAAAGAACGTTTATATTAAGTGGTATGGAAAAATGTGTCCTATTCAAGACACAATCCACCCCCACTTGATCAAGTGGGCACTGGGGAGAATGTATTGCCCTCTTTTTGATTGTATCGGGCTGCATGTAAGCTCTCCTTCCATGCCATATAAATGGCAAGTTCTGTCACACCTTTTTCATGTTGAATACAGGATGCCTGGTTGTCCATTGGACTCAGAACTGCTTTATGCGATTCCACTGCTCTCCCCTCCAGGATATTTGCATGAAGTGCCCAGATTACAGAACCCTAGCTCCTAACTGTGGGGTAGATGCAACCATGTGTACTACAGTCTGCTCCTGAAGAATTCAGATGTCCTTTCAGCATTATGAACTATCCTTGCCATCTAGATGTACGGTACACTATATGCGCACTGAGTGTTCTTCACATGGGGCATGTCACCAAGATATATTAATAGAGGTTAAAATTGTGTCCAGTATTCATACCATAGAGCTTGTCAATACTTTTTCCATCTCTTTTCTCTGACAATTATTAAGATACACTGTAAGGGTGTAATAGATAAAAAAGAACACCATCTTCCAGGTATTCTTACATGGAGATTATTAGCTCATTGTTCTGTAACAGGAGAAACAGTTACTGCCTGTGACTGTATTCTTCAAGATGTGATGCAAATCTATACTCCATTAGGTGTGTGAGCGCTCAGCACACCAGAGCAGGACAATGTTACCTAGTAATAGCTGTAGAGGGTCAGCAAGCCCCTTTGGCCATAAACCTGCCTCTGGCCATATAAGCCAGCAATACTCTAAGTCCCCTCAGTTCCTTCAGACCCAAGGCCCAAAAGACTGGGCTCTGATGCAGAGGGGATGGAGTCTGAGCCATCCAGTGCACGTCTGCATCACATCTCAAGGAACCATAGTTACAGTAATTAATTGTTTCTTCTTCTTCTTCGAGTAGATGCAGTCATGCACTGGGTGACCCTACCAAAAACTGCATCCACCCTGGAACATGCCGTAATGGCAGAATGGTTTGTCAATGTATGTATGGACAACTAGGTAGAAGTTCTGCAAATGTCCATTATTGAGACATCACTGAGGAATGCTATCGCTTCCCTAGAATGAGTTTGCATCTCCTGAAGAGACATAGGCCTGGTCTATACTGCTGCACTAGGTCCATACTGTAGGATGCATATTCTCCCATTGACTGACTTACTGACCCCCTACCCCCTTCTTTGCCATAGCGTCTTCACTGGACTGCATCAATCAGAAACGTTCTCCATTTGATGGAGCATTTAGCTTTTCGGGGGGGGGAAGGGGTGTGTGTGGAATCACTGTGTCAAATGGAGAGCACTTCCAGGATCGATTGAGTGGGTCACCTCTGGCCACTCAGTTGATCCCACTGCATAGATCCGTGGACACTAACACAGCAGTTTCAGTATAGACAAGCCCATAGACAAAGCTACATCATAGGCACTCTTGGTACTTGCTATTATCCATTCAATGATTGTCTGTGAAGTGACCACTTGCCCTTTCACACAATCTTCATATGACACAAATAGGCAAAATGAAGCACAAAATAGTGGAGTCCTGCCCAGACAGAAGGCAAGATGTTGCCTGACATCTAACGTATGCAGATATTGCTTCTTCAGAATGTAGAAGAATGCAGCTAGGGAGCATTGATAAGGACTGTTGCTGTTTCTGTGAGAACTACATATCCTTGAAGACTTGTTCTGTCCAGTCAGAACTAGTTGCCTGTTTCTGTGTCTGTTATTTTGTCCTTGTTTTCCCACATACAGAAGGATCGTAGCTGTACCAATGAGAAGCTGTAGCTCTTTCCTGCAAAATATATTCTGAGGGTCTATAAAGGATACTGCCCGACGTCACGGGAGCGGAGACGGTCTTTGCTCTCTCCCCCTGAGCACTCTTGTATTCTGAATAAAGTAAAGGCTTTATGGTCACACTCAAGTTTATTGATTCGGAGCTTTTCTTTGACAAGAATGATGAATGAGGCTTAGGAAAGCACACACAGATGAATATACTGTCTGGTTTACCTGAGAAACCACTTTGGACAAAAATGTTGTGTGGTTGAATGCTACAGGCAAATGACCACATCAAAACCCACTGCCATTGTGGTAGAGGCCCTTCTACTGTTGAGTACGACCTATTTAACAGCTACAGAACACGGCTCTTCATCTTCATTTAGCCATGAAGGAGCCTTACCAGCAGATGCAGACAACTGAGTGCAGTATGCGAGGTGTGACATTGATTCTGCGTGGGATGGAGAGAAAGGCATGGGAGGCTGTACAGACAGTGAGAGAAGGTCAGAGAACAAGCCCTTTCTTGGCTACATCAAGGCAATGAAAATGAGATTGGCCCAATCTGGGAAGGCAGCTACTGTGCTCCAGGCTCCCATCCCTAGTTCTAGGTCGACTTGGAGAACTATATAACTATATACAACTAGAAAAAATCACTAATATATATAGAGATTGAAATCTTACAAACCACATAGAGGTTCGACTCTAGCCAGGTGCCATAAGAAGGAACTTAAATGGGGGAGTCTGGGCAACATTGCCTCATATATCTAGGGATAAGGCCAACAGATGCAAGTGCTGCCCCTCTACAGGTACTACTAGGTGAAATTATCTGGCTCCAGTGCACTGGGCGTGCAGAAGACATGGCTGCATCTACTTGAAGAACAACTCTGAATTCAGTCCAAAATGCATGAGCTTTTCATGTATTTGAGTGTGGCTCACATGCTGTGTAAATTAGCATGAGATATGACTTTGCAATATCACTGAGTTCTCTTTTAGAATTGTTTCACAGGTATCAGTCTCGAGCATATTCGTTGCGATTCTCTCCCCCCACCCTCCACCATATGTACCATGGGTAAAATTTTCAAAAGTACCTAACTAACTTAGAAACTTAAGTATAATTATCAAAAATGACAATGATTTAGGCTGAAAATCTTAGAGTCTTACCCTTAGGCTCCTAAGTAAAAGGGTGACTTTATTAAAAAAAACAACAGCTAAGAACATTTACCATTTATTAAACCAAACTGTTGTTTTTAACAGTTACATAAGTTACACAGCATGTTTAAGTCAGAAGATTTCACACAGAAAAAAATTTAAATTTTTGTATGCAGGCAAAATAGTACCATACAATATGTACCTGGGAGGGAGGGGAAACCTCTAAACATTCAAATAAGGCCATAAGTATTTAAAAAACAACATTAAACAATAAAAGCCCCCAAAGATTCTTTTTTTCCTTTTTGTTCAGTGCTGCTAACTATATGTACCTTCTTAGTTTACAGATGTATATCTTGATAGCTAGGTTTTTAAAAACATTTATCAAAAATGAAATAAGGCTCATTAATACATACAGCTGCCCTCGGAATTTCAATCTCAGTTGCCTTCATTAACTTAAAATTCACAAAGTGCACAGTTAAGATATGCCAAAAATTTAAACCGCTACTCTACCAACAGCTGCCCATGCTTAATACTTAGTGGTCTAGTGGAACAAAATATGTTCTTCAAAAAAGGAAAAGAAAAGTAAAGAAAAGCCACTGTAAACATTTAGTTCCAAAGATGTGCTAGCAGTTTTCTTGTAAACCGAAAAGTATAAAAATATGGATTAATGATGTGTAAAGAAAAAAAAATACAAAAACCACTAGAAATGACCATCAAATGTTTTCAAAGAACAATCACCACAAAGGACATTAGCATTCAGTGTATATCAATGTGTCTATTTTACTCCAACCAATCCACTTCATCAAACTCTGAATCATCTTCCGAATCACTGTATTCCACAGCAATGCGACGGGACAATATCGTGGCAACATCATTCTCAATGCGCTCATGTTTAGCTTCTTGCTCACGCTGCTCTTCGACTTTGCGTAGCTGAATACCTAAAACACAAACAAAACCAATAATCATTCTTTATTCTTATGCATAATACTTTTACCCAGAGCTCTTGGATTGCTTTACAAACAAAAATAAATTGACTAAGAATATTGCCTTTCAGATAAGTAGTTAATATTATGCCCATTTTAAGGATAGAAACTGTTGTCCTAGATCAGATGTCAATTAGTGCAATACACTGCTCCTAACAGTAGCTGACAGCAGATGTTTCAGGAGAAAAAAGACCCTAAAACCCTTAACTTTGCAGTGACACTACACAATAACTGATTAGGATAACATTTTTTCAGTATCTGTGTTGACAGATTATATTAAACTGATTTTTAAATACAGATTTTTCATACTTTTTTTTTCATTTCATGGTTTCACATAAGGTTTCCGGAGTACCTTAACATTTGGATTTTTCTTACCTGTAACCTTAACTCTGAATTTACTGGTTCTGGGTGCTAGATTTTGGAATAATTAAACCATTCTGATTTTTTTTTAAAAACAGTTTCATACTCTCAACCTCAACTGCCTTTTAATACAGTGTTTTGTTTGGGAATTTCCTAGTTTAAAAAATAAAACTAAAAATGTGCAGATGTGAACAGGATTCCCAAAGAAAACACTGTGATATTTCTCATGATTTGAAGATGCATACTATGAATCTTAAAACAAACAAAACACATCAACTACTATACTTTTAAGGCCAGATTCACCAGTGTAAAAGTGCAGAGCAAAATAGATGAAATCTACTGATGCATCTGGCAATTGCAAGTGGTTAATGGTATGGGGTAGAGACCCTTCTCTGTGTAAAAGGAGGGATGAAGGGTGCTCAGTCTCAGAGTTCCAGTGTGTCTACACATTAGGGACCCGTGTTCCAACCTCAATTCCACCTGGTATATGGTGCAGTGGAGGAAGCAATACCATGGGGAGCCTTTCAAACCCTGAAGTCCAAGGTAGAATGTGGCTATGGTCCCTTTAAAAAGTGGTGACAGCTGGGCCACAGAACTTCTTACCAATAAGAATTCTTGACACCTATGTCCAGTTTTCCTCATGTCACTGAGTCCCTACAATCAACAGAATTTTGCATGCAAAACTGCTAGACTGAGGAAGGGTGGTTTGTGATTGATAGAATTACTCCTGGCGCCATGAACACCTCATTTAAGTTACCTGAGCTGGTGACCTGATACTGTCCGTAATTTATGAATTAATCGTAATAATCATTAATTACAAACTAATTGCTTTCAACTATAGAGTATATGCACAAGATTTCAATGAATTTTAACTAAAGAAATTTAAAGAGTTTACATAGTCAATTGTAAAGCTCATTTGGGATGAAAAAAGTCTGACAAATGGTATATCTTAAAGAACTCATTTTAAATTTGATTTTAACACAACACAACACAGGAAATTCATTCTCTACTCGAGTAAATGCTGTAAAGTTGGAGATGACACACTATTTTTCATACTTAAATAAGAGGCTAAATCCCTGAGCACAAAACAGAACTCATCCTTAACTGCGACTGGCCTCCATAATATTAAATAATAAAGATCCTAATAGGGAGCCTTTGGGCACTTGATCAATCTTCAACAGGGCAAAAGTTTAAAAAGCGATTCTTATTCCAATTTCTTTCTTTTAGCCAGGTTTTAATCTCTGAGTCTACTCTACTTTTAACCGCTGGGGTTACTTAGCTTCCTTAGTGATGTCTGCAGAATTTTGTCAAAAGCTTTTAGAAACACAAATAAAATATGCCCTTGGGCTCTCCTTTTATGTTTTTTTTTTTCTGATGTGTTCAAATCATTCTAACAGATTCGTGAGGATAATTTAGATAATTCATGCTGGTTATTACATGTAGGTGTTCTATAATTTTGCTTTTAGTTATAATTTCAAATCAATTTACTGGTACTGGTGCAAGGCTAACTAGTCTGATTCCCAGAATCATCCTTACCAGTTTTTGTGAAGACATATTTATCATTTGCTACAATCCAATTCTCTGATATAAAGGCTTACGTCACAGAAAAATGGCATTTTTAAAAAACATCTCAATCATTTCTTTTGAAAGTTCCTCCAGAACCCTTTGATTTATACTGCTCAGGGTTCTGGTAGTTGAGTAAACTGAGGTAGAAAAAGGTTAAACCATTAAGACAAGCGACTTTCCCTGAATAACAGGATTTGCAGCAGAGAATGTATCCCAAGTGTCTCTCCTATCTCAATACCCTGCTTTAATCACTAAAAACACTGTTATATCTGTCTAAGAATAAATTCTGCTCTGTATGCTACAGAGGATCAGGGAAGCCTCACCCAGAGTACCTAAAAGCATCAGAAGGATTCCAACTAGTGGTCAGGGCAGCAATAGAAGGAATCCTATAATGATGCACCAGCACTCCACAGTCCTGAGGGTTCCTGACGTGCACCCCCGGGGAACGTGTTCTGACGTGAAACATGTGCAAGAGAGGAAAGCACTGGTAAGATGCTGCCCCAAAGGTTCCCCCATCCCTTTTGCTCTTCTGCCTTATATTTCCAAGATGGAGCTGGGATTCACTGTGAGGTCAGGACTGTTCCTGCTGTTCCATTAGGCAGTTCAGGGTTAAAAAACAAACCACTCCCCTTACTGCTTTAATCTTTTTAAAAGCTGTTGAATATTGTCCTTACATTGTAATTGTGTTGCATTGCAGTAATGTGTCTGAGGGATATATATATACATTTAAAAAAAAAAAAACAAGATCAAAGCCCATAAGCCAATCTGTCTGCTTTGCTCTTCGCTAATAGCTTCTGGGAAAAAAATGTTTTTGACAACGTTTTGCTTTCCACACAATTGGGAACAAATGTATCAAGAGAGAGACTTCAGATAATTAGCAATGAAAAGATAATAGATCATCTATAAACATGTACATTTCCTTAGCTAACTGATGAAGAACTTGATTTTGCATTCTAAACTACAGTCCCGATAGATGCAATTATGAGCTGAAGAACATCTTTCCACTTGGCAAGCTGAATATTGTATAGCATACAAAGCAGCACCAGTTTAAGATTGACAACTCGTTTTTCTAGAGGTGTAAAATATTCCATCTGTTAGAAGTATATTAGCTTTATTACATGGCTGAGACCAACTGCTCATGTTCTTTTATTGGCCAAATGTTACCTTTTCGTATTGCTTCCAGTAGAACGCTTCTGGCATCGCTGATTACAGGTAGAGTTGATGGGTGGCGTTTGGGTTCAGGGGCAGGAATCACTTGGGATGGTGGAGATGGAGGGCCAGGAACAATGGTTGTAGGAGGGTGAGAGAGAGCTGCAACTGTGACAGGTGACGAGGGTCGAATGCCAGGGGGGGGCAATGGAGGAGGCGGTGGGGGAGGAGGAAGTCCTTGCACTTCACCTTGTGGAAGTGGCTGAACTGGTCCAGTGTCACAGACTTGGGCAGCTCTAGAGACTGGAGGAGAGGGCTGTGCTAGAGGTGGTGCAATGGGAGGAGGAGCTGGATGCAGAACTCCAGGAGCAATCTGGAGAGGAGCAGGTGGAGGTGGCACTGCTGGTGCTTGCAAAACAGCTGCTGGAGGCGGGGGTGGTGGAGGTATGGGTGGGGGAGGGGTGGAAGTCATTGCAGCTCTCAATGAAGAAGTTGACAAAGCAGAGGGAAGAGGAGGAGGAGGGGGAGGTGGGGTGGGGCTCACAAACACTGGTGTCCTGCCTGTTGCTGGTGACTGAGGACGGTTTTCTGTCAAACCTGTGGTGGAGCTGAAATATACAACCATAGGGCAAGTTATTAAAACCACGAAGTGGAAAATCTTGCAAATATAATTGTAGTTATACTTTCTCTGCTGGTTAATATTGAAGGTAAGTAATTAGGGTGATAAAAAAACCCAAAATGTACTGTTTGTGACAACTGCATGGCCACTGTAGATCTCCATGAAATCAGATTTACGCAAAGGATAAAAATCAACCTAAATGCACAGTCTAGTTCATTGTGTGGAATATACATCAGCCTTTTTCCTGCTAGCCTACACACATAATTAGGCAAATAGCTTATTTCTCTTATCTAAGGCTTTCCTACATTAACCTAAAAGGTTGTTATGAGGAGGAGGGAGAAAAATTATTCTCCTTAACTGCCAATGACAGGACAAGAAGCAATGGGCTTAAATTATGACAAGGAAGGTGTAGGTTGGACATTAGAAAAAATTCCAAACTCAGGGTGATTAACCACTGGAATAAGTTGCCTCAGCAGTTGTGGAATCTCCATCATTGGAATTTTTTAAGAGCAGGTTAGACAAACACCTGTCAGGGATGGCTTAAGAGGGTACTTGGTCCAGCCATGCATGCAGGGGACTGGACTCGATGACCTCTCATGGTTCCTTCCAGTTTCTATGATTCTAAGTAAGACTTTCCCTACAGACAGGAGTAATTCTAGAGATTTATTCAAAGTATGAGGTCAAACTGATAGTTTGTGACAGTCTTGATTAATTCACTTTTTTCTAAAGGGACTATTTTCATAGAACGATTACCTAGAACAAATGATTTTAGAACTGAGGTGTGGGTTTCAGTTCCCTGACAGGTCCAGTGGTACCTATTGCACAATGTCAGTCAGGCATACATCGCTAAAGAGAAGAATATCTATATATTAAGACACTCTTGTCTAGTTCAGTGACCTTTTTGGTTCTCAAAGAAACAAGAGATGACGGTAAATGTTATTTTTTAAAATATAAAATCACTACAGGAGTTTCACAGTCAGATAGGAAAAATTAATACTCATAACAAGAAAAAGTTAACCCAATAAAAGAAATATATTTCTGTGTATATCCCTTCCACATCAGAAATACTTTCATTTGGACAGATTTTTATTTTTATTTTATTTTATTTTTGTTGCTATTTTGCTGATGTTACAATATAATCTAGAAAAACAAACAGAGTCCTGTGGCACTTTTAAAGACTAACAGGTTTATTTATCGCATGAGCTTTCAAGGGAGAAAATCCCACTTTGTCAGACACTTTGAAGATGGGAAACTTACAGAATGAGAGGAAATTAAATGCAGGGAAGTGTATGACATAGGATCAGGTCAGGTTGTAACAGCAAATTAAAATAGATGCTGGATTCAAACAATGGGGAATAACACATTTAGAGGAAGGTGAGGTCAAATCAAAAACCTACTGATCGCTATAGTTACCTAAATCACTCAAGCTTTCATCCAAGACACACCACATGATTCATTGTCTACAGTCAAGCCCTAAGATAAAACCACATTTGCTCCAATTCTTTAGACAGAGACAGACACCTTCAGGATCTCTATCAAGCATTCTTAAAACTACAGTACCCACCCGCAGAAGTGAAGAAACAAATTGACAGAGCCAGATGGGTACCCAGAAGTCAACTACTGCAGGAGAAGCCCATGAAAAGCAACAAAAGAACGCCACTGATCACCACCTACAACCGCCAAGCCAGACCTCTACATCACATCATCAAAGATCTACAGCCTATTTTACAAGATGATCCCTCACTCTCTCAAGCCTTAGGAGACAGACCTCTCCTTGCTTTCAGACAGCCCCCTAACCTTAAAAGGATATTTACCAGCAACTACAGATCATACAACAGAAACACTAAAGCAGGAACACAGCCCTGCAACAGACCACGCTGCCAACTTTGCCCTCATATCATGTGCCGGAAATGCCCCTCTGCCTTATATATTGGACAAACAGGACAGTCTCTGCGCCAAAGAATAAATGGACACAAATCTGACATCAGAAATTGAAACACTACAAAACCAATAGGGGAACACTTCAATCTCCCTGCTCACTCCCTTGACGACTTGTTAATAGCTGTGTTGAAACAGATGAATAACAAATCACAGCTTCAAAGAGAGACTGCAGAACTCGAACTTATATGCAAATTTGACTCCGTTGTCTTGGGTTTAAACAGGGACTATGGATTTTTCTCACATTACAACAAGTGATTTGACCTCCCCCTCCTCTATGTGCTGTTCCCCAGTGTTTTGAATTTTAACACCTATTTTGATTTGCTGTTTCAGCCTGACCTGATGCTATGTCATACACTTCCCTGCATTTAATTTCCTTCCATTTTGTAAGTTTTTCATCTTCAAAGCGTCTGACGAAGTGGGATTTTCTACCACGAAAACTCATGCGATAAATAAATCTGTTAGTCTTTAAAAGTGCCACAGGGCTCTGTCTGTTTTTCTGCAATAGACTAACACGGCTACCACTTTGGAATTTAACATAATCTAGGACTCTTGTGTGTTACAGGAACCATATAAAAATCTAATCCATGAAGTATGACTTTGCTTGGATATGAAGTTGGGTGGAGAAATACTGACTGGTTTAGATGGCAACCCTTATACCCCATTCAATGTTACAAGGGCATAAAGCAGCAGAAAAATATACTAAAAGAGAAATGATGACTAATTTAATATATTTTGTAGATCGTCTATGTTGCTCTATGGGCTGTAATCAAGTACATTAACAATACTGTTCACTTCTTCAAAGCAAAGACCTTTCTCAGAGATGTACATCAGCTTATTGTTGGAAAGCTGTTCCAGACTTGACTTCTTACCTAATACAAGGAGGTATGGCTTTCACATCTCCTGCTCCATGCATTGGTGGAGGGGGTGGTGGCTCATGTGGCCTGACTAACACTCGCTCCTCAGCTCTGCTCAGAAGTTCAGTCATCTGGCTGTAGGGTAATGCAGAAAGGGAGAAGGATCCATCCATATGATCCACATATGGTTGAGGTCTAAGAAAAAAACATAAGCAATTTTCCATTTAAAAAACTGTCCTCTTGATGATCACAGACATAAGCATTAGTAGAAATCATTCATTACCTATCTTAGCTATTGTATTATACTTCAGTGAGACCTCTGAATTAAAGTACCTGCTTGCACAAGAAATGCCAATTGAGCTGCGGTTTTTAATCTTTTTTCTTTTCCTCTTCTGCTCTACTGCTTCTAGCAACTCAAAGGTTACACAGTTCTGGATTGTAAAACCATACAAATTCTACAGTATGTGTTTGTAATGTTAGTATATATTATTCAAACTTTACTGAATTAAATAAATATAACTGTGTTATTAGAAACAAGTTTATGGTATGAAATAGCCATGGAGCAATAGTGGTTTGTGCTTCACATGCAATTATTATTTTACTACTTTCCTAAATTTTATATCAATACATCATATATTATAGTACTTCTAACAGTTTTATAAAATATTTGTCAAGGCATTACTGTGTTTGATTGTCTTGTGGACACACCACTTACAAGTGTAGTTCAACTGATCTCTTCCCAAATACAATGTTGAAAGCTAATATATTTTAACAAGATAACTTAAAGTTAATAATATAGAAATATAGTTGCAGTAAAATAAAGGTAACTCATCAACAGCTTAAAATCCTTCAATCTATGGTTAATATCAACCCCTTTTTACACCTTAAAGGTCTGATCTAATCCAAATTAAGTAATTTGTACAAATGTTACTATTTAATTAAAATATTGATATGGGATTTTCAGTTTTTCTGAAGTCAGAGGAAAAGTGTTTGCAGAACACTAATTTCTAGTGGTTCTACTGTAGGTTTCTGGATAGTGCCTATGACTGTAATGTCTAAGCACAATAATAAGTAATCACTGTTCATCTTTGGGACACTGAGTTTTCAAGTGTTTTTTCGATCACTTTGTTGTGGAATCTGGCATACACCTGCACGAGTGGTTTGACAGAGAGGGTGATGTTTCTGCTAGCTTCTAATATACACTGACAGTTTCTTTTCCAAAGAAGACCTGCATTTTAAGGAGGATTTCATTATAACGTGAGTTGTAAATTACGTATTAAAATATACCGAAACCATTTTTACTTTTCATTCTACCCCACTGTAAGTATAATTTTCACTAGCTCAGAGTTTTCAGTAGGTAGGTTTTGTTTTAGACTCAACATCCTGGATCCTATAGTTTGCAGTAGGCAACAGTTATTAATAGGGATACCAGATAATCTTAAAAA
This sequence comes from Pelusios castaneus, assembly GCA_007922175.1. NCBI lineage: Eukaryota > Metazoa > Chordata > Testudines > Pelomedusidae > Pelusios > Pelusios castaneus. The sequence continues at coordinate 1,655,445 of ML685837.1, forward strand.
TTAAGTCTCATTTAAAAGTCTGAACAAAAAATAAACTACACCCCTCCCCCGCCAAAAATACTCTTCTACAAAACTAATTCTTTTTCATTTTAAAGATTTTGGTATTTGAAAGTCAGCTTGTTTTCCTAATACAGTTCCTGAGTTGTTTACAGGCTTCTGGTTTTGCACAAGTACCACAGGTATGTCATCTGAAATGCTATCATCAGCCACTTGCAAAAGTTAATTATGAACAGAGAATGTAGCATATCAAAGTTTGCAGAAACTTCAATCAACTGTAAAGTAAGTTCAGAGGTCTCATCCAAGTTCCAAGTAGATAATTTGTTCCCATCACAAAACCACCACTTAATACTGACAGTTTCTGCTTAAGTAAATCAGAAGACTACAATAACAGGGGTTGGCAACCTTTGCCGGCCCCCATGCCAGCCTGTCTTCCACCCCTTAGCAGGTGCCGGAGCGGAGCCAGTAGGTGCTGAGGGCTGGGTCAGCCGGGGCCAGGAGCTGCACGGCTCTTCTGGCTCCAGGTGCCACTGGGAGCGGGACCAGTGGGGGGAGCAGCTGCGGAGCCCTGTGTGCTGCTGTGAATAGGCGCAAGTGCCAGGTTTGGAACACGTGCCGGGGGTGGCCGACTACTACTGCATATAACTGAAATACAGTGACAGATCTGTGTGTAAGCCAGCACTAGTGCTATTGCATTCTTAAATAAGTAACAACGACACACACCTCCACATCCCCAAAGACAATGAATTTCAAAAATATCAATTATTCTGTAAAATGACAAGGTAATAATCAACCATTTAAAAACACCTGGGTAAAAACTGCAAAACTGTCTTTTGGTAGAGGTAATGCTCTTATTACCAGTGGATTTTGAGTACTGCAACACATACACAGTCATTTACATCATAAATGTATTTGGTGAAAGGTAAAATGAATGTCTCTAAATAAAGGAAGAAAAGAAACCTTGAGTCAAAATGCAAGGCTGGGCCATTGGCAACTTCAATGTGCTTATGTAAGAGATTAGCGTCATCCTCAGCAAGCTCTGGTCCCTGGGCTAACTTCTGCCACTCTCGCCGTCTATCATGAGGCGCTCTGGGCACTTTTTCTGGTTCATGAGGGCGATCTAGATTCTTTTGCTGTAAGAGGAGTGAAAACAAAATTGACAACTTGACAAGTCTTTTAAAAGAGGGATGCTCTTAAAATCAGTTACAAAAGAGGGAGATCTTGATTCGAGCGCAAGAAAAATAATTACTCAAAATCAAAACATGAAATGAAGGCCTAAAAGAGGGAGATACTTCAGTTTATATGCTACATAGCTAAAGAATAGCCTAATGAAGGTACTAAGGTCATTCAATATTTAAAAAACTGGCTTGAAATATGTCTTAAATGAGATTCTGAATCTGCCTCTCACATTTGCATCCTACAAGATACCATAATTATGCTATGGACTATGTAGGATGTAAATGGCAAAACAAACATGTAGCAATGTCACCCTTCAGTTTTCCATCCTTTCTTTACAATTAAAATGTTCCTCTTCTACTATATTAACCCTAATTTATAGTGAACATTTCTCAAAAAGGTTCCAAGCATCTTTCTCAGTAAAACTAGCAGGAATTTTAAAAGAAGACACCAGAAAGATTTTTGGATTCTTGTGAGAGATTCATAACATTTCATATACCTGTTGTTAACTATGGTGAGACAGCAGAAAAGCTCTGGGACCTTTTTAATGTTACCTTATTGTTTAGAAAACTTGACTGAATTGAATGATATTGAGCTAGTTTCAAAAGTTGAAAAGTTGAAATAGTTGAAAAGACTATATATGTCTATATAAAGAACTGAACTTTTAAAATTGTAGAATCACTGAAGTAGCATACATACAAGCAAATATAATCCACTCCCTTTTATCTTAGAATACAATACCTTCTGCTTTCTCTTTTCCTTTCTCTTGTCCTCGGTGTCCTGCAACATCTTTTCTTTCCATAGATCAAAGAAATATGAAGGATTGGTATAAAACTTCAAACCTTCTTTTCCATCATCTCTGAGGTAAAATTATCAAGACAGAACACAGTATTTGTTAGCGCATAAGACTAAATGCTGAGCCAATGTAAAGACATCTTATTCAAAGGTAGGTGCAATGTCAACTTTAAAACACGCTATCCAGCGTTTTTGTTTCAGTACATTATCAAAAAAATTATTACAATACACGTTTACCTGAAGCACAAAAATTAGATTTAAAATTATACTAAAGATCAGTACACATGTTAAAGATAAAAAAATAAGCCTCGCTAACATGGATAGCCCAGATTTATTTGGAGACCCACAAAAACAGAACTGAAAGAAGAAAAGATGTGTATTTTTCAGGGTAAAACCTACCTCAGTGAAGCCACTTCTTGTTGTAGTTTGCTACAACATTTTAGGAGCCTCTTTAGGCTTATAAGATCTGCAAATAGCTCTATTGAGGACAGGAACCTCTAACAGACTAATTCTCATGCCTTTTATATTAAAACTTTTTGTATTAAATCCAGACACCTTGCCTCTGAGGAGAACATTGTGGGAGCAATATATTTTTTTTTAATAGAATCATAGGGCTGGAAGGGACCTCAGGAGGTCATCTAGTCCAACCCCCTGCTAAAAGCAGGACCGTTCCCACTTCCCATATCCATTCTCTCTTCCTCTCTATGCTCAGCTTTTATTATTTCAATTAGTTGTTTTTTACAGTACTAATACTTTCATCTTGGTGCCTTTAACACATTCCTCCCGCATCATTCCTTGTTTTCAGGTCCTTATTTTAGAAACAAGGTTTAATGCTAGATGTGGGATAACAACAGTGTCCAGAATAAATGAGTCCATTCATCTTAGATTGCAGGCATATTTTAAAACAACTTAGCCTCCCAAAACAGTAAGTACAGTTTGAGGGACCAGTTTTCCTATAAACAGGCATTAAATGTAATTTTAGGAAAGCAAAAACCCCTCAGTTCATTTTTTGTAGTAACCACAACAATGTAATCACCTCTTTTTAAAAATTAGCTTCTTACTAACTGTCGTGATAAATAGAAATCTGTAAAACACGAAAAACCAGTGTCTTTTAAAATGTTTTTATGTGCTCTTCAGCATCAAATTTTCCCAGAATGTCAAAGTCACAGGAAGAGAATAATTTCTTTCCTATTAATTCTCCTGTATCAAGTCTTAGGATGAAGTATGTTTTGTACTGTGCTCAGCCAAAAACTTTTGAACATGGCAAAAATACCCAATCCTTTTGGAATTCTTTTTTTCCTTCTCTCAAAGGTGCTATTGTGAAAACAGTCACATCATGTAAGATGCAAGTCAAAGAACTGTATATAATATACAGAATGCATCTTGAAAGCAACTTATGGTTTAATTTTTCCTTTTCTTATTCAGTAGGAGCACAGTGTTTAACAAATACAGAACTTTAGAATGGCTTTTCTTACCAATATTAGCTGGGCATAAAATTCACAGTAGTATTAATGTTGAAGCTAGATTTTCCCATCCTTACACGTCAAGTAGTTTCATTGCTGTGAATGGGATTACTCCAAACTACGGACCAACTCAGCATGAGTAAGGGTGTCGGAATATAGCTGAGAGTTACTGAAGATGAAATGAAAAAAAGATTTTTTCTAATTTTTTACACTGACCTGTAAGGGGTGAGTATGTTGAGTGGGGGAGGTTGTTCACAGGTGTCATAAGTCTCCTGCAAAGGAATAGGCAGAGTCTTGCGGTCAAATAGCTGCTGATCTTGAATTGTGGAACTCCGGAAAGCTTTTCTCATTGTAATATCCTGTAGTGACACTGAAAGGGAACATCAAATTAAAAAAATAGGGAGTGGACAAAATACTTGATTTGATTGCATCTATCTGATTCATGATATCAAAATCATTATATCTGGTGTAAATCACCAGAACTTGAACTTGCAAATCATTTTATAAGTGATGAGCATTACTATTAATAATGATTTGTCTGTCAGAATAGTTCCCCTGTTTGCAGCGGTATCTAGCTTTTAGTGCCTGGGAGCAAGATATAGTCAGAGAACATGAAAACATGCATTGTATTTTCTGTTGCATTTTCAGTGACTTATCAAAGGAAACTTTTGCTCACCCGGATTCAGGTTGGGAACAGAATTCTGTTTTCCCAGACAAGTTGAATTTATCCAAGCTTGACCACCACAGCCAGAAAAATGTGATTCTAGATTTCTGAGGAACCTGCTAAAGTTAAGCCTCCCCATTCAATAATCCTATTAGTACTAAGAACTGGCTCTCTTTGACATGGGGACTCCTTCCTTTCTCTCTCCCCAACATGAAGGGGCCCAAATGTGCACTCCTTGCATATGCAGCGCTGACGTCCCACTGAGGCCCCAGTTTAGCACTTAAGCATGTCCCATTTAAGTCAATGAGACTTACTGGTAGATAATTCATTCTCTGCCATTCCATGAAACCAGTAAAATGTCTTTCTAAACAGATTTCTGAATTAAGATGTGTCTTTTCAATTTAGCTTAGTTGCTTATAACTACCAACAAACTTCTAAAAATCCTGACTGGTCAATATGCAAGGTTGACAAGGAGAATTGGCAAGAGCACGCCAACAGTGATAGCTTGAACACGGATTTATAATTAGCAAATACATTTAATAAATCCTTTGACCTTAATTTTAATTATTGTCTATGTGACATTTTAGATGATTATAAACCTTTATGATTGAAAGAACATCAAGCAGGCTGTGCTACAAGAATTCTTATTATGATTGTCACGGTTAACTGAAAAAAATGATGGCAGCAGATGACATTTGCACTGCAGATTCATGGAATAGTTCAATATTGCATCTTTCTCCTTTCCTTTTTCCCCAAACACTCCTCCCATGAAGTCCAGTTGCCTACGTGCCCCCCATCTCCCCCTTTTTTGGGTAAATAATGTCAATTTTTCAGATTTCACAAATAAAAGGAGCACAGCGTATACCAATAAGCTGTGGTGTTTTTTCTCTTCAAAATAATTTTATACTGAAAGAAGGCAATGTTAATCTATGTAATAAAGATATGATTTTGAATAGAACTTTTAATCCTGTTAACCTTTTAAAAACAGATTTGGGTCTCCTTCTCCCCTCATCCCAACTGTAAATTTGTTTTTTCTGGATGAGGCCCCTCATTCTCATGCATTCAGAAGTGTCACTACAGTTCTTTAAACTAATTATTAAAAGATCACATGATTAAATTCTAAGGGGTTCTCTTCAGTCTGATTTTTGTAGTGTATTAGCATATAAAAATCAAGGCAACTGTCTGCTGCTTTACGTCCTTCCCATCCCAGCTGGTAGTTCCACTGTATAATCACAAGAGGGCAGAAGGCAGGACTTTCTCCACTGTGTCCAGTGCTGCAGAGTTGTCTTTCAGGTCTTTAAACTCTTGTGGGCATTTCTTTGAAACATATTCCAATGAAAAAAATTAGTAAAAATCTCTGGGAATACACGTACCCTTTGGCAGTAGTAAAGGGGTTAATTTGAGACACTTTTTGGTCACATAAAATGCATACAAATTGTCTCGTTTTTTATATCTGACCTTCATAAAATAAGTAACACATTTCCTAAAACATTGCCAAATTATTGAAACATGCACTCTTCTATTGGCTCTTTTTTCTATCATCAATTGCCTTGTTAAATCTTTTCAGTGAGTATGCCTCTCATTTTTCCAGGCCTAGAATGTCCAAATCATTAGTCTGCCTCTTCTGGATAAAAACCTCTTCTACCCATTAGTACAGCAATTACAACAAGCTTCACAAAAGGGGAAGATCAGATCATTCCCCGGGGCATTCAGTTCACAAAATTCAACAGATTATCTTTTCTTTAAATTTAAGAAGTTAAATTATTTCTATTTATATATTCTGGAATTCCAAACTGTTACTAGCATTTCCTTCTTTTATATTCTTTGATCCTGTCACGAAAAGCAGCCTTTTGGTTCAGAACAATTGACCATGTTTTGATGACATCATTAAAGGAAATGGAAGATCACAAAGAAAGAATATGTAGGAATGTCATATTGTGAAATAACTAGCCTCAAAGTCACAACAAGCCTTACTATGCTGTAAATACAAATAGTCCAATATCCAAAATGTCTTCTAGATACATTTTTCAGGAAGCACAAATTCACTGTAGATGTGGAAATGCCAGTGCATATCTTAGTTGCAGTACCTGTAAAATGAAAGACTATGAACTGTTTCTTCAAAGTTTAAACATCTATTTTACATTAATATACTTGCTCATTTGAGCAACTATGTTAACCTAATAAGTGAAAGCTTGTCGTTTCCATTTCTATTCCTAGGATTCTGTGAAAAGACCCACTACATCAGCTAATCTAACTTCCTGACAATGCAGAGTTTCCAAGTAATTTAAAATAGCTCATCTTTCTGACAGGCATTATCAACATACTGTATGCAATGTTCTGAAAGATCTCTGTCCATTTATCTTTTTAACTCAAGGGAAAAAAATAGACAAAGCAAGTATTTAAATTGCGCTTCTGCAACATATAGCAATTGGGTTTTGTTTGATGCTATCTTACAAATGAAATAAAAAGCAACCAGTACTACAAATTGGTAATAGTTTACCACCTGGTAAGCGGTGCCTTAGATTTCTTTCCCTTAGTATCATTAACATATGACCTGCAGTTTAGAGCAAAAGATGAACTATGTAGCATATCAGTGTGCTGACAGAAACTACCTATTCTGATAGAAATGATTTACATTTCAAAGAAATATTAAATGTTACATTTTATAGCTCACTTTAAATCTGTTAGGCACTAAAATTTTTACAGTCTTTCCAATGTATAGCTAATGAAAACCATCTATACTAAAAATGTTACAGAAAAGAGGCTACTGTGTATGCACGTGCATGTGTGCGCATGCACATCGCGGCGCACCCCAGAGTCTGAAGATGTTCTGAAGACTGGAATCATGTAATTATCACTCATGGGTGTACTGAAAGGAGAAGCTGACGGTATCTGCAAGGTCATTGTCTGTCCCTGGTTGGTATGTTCCATGAAGTACAATGTGGTGTCTTATGCCTCAATTGCAAAAGCACACTGCTTTGTGACAGTGTGTGTAGGGTGTGGCGCCTATCTGTTTGTTGATGTATGTGACAGCGATCACGTTGTCTGAGATTTGTATGTGTCATGATTGTACAAAAGGCAGAATTTTCTGACAGGAACGTTGGACTGTGCAAAGTACCACAATGCTGATGTGCATTTTGCCTCCCTAGTAGACCCTGTGCTGTATGGCCTTGTATGTGGGTGCCCAACCCATGAGAGAGGAGTCTACGGTCAGTGGTGTGGGTGGGTTGAAAGAGGTGTCCAGCATGACCTCAGATCACTCCCACCACTTGAAGAAGGATGCCACCACCAGGTATGGGAAGTAGACCCGTTTGTTAAGATGGTCCCTTTGTGGGTAAGTCACTGAGTGAAGCCATAACTGCAGGCACCTCATGTGTAGGCAGGTATATGGTATAATCGCCTTGCATGCTGCTTTTTGCCCGAGGAGCAAAAGGCAATGGTGGAGGTGCATTCGTGGATGGGTATATAGTCTCATGATGAGGGCCTCAACCATAACTAGTTGGTCTTTGGTAGGAACGTCCTGACAACCTGCAAGTCCAGGTAAACGGTGATAAAGATAAGGGATTGGGTTGTACCAGAGTGGACTTCACTTCATTTACACATATGCCAAGGCTGGCAAGGAGTTTCTGCAACATGTGGATAGTGATAAGGAGGTGATCACACCAAGTCGCTATCAAAGTCAATCATTTAGGTTGGGAAAAAATGAATACTCCCAGTGTTCCATTTGCACTGCCATCATGGCAAAAACTTTTGCGAAAACACAAGGGGCAGTGGCAATTCCAAAAGGAAGTTCCCGGAATTGGTAATGTAAGTCCCACTGTGAAGTGGAGAAACTTGTGGTGGGCCATCTAAATAGAAGTAGGTGTCCTTCATACTGAGAGCTGCAAACCATCTCCAGGAAAGAGGAAGGGAATGATTTGGGCCAAAGTGACTATGTGAAATTGCAATTTCCAGATAAAGTGGTTCAACTTCCACAGATACAGAATGGGGTGAACATCTCTTCCCTTTTTGGTATGAGGAAAGAGGAGGAATAGAAACAATGACCCTGATATCTACATGGGACTGGCTCTGTTGCCCCTTTGTCTAGAAGTATGCAGACCTCCTGTTGAAGAAGGTCCAGTCACATGAGACATCCTTGTTCTGTGAATGGGGGTGGCATGGTATGAAAGCCTGTAACTCTACAAGATACCCGCTGTGTATGATGTCAAGTACCCAATGGTTAATGGTACTCTTGCCCCAGTTGGTGGCGAACAGGGCAAGATGGCCCCTAAAAAACAACTGGGGAAACCAAAGGAGGGATGGAGCTGGGCATGTCATTCTTGATACAGGAGTCAAAAGAGGCATCTGAAGCAGGGCTGGATTAAGGGTCCCTGGGGGCCCCCTGGGCTGAGGCACTGGTCCCCCACTATTGTGGGCCCCAGCCCCCCACCATGGCAGCCAGTGTTGGAGGGGTCCTGGGGCCAGAGGCCACTCTCAGTGGTGCTCCCATTCTAGCCCTGGGCCAGCTGGTCTGCCCCCATGGGAAAGGCCAGTTGGCATGCAGTGCGACCTCTGGGGTAGCCTTCCGGGGTCCTGGGTGTTGGAAGGTCACACCACACACCAGCCAGCCCTGCCCCTGAAGTGCAGCAGACACATGCTGGCCTTCCCTACCCCACCCCCAGAGGCAAACCAGTTGACCCAGGGGTGAGGCGGGAGTGCCATAGAGTGCATCCTCTGGCCCCAGGGACCTGCCCCCTCAGTGCCAGCAGGGCCCCTCCCAGTGCCCCCAGGCCCCACCAGTGTTGTGACGGCCTGAGCTGGGCAGTGGGGGCCAGATCACTCAGGGACATCTTTAGGCTGGGGGCCAGGGCTGCAGCCCCTTTAGCCCCGGTGTTGATCCAGCCCTGATCTGAAGGGGTGCTGATGTGAGATGGATACAGTGGAGGAGGCAGAGAAGAATCTAGGTCTTTGCAACTGTTATAGGTGGCACAGTTGGTCTTGCTGGTGTGGTGGGCAAGGTTGGTTGGTAGCTAGGTGGGATAACGTAACCTGAACAATGGCCTGTTTTGGTAGTGGGTGGGAGCTGAAGTATATGGGATCAGGAATCTCAGGGTTGCCCTGGAGTCATGGAGGGAATGTAGGCTCTCATCAGTCTTGTCACTGAAGAGCTTCTGATTATAAAATGGAAGGTCTTCTAAGATTGTTTGGACCTCTGGTGGGAATCCTGAGACTTGGAGCCAGGAGACTCTCCTGAGCACAATCCCAGAGGCGAGGACATGGGCTGCTGTATCCACTGCATCCGCAGCTGGCTGGAACACAACCTAAGCTACCAACCAGTTATCCCTCACTGATGAGGATTTAGAACTGTGCTTGTTTATCCTACGGTAAGATTGCCTGGAACTGGATTTAAAGTTGTACTTTGCCAAGATGGCCTGATAATTGGCTATATGGAACCGTAAGCCAGGAAACCTGCAAAAGAATATACTTGTCAGCCAATGAGGTCCAATATTTTCGCTAGCTGGTCTGGAGGAGAGAGCTTGAGGTGTTGCGCCTGGCTCTATTCATAGCTGTTTGAACCAATAAAGAGTTGGGCTGTGGATGAGTAAACATGAAATCCGTGTTTGTGGCAGGGACAAAGTAGTCTCTCTCTGCCCACTTTGGTGTTGGAACACGCGTTGCCAGTGCGTGCCAGATTGTCTGAGTTGGTTTTAGGATTGCCTTATGGATGGGAACTGTAATTCATGATGGTCCAGAGAGTGGTAAAATATCCAGGAATTCATCTTGGGGATCATTTACAACCTCCGCTCTGAGGCTGAGGGCCTCAGTCATCCATCATAGCAGATCTTGGGATCATCCCTGGTCATTAGATGGCGGGAGGGATGAAAGTCTTATCAGGTGAGGATGACACTCCAGTTGGTACTAGCGATCCCACTGGTTCCATCGGATCTGTTGGTGCTGGGGGCATCTCAGTGCTATGCAGATCTTTGTAAATTGACCAAGCAAATCTGGAAGGCCCATATGGAGGTGGTGGTGCTCCTCTGCCAAAGTGCAGGTCCCAGTAGTGCCAATAGGACTAGGTCACTTGGGCCTGTGTGATGGTGGCTCATTCAAGTAGTGGAGACCTTGCTCAGCTGAGGGCCCATATGAGTGGTACACTTGTTGATAGTACTGTGGGATATGCACTGGCAAGAACAATGGTTCCAGGTCCAAAGACCATTCAGAGTCTTAGATGTTGGGTAGGGCCTGGAAGAGTAATGATGCATCCACTCATTAGGAGGATAAGAAGGGGGTAGGTTGATCCCCAGTCCTCCTATTAGGGAGTCTTCCATCAGTCAGAATAGTTCTGCTGTCGGTGTTTGCAGTGAAAGTGTGCCAGGCACCATCAGTGCCAGCTGAAATGGGCCCAGTGGGCCTGACAAAGTGAAACCAGAGGCATGCTAGTTGCTGTTACTGACTGTAGTTTGTTCGAGTGCTTGGTTTTCTTGGCTCTCTTCCGAACAGGTGCCTCAGGGTCAGCATGCAACATCTCACTTGCCTTCTCACAGCTTGTGGGGGGCCATTCAACTCAGAGAGCTCCCTCCATGTAGGTCTTATGGGGTTTTACTGAAGCCATTGGTACTGCCAGTGCCGTACCAGGAGGCAAGGAACACATTACTGGTGCAGCTGGGTATTCCTGCGGGTCCGTCAGTGCGTCTGCTGGGAGTGCATGCAGACACATTGCTCTTCCATGAGATGTTTTTGCAATCTTAATTCCCTGGCCTATTACAAACAGTTCTGGCTCTGGTTCATGGCATACATGAGCACCCACATATGGAATCCACATAGATACCAGCACTCAAAGAAGAATTTCCAGTTTACCACAGCGTTTATCATTGGTGTGCTGGAAAAGTCAAAGAACCATGGCATTCTTTTCTATTAAAATATCAAAATAGACAGCTCAAACTATTATTTGTTAATGACATTTTACCCTTGATATCAGTACTTCACAAGAAAGGCATTAAAGCTAGGATGATCATTCTTAACAAATGCACTGTAAAATTTCCACCTACACAGATCTTTAATTATTTATCTGTATTAGCACTTCAAGATTAATGGTACTAAGAAATTCATAGAACTGCAAGTAGAACTGACAAGATTTTTTTTTTTTTTAAACAAAAGCAACAATATAAATGGATCACATATTTTTTACTTAATAGTTTGGACACAACTACTTTCAGAAATGAACACTAACAGCTAACGCACTAACTAGCCTTTCAATTATGTAGTATGTGTGTATAACACACACTCCCAAACCCTTCCCCCAAGAAATCAATGTATGTTAAAAAAGGAAATTAAATAAAATATGGCTGCAAAGAAATCACATCTCCTTTACTATGGATTTAAACTCATTGTACTACAAAAAGGAATTTTATCCTTTATCATGTGTCATTTATGTTTTTTAAATAAATAATTAAAAGAAAAGATTTCAGTGAATTCATTAGGTATTTCTTCTGCTGACTTATAGCACTTATTTAACATGAAATAATTTCATAGCTGGAGTGTTCATCATGCTAGACACAGCCGAAATAGGCTGAATGCTTTTATTATTTTTCACTGAAGAATTAATTTAATTAATACATGGCTACTGTCATGTATAAAAACACATTCATTCTACATATTCATTCCACTTAATTGAAAACAAACAATTGTTCATCTATATACAAGAATAGCATCATTGCTATGGGGCAAATGACGTCATACAGAAGTCTTTGGGATAAGAAGAAATAAGTGGCAGATACCATATATTTCAAAACATATGGATACGCCCTTTCTAAGCGACAATTTTTCAGATTTTATGCATTTATTAATTTAAACAGAAGTATTTCAGTGTTGGAAAGCATTCTGATTTCCTTTTTACAGTGCATTAATCAAATACATAAGGCAGAAATCATTCAAATGATAGCTCTTGATAAAATTAAAGCCCATTTCTGGTTATTTGATTTCAGTGTGTAATGACTGATTTTGGGAAATTAATAACTTCTAACAAACTTAGTAAATTTGATTAAAACAAAATCAAGTTTTAAAGTGTTGATGCAATATTCTGATTCATTTTATAAAGTCTATGTATAAAATGCCTATCACAACACCATATAATTTCTGTTCTTTCCTCTCATTTTTTCTTCTCTAAAGTTGATAATTCTCTGTGTCTCTTATTTTATCCCTGAGATACAATATTTCTTGGATTTCTGCTGGAACTATATGGTTCTAGGCACAATTCAGTCACTCTTCTGATTTGATTTGTTTTCTTTTGCATTGAAAAATTGTAATCATACAAAATTATGAGAGAAATGCAAAGTCTTTCAAAACTTCAGTTTCTTCTATTAGCCCTAAATCAAAGTTCATGTCAAATATCTTTATCTTGCCCAAATGTACTTGATTCTCACTGTTCATTTATGCTCTGAGTCCATAAAAGTGCATTTTCTCTTATTCAATATTTTGCTGTATGGACACAGAAAATTACATTTAAAAAGATATCTATGCTATTGTTTACTAAAAGAGAATACCAGTAACTTATCAAAAGAGAGCTATCTGATGTGCATCCTGATATAGATGACCTCTTTTACATATGAGAAGGAAGTGAAAGTTTTCAGGGCTTCTGTAAATCTTTGTTTTCTATGATAAAAATTTCTAACAGAAGAAAAAAAAAAGTCATATGTTGATAAAAAAGCCTTTCTGTGCTCCATGGTGCATAGGGGAAGTGCTGTTGCTCCAACACACTTTCGGAAGTACAGCATATACTCTGCTACAAATTTGGCCAGAGAGTGGAACCACACACACGCCTCCTTCCTAACTCTTTTGGAGTGGCTAGTACCTCTATCTAAACATGTGTCCTCTGCAGTTGAACATAAAAACTGAGATTTGCTTGAATCTTAAGACAGGAAGCTCCATGAGATCCTTATGCTTCTGTGACTTTTAAAACTAATTTGCCAAAATTTTCTAGGTTTTATCTCTTAAATCAAAATCCATTTTACTCCATTAAAAACCTCAATGTTATTTTAGCCCAGTTAAGAGCAAGAAATTCAAAGTTAGAGAAGACTGGTAAAGAAGTAGTAGTTGCTCACCTGTAGTAACTGGTGTTCTTTGAGATGTGTCCCCCCCGTGTGTGCTCCACGTTAGGTGTTGATGCGCCCCGCGCCATGAACCGGAGGATTCTTCTCAGCAGTGGTCCTCTTAGTCGTGCTCGTGCTGAAGGTGGCTTGCAACGGCCCCAGTGCGGCTTCAGCGAGCACGCGATCCGCCCTGACAGTTCCTTTTCTACCGCAGATAACCTGTAAGAGAGCTCCGAAGTAGAGAGGAAGGAGGGCGGGTAGTGAAGCATGCACGGGGACACACATCTCGAAGAACACCAGTTACTATTGGTGAACAACTGCTTATTCTTCTTCGAGTGGTGTCCCCGTGGTGCTCCATATTAGGTGACTATGTAGCAATTATCTGGTGATGGAGGTGGGACTTCGGAATATCGCAGACAGTACTGTTTTTCCCACAGTTGCATTGCTTGCTGATGCTCCATCTAATGCGTAACGGGCAGTAAAAGTGTGTAGGGATGACCAGGTAGCAGCTTTTCATATGTCTATGATTGGTATGTCTTCAGAAACACGATTGTAGTGGATATCACTCTTGTGGAGTGTGTTTTAAGATTTTGTGGGGGTTGCTGGTGATTAAGTTCATAGCATATGTGTATGCAATCCCTTATCCATTTTGATAGTCTTTGGTTTGATACTGATTTACCTTTGGCTTGCTCAGCGACTGATATAAAAAGTTTGTTGGATTTCCTGAAAATTTTTGTTCTCTCTAGGTAGAAGGATATGGCACGTCTAACATCCAGCGTGTGGAGCGTGGTTTCATATGGAGAGTTATGCGGCTTTGGTTCATTAATATGGAAGTGGGATACTACCTTAGGTAAGAACTTAGGGTGGGGTCTCAGTGTGACCTTATCCTTGTAAAAAATAGTATATGGAGGATCTGCCATGAGGGCATTGATCTCTCCAACTCTTCTGGCAGAAGTGATTGCAATGAGGAAGGATAATTTCATGGACTTATAGAGCAATAAGCACATTACCAGTGGTTCGAAAGGGTGTTGCAATAGTGTCCTTAGCACCAGATTTAGATTCTAAGGGACAGCCCGGAGTTTGATAGTTGAGTAAAGTCTCTGAAGTCCTGTCAGGAATCTCTTGAAGGAATCACTCGTCGAAGAGTGATGTTCCACTGATTGTATCATGGAATGTGGAAATGGAAGCAACACAAACCCTTATCGAGCTGAGTGACAATTTGGACTATTTCAATTCCAGGAGATGTTTTATTGCGGCGGATGTTGATGTGATACCAAGCATATCCCACCATATCTGGAACATCCTACACTTCTGCAGGTAAGATTTCCTTGTTGTGGATTTTCTGCTATTCAATAAAACCTGCTTGACTGCCTCCGAGCAGTTTAATTCTGTCTGATGGAACCATTTAGGTGCCATGCTGTCAAGTGTAGCTCGTGCAGTTCTGGATGTTGAAGGAGTCCGTGATTCTGTTATAGGAGAGCTGGTGTTAGATGTAGTTATTGGTTTGTGAGTAGATAGCAACAATAGGTCTTGGCCAGGATGGTGCTAAGAGTATTATATGCGCTTGGTCCACTTTTATCTTTTGGATTACCCCGGGTATCAGCGGGATTGGAGGGAAGGCATATAAGAGGTCTTGTGTCCACTTCAGGAGAAAGGCATCACCCATGGATTTTGGCCCTATTCCCACACTGGAACAGAATTTGTGAAGTTTTCTGTTTTCATGAGTGGAGAAGAGGTCTATCATTGGCATCCCCCATTGGGAAAAAAATTCATTTAGTTGAATGTCGTTGATTTGCCACTTGTGATTGCTTGGGAAGTACCTGCTGAGAGTGTCTGCAGTTGTGTTTTCTTTGCCTGGCAGATATGCTGCTGATATATGTATAGCATGGCGAATACACCAATTCCCAAGATTTACAGCTTTGGCACATGGGGGGGGGGGGTGACCGAGCTCCTCCTTGTCAATTTATATAGTATATGCATGCAACACCATCTGTCAAAATCTTTATTGTCTGACCTTGTATAACAGGTAGGAAGTGTTGGCATGCCTTTCTCACTGTCCTTAGTTCTAGGATATTGATATGCAGGCTGGTTTCTGTGTTTGACCACCTTCCTTGGGCGGTGTGTTCGCCCAGGTATGCTCCCCATCCTAGCAATGCTGCATCTGTAGTTATCATGATGGTGGGTTGTGATGGAGGAAAAGGTACACCACACATTGTTGTTTTCTATGGTCCACCATCATAATGAAGCCTTGATTTCGTTGTTAATCAGGAATCTTCTGTTTATGCTGTGTTTGTTTGATTTGTAAACTGTAGAAAGCCACGACTGGAGGGCCCTCATATGTAGTCTGGCATGGCACCACCATCGTGGTGGCCGCAATTGTGGATGAGGAGTTGGAGAACGATTCATGCCGTGACCCCTAGTGTGAGCTTCAATATTGAGACTAGTTCCTGTAATGCCATGAAGTGAGGTTTGGGGAGTGATGCTCTTGCAGTTAAGGAGCATAGGTGTGCTCCGATAAAGTCAAGTTCTTGTGTAGGGCATAGTGTAGATTTTTCGGTGTTTATTTTAAGGCCGAGCCTTTGAAATAATTCTACAGTTATTTGTGTTGCTTTGGTTGTGTTTTGTTTCGATCATGCTGTGATGAGGCAGTCATCGAGGTATGGGAATATGGTGATTCCTTTTCTCCGTAAGTATGCCGGGACTACTGCCAAAACCTTGGAAAATACTCTTGGGCCGTAGATAGGCCAAATGGAAGTACTTTGTACCAACAGTGTTGTTCTTCTATCCTGAAGTATAGGAAGCATGTGTGAAGGGTGTATGGTTACGTGGAAATACGCATCTTTCAAGTCAAGGGATGAGAGCCAATCTCCTCTTTGTAACATGGGAATTATGGTGTTCAGTGTCACCATTTTGAATTTCTTTCGTCTCACGAATTTTTGAGTGGTCTCAAATCCAGAATTGGTCTCCAACTGCCTGTCTTCTTTTGAACGACTAAGTAGTAGGAGAAGAAACCTCTTCCCCTGTATTCTGTAGGGGCGGATTCTATCACCCCTACGTGTACTAGATGTTTGATTTCTTGCTGCAGGACTTGTACGTGAGTCGTGTCCCTGTATAGGGACAGGGAAGAGGGAAGAGGTAAGGGGGGGAGGAATATTGTTGAGAAGGGGATGGAATAGCCCTTTCTGATGATCTCCACAACCCATTTGTCGCTGGTGATTGCAGACCAGGCCCGATGGAAGTGTCTGAGCCAGAACTCGAAATTTGTGGGTTACGGAATCTCCGAGAGGTAGCGAGGAGGAAGTCTTAAACCGTGACTGTGGCGGGTTTGAGGGGGGTTGGGGTGGCTGTTTAAATTTGTAATTGCGTTGTCTGCCCCTCTATTGGTAATCGTACTGTCTTGGTTGGTACTGTGTCTCGTATTTTCTGTGATATGGTTGGAAGCATGGCTGCTTCTTTCTGAAGGGAGATGTATATATATCTAGGATTCGTAAAGTTGCTCTTGAATCTTTCATTGAATGTAATACTTCAACTGTTTTGTCCGAGAAGAGGCGGGTTCTATTAAAGAGTAAGTCTTCTATTTTGCTTTGCAGGTCACTGGGGAGAGCTGATGAATGGAGCCAGGAAGCTCTTCTCATTACAATGCTGGTTGCTGTTGTCCTGGCAGTTGTGTCTGCAACATCAAGGGATGTCTGCAGGGATGTACGTGCTACTAGCTGATACTTGGTAAGTAATATTTTATATTGTTCTTTTTTATTATCAGGTAAATATGTTGTAAATTGTGCTAGCTTGTCATAGATAGTATGGATATAATTTGAGAGTAGTGCTGAATAGTTTGCCACTCTCATTAGCAAAGTTGTGGTAGAATAAACTTTCCAACCCATGAGGTCCAGCTTTTTCCAATCCTTGTCCTGTGGGGTGGATTTGAAAGCTGGTTGTCTGTTCTTTTGGTTTGCTGCATCTATGACATGAGAGTTCGGAGGAGGATGGGTGAAAAGAAACTCCATGTCCTTAGGTGGTATGTAATATTTCCTCTCATTCTGTTTGTTCATAAGGGGAATTGATGCCAATGTTTGCCATATTGTATTAGCTGGGTCCATGAGTGCATCACCCATGGGAATTGCCAATTTTAGCAGATGCTGCAGTGTGTAATATTTTGAGAAGCTTGTGTTGTGTCTCATTTACTTCTTCCAGAGGAATTTCTAATTCTTGGGCTACCCTCTTGAAAAGGTCGTTGAATTGCTTTGAGTCATCTCCTGTGTGGGAGGTTGATGGTATCACTGACGATGATGAGATCGGGGTTTGTAGGTAGGATCTCGTTCAGATCTTGTGCCAATCGAAAGTGCTCTTCCTGAGTGTACCTGTGAAGGTACTGATGGAACTGTGCTGAGAGGTCTGTGTGAGGAAGGGCATGAGCTTTGTGATCTATCGTGACTTCTTTGGTAGGGGGAGTATCTGTCCCCATACCTCCTTCCTTTACAGTGTCTCCTGTATTGATGACAGCAAGGAGGACTGTAATACGAGTGGTGGTCGTGGTGATGTCTCAAACTGTAATATCTCTGATCAATATAAAATCTTGTGTGTGAAGAGTTGTCAAAGGAGAAGTACATGCCACCCTTTATTTGCCTGTGTGATGACCAGGCTGACCCAGATGATGACAGCTGAGTGTGCAGTGTAGATTGGCTGTAATGTGAGTCAGGCAGCGATAGATAGCGCTGTTTCTGCGCTTTCTTTCTATGCTGTTCAGCTGCCGGTGCCGTGCTTGGTGCCGACCGGGCAGATTCTGCTTGCTTCCGTGAGGAGGCAGTTTCTGGTGCTGGGGTGTCCACTGGTGTCAGTTCATTTGCCGGTGCCGAGTGGCGTGCTGGTGCGCCCTGCACCGCTGGTGCCGAGGGCTCCTGTTCATGCCCTTTCTGCACTGTGATCTTCTTCAGTGCTGGGCAGCAGGGGGAGTGTTTTGCTTTTGAGATCGATCCCATAGAAGGACGTTTCAAATCCTTGTTCTTAGTGGCACTATTTTTACCTGAGGATCCAGCTGCCTCATGGGTATTGTGCCTAGGGGATCTCCTGCCTGGTGAGTGTCCCCTTTTTGAACTCAGACTGGCAGGGTGATGCCGTTCTCTTTCACTGGTCCTGCCGTGAGTTGTGTTGATCAGGACTCAGTTCCGGGACAGGCTTCAGGGACTTCTCCAAGAAGAAGGGTTTGAGCTTGCGGCCCCTGTCCTTTCACGCTCTTGTGCTGAGATTGATACAGTGCCCACACTTCTGGGGAACATGTGAGTCTCCCAGGCAGCGGACACACTGAGTGTGTCCGTCTGAGACAGGTATAGCCTCGTTACATGTCTCGCACCTCTTGAAGCCGGGTGAACCTGGCATTTAATAACTCTGCCCTTAATTAATTGACTGAAAAAAAAAAGGGAAAAAATTTGTTTAGTAAGAAGGGACTGTGGGGTCCGATACTACAGGGAGGCTAACAGAGTAATGACTGAAGCGAAGGAAAAAGAAAAAAAAATTTTTTTGTTGTTGTTGAGCGTAAGGATGATTAAATACGAAGGAAACTGAAGAAAAAAACTTAAAAGAAGCTAATTTTTCTCTATCTATAGGTAAAAAGATGAGGAAGACCTTAACCGCCAGTTCTCCGTCCACCACTGAGGACGGTTGAAAAGGAACTGCCTGAGGGGACTGCACACGCGCTGAAGCCGTGCTGGGGCCATCACGAACCACCTTCCGTGCGAGCGCGACTAAGAGGACAACTGTTGAGAAGAATCCTCCGGTCCACGGCGCAGGACGCATCGACACCTAATGTGGAGCACCACAGGGATACCACTCGAAGAAGAACAAATGTTTTCCCCCATCCCTCATTTTGGGGAGAGAGGGAAGTAGGTCCCCTCCTATTTCTTCACTTCATTCCCCTATCAGAGGACTCACATTGAACAAACCTGTTCTTCTAATCACAGAATGCTG
The DNA here is from genome assembly GCA_007922175.1 of Pelusios castaneus. Lineage (NCBI taxonomy): Eukaryota > Metazoa > Chordata > Testudines > Pelomedusidae > Pelusios > Pelusios castaneus. The sequence continues at coordinate 1,674,569 of ML685837.1, forward strand.
GACATAGCTCCCTCAAAGAACTTGTTAAATGACAATCCTGGATCAATGAGACAGGCTTATTTAAAGTAGACAGCAAGTACTCTCAACCATTCCTGTAAAGTACTGGTAGGCACTGCTAATCCAGAGAATGAGGAACCAATCTACTTGGGTCCTGCTGCTCGGTCATGAAATTGGTGGGCCGGTACCACATTTCAACCCTGTTTTGTTTAACCATGACATTCTTCTACTTCCTTATCACTGTGGTTTAGCAAACATATGCCAGAATATATGCAGTGTTGTCAAAAGCATCTGTAGTTCATTTTGGGCTAAATGTTATTTTAACAAATTCTCTCCTGATCTGCGGACAGCCAATGGCCATTAATACCCAGTATGTAAACCTATAATAGAACCTGTGAAAGTCCATTTGCGCAAGAAAGTATGAATATCCATCTCATTACTCTGTAATATCACCAGAACCTTAACTCCATCAAGCAAAATGGTCCCTGTTTATTTTTCTAAAATTTGAATGCTTGCTACATCACAGACATAAATTCCTCAAATTAGATCAGACTTAGATTTTAAACCAATAATTAGATTGCTGAGGCTAAACATGAAAATGACACTATCTCCTCTCCCCGCCCGAGTAGCACATTTTTTTATAAGATTACTCTCATCATGTAATCATTCTAAGCATAGTCCTTCACTTGAAAAAGGAGAAGTATGTTCAATTTACTCTCAGTTGTCAAGAGATTTGGAAAGTGGTTAAAGTATAATTTGATGGGCCCCGGAACCTTCCTAATCTCTGGGCCCCCTTCCCATATCGTCCGAGCCCCCTTCATGCATGTGCGGGCCCCAGCCCACGTTGGCATTTGCAACTACTTCTCAGTACCATATACATCGGTTATCGCTCCATAAAAATACTGGCCCCGATCCTGGCCTCACACACTGCCCCTTCCACCCCTCTGCACTTCCCTGACCTCAATCCCGGCCTCACGCTCTGCCCCTGCCACCCCCCACCCCCGAGCCTGGCCTCACACACTGCCCCCTCCCCCTGATCCTGGCCTCACACGCTGTCACCCCCATCCCCATCCCAGCCTCACACACTGCCCCCTCCACTCCCTATCCCCATCATAGCCTCATCTCCCCCACCCCCTTGAAGGGCTGGCCTGGCCTGACCCCCCCACCCCCATCACTTACTGTCCTCTGCTGCAGCTGGGACCCAAGCCCCTGGCTGGAGCTGGGTAGCCTCATCCCCCCCCTCACCTGGCAGGGGTGCAGGTGAGGATGTTGAGGGGTCCCCTTGATCAGACCCACATAGTTTCCCTCACTTTCCTTTCCTGCAGGGGCTCCAGTGCTGTGCTGCAGTTAAATGCTCTCTCCTGGGTCCTAGTGCTGGAAGGATACATGTCTATGTAGGCTGAGCAGCCCAGCACACACAGAGAGGGAACCCTCCCAGCACTAGGACCCAGGAGGCAGCTCCCAACTGGCTCAGCCTGAGGCTGTTTCTCCATGAAGGAGCAGCCCAGGCTGGGTGCAGCTCCCAGACCAGGGTGCGTTCCCCCTGCTTTCTTCTATTTTTAGGGGCCCCAGAACGCTGACCCCTTGAATTTGTGGGCCCCAGAACGCCGTTCCTGTGCGTTCCAGCCTACTTTAACCCCTGGATTTGGAGAATGTAAGATCTCCCTGAGGCAAGTCATAAGTCTGTGGAAAATCGGTAGTAATACTGTGAGCAGGTGCTTCTGAAAACCTATTCTAAAAAAAATACAATTCCCATTACAGAGTCAACAACTCACCCTTCCTGGGTTTAGTTTTCATTAACACTGAAATCAACAACACTTTAGACTTCCTCCCTGGGTTTGGCTGCTCCTAGGATTCCTTTCTTAGGAGTGCTCAGCCTTCTCCTAGATTCTCCCGCTAAAGTTACTCCCTTCTTCCCTATATTCAGATTAGTTATAAGTCACTTGTCTAGAATCAGGAGAACACACTTCGCTGTCCCCAAAAGAATTACCCTGCTAATAGGGTTCAGACCAAGACTGACAGATTGTTACAAGCACAAACAGACATATAGCTGAAGAACTTGATAGATTCCCATAATTCTAGGTTCCACAGTATGAGCCTAGTATGCATATTAGGTTTCGGAGATCTGGTGCATTTTTACCTAGTTTTATAAAACAGACCAACAAATGTTCAGACTTTGCTGTTTTACAATGAGACAAAAGCAGACTGTGTCCAATCTATCAATTTTAGCAACTGGTTACCTCAGAAAGGGAATCTTGATCACAAACTGTCTCAGTTTAATGATATGATCCATCAATGATGCAGTTATCTCAGAAAAAACATGATTTTCATTTCTGAACAGAATAGCTGTAATGTTTTCTATCAGAACTGACGAAAGCACTACAATAAGAATGCAAAATTTCTTTCTACACATTTTGATTTTGGAAGGTGAAGTTACATAAACTCCGCAATTCCTTTCAGATGCAATATGAATCCTCATTTTAGTGTAGTTAACATTTTCTATGTCCATGAATAGAGCTTTCACCACACCTAATTATCCAGAACTGGAACATCTTTTTACTGAAAACTGGAATTTTTAATCTCTGTCTAAGATTACATTCCAAAGAATGGAGTGGTCTTATCTGGGATTCTTACATAGCTTACATCTGTTAGGTTTTCAGAAAATATGCATATTACACTAGATCTATATGGTGTGAAGTTTGTGTGATCTTGCTCAGCTAGGGTGCACTTCAGCTCTATGGGGAGGGCCAACATAATGTCTATATAACATTTAATTTGCACATAAATGCTACCTGCTAGTTTTCTACCTAAGTCACCCAAGTGATGTTTTTCGGGCGACACGTTTTCTTGGGGCTCAGCATTAATTTTAGAGCAACAGAATCTCATCTGGTGTAAATCAGTATACTTAACTGAAGTTAACAGAGCTACACTGATTTATATCAGCTGAGGATCTAGATAATGAGCCCCTATAATCATTCATTGTCATTCTAACTGATCGAATTTTCACCAGTTTTCATTCTAATAAAATAATGCTGTGGGTTCCTCCTAAACTCATAGACTTAAGGTCAGAAGTCCTTCAACAGTTAGTTTTGAAACTATATGTTGAATCAGTCACCCACCCAAATAATATGTCACATGTTCTTATACTTATCGTGGTAACAATTCTTTAAGCAGGTCATTTATGCCTTATTTCTTGAGAGTTGCAATTTCGATCAAATTGTGTTCCAGAGGAAAAACATGTCTAATTGACTGCTTCTCTCTACTTTCTTTTTTTAAAGTCTTCAGCTCTCTTGTAATTTATTTACATCTGCATTGCATCTACATGACCAAACTTCATATCTTCACTAACGGTAAAATGGTGGATGCTGTACATATAGACAGGGGACAGGTGTTATTACCACCATGTTGCTTAACTGTACAGGAAATCCATGATAGAAACAGTCACAGAACCCACATACTTTGATTCTGACCAGGCTTAATCAATTAATAGTGAAACAGCCTTGTCTACACTGCAGCTTCCACTGTTGCTATTACCAATAGAGAATTATAGCTCTGTAATCTGCTACTGTAGACAAAGTTGTGAAGAAAAGGAAATTACTTACTTGTTATTCTTGTTCTCTGAAAGCAGTGGTTATGACAGATTTATATTCACCCATCTTCCTCTACCACGGAGTTACGGCCTTAGCTGTTAGATGTTTTTAGTATTGTCAAAAAGAAACTGATAACTGGGGACTATAGTGTTTCATGTACCTTTACAGGTTACATGATCTGCTCTCTTCAAAAAATTTGGTTATTTTGACTTGTTAGACAGCTTCCAAATCTCATGACTAAGTCCTGAAACCCAACAGTAGGGAAAACTAGAGGATTTCAATCACAAGAACCTTTCATGAGTACTAACTTCACTTAATCTAAAAAAAAAAAAATCTAAATATATATGGATCAAAGATTTGGTTTTTAACAAAATATAACAAAGATTTAACAATTATAAGCTACTTTAATAAAATTACAATTTGGCTTATGCATGAAAAAGAAAGTGACAAAAGGGTGAAGGGGGATAGGAAAAAAAGGGGATAGTACCGATTTGTCAATTTTTCCACAATCTCAAAAAGGAGAAGAAAAACCCATGAAAGACAGGAAGGGTGGGGGAGGAGGTGGCAAAGGCTAGTCCTTGAGTTTCTGATGTCAAAGATCCACAGCTAAACGACGAGTTGTTCACTTAGAGTCAGCAAATGATGGACGGGATGGATGAGAGAAGAATGAATGGGGAGAGCTGAACAGCATTAGATCTGTCCTGGGAGAGATGTGTGAAAAAAATCTTGGAACAGGGCCACAGTTCAAACTTCACTATGAGCCTAAAGTTGTACACATTTTAATAAAGAATGACAATGGGTCAATTACTGAAGACCTTACATAAGTGCTTATAAATCTCAACAGGAATTTGTAGGAAAAAGGATGAAAACCGAGTACATATTTACACCCAGAATTTGGCTTACTAAATAAAAACTAAAATATAATAAATAATAATGCCATGTCACACTTCTTTAGCACTTTCCATCTAAGTCAGTGGATGCTGTAGGTGTTCAGCATCAGGTATGAAAAGTTTGTGCTGAATAACTTGCTCAAGATCACATATGAAGTCTGTTACAGAACTAGAAAGAGCACCTATGTCACCCAATTCTCAGTCCTGTGCCTTGAAACCCAAAACTATTCTTTCCATTTTACAAATCAATGGTATTTACAGCACAAAGGAAATACTCTTCAATCAAGAATCACAGAATCATGTGTGGCAGTAAACTTACGTTCTTCTTCCTTTGGATCAAGTTGTGTAACACTGACAGATAAACGGTCCACACGTTCTTGTAAGGAGTTAACTCTGAAGGAGAAACTGTGTGCTTCATTGAAAAGCTCACCAAATATATCTTCAGCATATTTGCCTGCAATAGAAACAGTTGGAAAATAAAAATTCATGAATGCTAAAAGTCATCCAAAAGAATACTTTTTAAAAGATTGTTTTTGTAATTACTGTTGTGTTAAAAAGATTGTTTTTAATAGCTGATAGGAGTTAAGGATGCCAGCCTTAACAAAAAGGTGTCATTACTGGTTCCATTAAGACTGTTAAATGAGAGGAAATAGAGAAGAAGTAAAAGAAATTTTATTTAACTGACAATGCATTTACTAAAAATAAATTAGTACATACAATATACTAATGAACAGATTGTCAACTGGTGTAAACTGAGGTATTTTTGGTAACATCAGTGCTGATGTACACTACCTGAAAATCCAGCCCTGTAACTGGATTAAGTTATCTTTTCAAGTGTAATTAAGAATTACTAAAGTAAACTTGTCAATTATATAAACTGACAGGTCTTCGTAAACAAATCTCAGGTATTTAGTTTCAGTGTGATTTGAACTGAATTATTCATAGCTACAAAAAATAATTATTTTCCTCCTTAGAGTGCTCAAAATTGTAGAAAATGAGCAACACACTGAGTCCTTCCAGGGACTTCTGTGGGCAATGACCCTTGCCCTAATAACACAACCTATAGCAGGTATCATGTTGAAAGATACAGTACAAAATTCTCCATGGAATATTCAGAGGCATACAAATTAAAATGTTTAAAAATACCTTAAGCATAAAACTACATGTGTAGAATAAAACAAAGCTCTGAAATTCAAATGTTTCCATGTATTCAGGCTCTTTCTTCAGAGCTTCCTTTAAGTAGGTATATTTTAATGCTAGCTTGTTTTATCTATATCATTTGAGTAGGTTTACATTTCATCTTCCTCATTAATGAGCCCAAACTGCAAATAATCTCTATGACATTCTTTTTATAATGCTGCACACAATCATATAATAAGATCATTTGTTGTAGTTTATAAACATTAATTCTCATCAGAAAAATACTTTAAAAGAACAATCTGGTATGTTTAATATTGGAAATTAATTCATAAATGTATTGAATGCCGTGCACAATACCTCATACTTACCTGCCTAACTTCATTCTTTTTTTCTATTAGATTAATTTAAATAAAATGCATTTTCCAAGCAAAACAGAAAAATAAAACAAAACACATCCTTAAAGAATGTCCTCAACATTCAAGGAAGCAAATTACTTCCGTTAGAATAAGTACTTGTATAACATTTGCAGTACAATAGCTACTCAAACAATTGTCTACACAGTTATCTCTGAATGAATGAAAAATACAGAGACAATATTGGACACAGAGATTCAGCTAAACAAAATAAAGCTATACTTATAAATATGAAGAGCACCATTGAAACAACAGATTCATACAGTTTAAGACCAAAAAGAACCATTTCGTTAGTATGATCTCCTATATATCACAGGCCATTATATTTCATCCAGTTACAAATAAATATATTCCAGAAAAACAACCAGTCTTGATCAGAAAACACCAAAAGATGGAAAACCTACTACTTCTCTTGGTTTGGTGTGGAAGGGGAGGGGAAGTTGGTGGGTGGTGGTTTGGTTTTTTGTTCATCATCCTCAGTGCTAAAAATAAGTGTCTAATTTACAATCTGAATTTATATGACTTCAGGTTCCAGCCATTGGTTCTTGTTCTGCCTTTCCCTGCCAAATTGAAATGCCTTTTAATACTTGGTATTTTCTCCCTGTGAAGGTACCTATACACCAGGGGTCGGAAACCCCCGGCACACGTGCCAAAGCTGGCATGCATGTCTATTCAAAGCAGCACGCAGGGCTCTTGACCCTGCAGCACCACGGTGCTCCCTCCTGCTGGCCCTGTCCCCAGTGGGGCCTGAGGCTGCAAGAGCTGCACACACGCCGCAGCTCCTGTCCCCTGCTAGCCCTATCCCTGGCACCTGTTGGCCCTGCTTCCAGCACCTGCTGACAGTTAGGGGGCTGGTAAAGGTAGGTATATTCTGCATTCCTTGTTCCTAGATCTATAACTTTGTATTTGCCTATACTGGTACACACACTGTTTGAACGGCCCCGTTTTACCAAGTGATTCAGATCACTCTATATGTGCCCTGCCCCCAATTCTGCCAATCTTTGTGTCATTCACAAATTTCATTGGCAGCGATTTTATATATACTTCCTAATCAGTGATGATAATGTTGAAGGTTAGGTCTAGTACCAATCTCCAAAGAATCCCACAACAAACATTCCATTTGATGATGACTCCCTACTGACTATTACTTTTTGAGATCTGTCAATTAGCCAGCTCTTAAACCCTTATATATATGTTTTATTGATATTGCATACTGCTAATTTTTAATCAATGACAAAACTCTCATTGACATAATAAGCCCAATACCACTCCTCTTTGTTTGTAGTAAATACAGCAGAATAAGAAGGAATTAAAATTCACTTTATAGTGCATACCATCTTACCAATATGTTATGAATACTGAAGGAAATACACATTACATTGGGAACAATGTGCTGATGTTTCACACAGTACAAGAAAAAGAATGCTAGCATCATATAACTGTTTTAGTAATAATGCTCTGGTCTTGGCCACAGGATACCACATTAGATAGATACCACAGGATACCACATTAGATAGATGTGCAGATACAAATATGTGGATCCATATCCGATCTGAATCTGCAAGAAATGGTCTGCAGATATCTGCGTTGTATCCACAGATTTGCAGGGCTCTATAGATGGACCAATAGTATGCCTGCTAAGTGAGAGGAGAACATAAATTTCAAAGGCATTATTTCAACAGCTGTAAGAGACTTATTTTGAACTACTTCCAAAAACTGCCTAATTAAATGGATACATTTTCTAGTGAATTGTCATTCATGTGCAAATAAAAAAAATACTGCAATCCAGTATTACTAGAGGCTTCTTTTGTGTTCATCATATTAGCATTTAATTTCACTAATACACAACAGAGTTTTCACTGAAATTTTACAAATTAGTCTTTATTCTTAAGGGAGAAATGTACAATCCAGAGTCACCTCATTCCTCCTTCCCTTTGTTCTTTCTCTACCTTCAAAGGGCTTCATGGTGACTCTCCAGTCAGAGAAGGAGATGTGGATGTGGCTCCCGCTGGTGTCAGTAAACATCATCCTGTGTGATACCCAAATGAAATCACTTGAGAGTGAGATGAGGTGCTTCTTTCCTCAACTGGCTATACATGCTATGACACTGATTTTTAAAATATAATTCCTCTCCAGATATTGAAAATAGACCTCCTAAAATACATATTATACTTGATATCAGTGGAAAAAAGTTACACTGCTCACTTAGTCTTTAAGGTGCCACAGAACTCTCTCTCATTTTTGATGTCTCTTGATATTTGTTTAAATTTCCAAAATTCTGGGGATGACAAACAAGTTTCTTCGGGCATAAGCTTTCGTGTGCTCGAACCCACTTTGTCAGATGCATGAAGTTTGATTGTGTCAAGTTTGCTGATGAGTTCCAGCTCTGCAGTTTCACGCTGAAGTCTGGTTTTGAAGATTTTTTTTGTTGGAGTATGGCAACTTTCAAGTCTGGTACTGAGTGTCCAGGGAGACTGAAGTTTTTCCTACTGGTTTATGGCTACAGCCCCTATGGCTCCTGCCCTATCCACCACCCTGCTAAGCATCCACAGCACCAGGGGGAATGGGGTGCTGAAAGAACCCCTGCCCTGCTGGCACTGTGGGGGAGTGGGTGGGTCCCTGGGCCAGAGGTGCTCCCTGCCCCTGGACTAGCCCTGTTTGCTCAGCTCTGTGCTGGGGATGGGGCCAGCTGGTGCTCCATATGGCCTACAAAGCCAAGCCACTCCTAGCAGATAGGCCCCTTCCCTAGGCCCCAACCCACGCTGGCTGTGAGCCCCTCCCTGCTGGTTCCCCAGCCCCCTGAGCCTTGTCGTCAGCCACAGACCTCCTAGCTCCCCCCAGGCCATGCTGCTGGCAGAGTGCCACCGCAGGGGGTGGGTGCTGGCAGTGGAGTGGGAAGCCCCAGCCTCCTGGGCCTCGATCCAGCTCTAGGATTGAGATGACCCACTTATAGTTACATTTATTAAGTCATGTTCTGAGGGTTGTTTGTGTGTGCGTGCGAGTGTACTACAAAATCGGGGCCTGAATTTGCAGCCCACAAAACAAAGGATGATCACAGTCTTTAATCAGTTTAAGTGTCCAGATTCTCTCTGAACACTTCATTGAAGGATGGACCTTAAGGTGAGGGAATTTTAAACTTACCATTTGGCTGAACCTGACAAGATGATTAGCAAAGTTGGTGGAAGCCTCCTAGACAAAGGAAGGGCACAGAAATTTGGAGGCTGTAAATAAAACAGATCATCTGCCAAAAGCCCTCTCTGTTCCATTTTTTGCAAGGTCCAGATTTCCTCATTTCTAAAGGCAAAAGCCCAATCCCTGGCTGCATCTGAGGAGCACAGAGATCAACTCAGATCTGTCAAATCAGGATTGCACTCTGGACCTTATCAAAATTTTACAAGTAACTAGTGATATATAGTCAGAGATTCCAGAAACCCCCCCCAACTGATCCTCTAGTCTGACTTCTGGTATAACACCAACCCTTAAAATAATGCTTTTGCCAGTGATGGAGGGTTTACTGCAACCCTTTGTTAGTTGTTCTGATGGGTAATTACCTTCACTATTAAAAATTTACACTTTGTTTTCATTCAGCTTCTCTAGCTGCAAATTCTAACCACTGGATCTTGTTATATCTTTGTCCAGATAGTTGGAAGAGCCCATTATCAAATACTTGTTCCCTATATAGGTACTTATAGACTGATCAAATCACCTCTTAATCTTCTCTTTGTAGAGCTAAATAAATTGAGTTCTTTGAATCTATCACTCTAAGGCATGTTTTCCAATCCTTTGATCATTCTTGTTTCTCTTTCCTGAGCTCTCTCCAATTAACTAACATTCTTGAACCATAGACACCATAACTGAACATAGCATTTCAGTAGCGGTTGCATCAGTGACAAATAAAGAGATAAAATAATTTCTCTCCTCCTACTCAGGAGTCTCCTATTGACACATCCAATGATCTCATTACTTCTTTTGGCCACAGTGTCAAACTATGGGTAAGGTCACCTGCAAAGATCCTGTGGTAGCCAAAATATCAAAAAAGTTGTTGGAGGACTCTGTAACCTCCTGTACCTGGAGCCCCAAAGGTACCCTTGTCAATGACTGTTGGTGAGCTTTATAATCATAGGGATGAGGTGAGATGGCTTCTAAGAAAACTATAATCAGAAGAGGAAAATGAAGAAGCTAGCGCAGGCTGAGGCTGCTCCTGCTCCACTAACAGTACACTGAGCCTGGTGCCAAACTCAGGAACAGGCTGCACCTGCTGGGTATACTACTCATGCCTCTCCAAGGACACAGAGCAGGAACACCTAGTGTCTGACACAGAAAATAGCAGGAGTCCCACAGGTCGCAAACAGGTTGTGGGCCCCAGTGACTCTCTGGCCACATGCCTGATCCTATTTCAGCTGGAGAACCCCAGGTCACCCCAGGATAGTAATACCTTGGTAGTGAGAGCAGTTCCAATGAATGGGAAACATAGGAGCCAATTCTGATTCAGAGGTGGATGAATCCCTCTACTGACCAATGGGGGGCTACCCTGTTCTGATGTTGTTGCAGAACTGATTGCCGCGCTCCCCCCGCCCCCCGCTAGTACCAAGAGCAGAGTCCCTTGTACTCCCAGGGATGCTGGTACTGTTAGGCTAGAAGATTTCTTGCTGCCATAAATGCCACCAGCTTGGTCCACAGTAAGATTGTCTCAGAACACCGAAGTACTGCAGATATAGAAGATGTCCCCTCAGGCCTCAGACTTGATGATACATTCCTTGGTGCAAGAGTCAATTATGTCAATTTCTGTGTTATCAAGGAAGAGGAATGTTTGGGTTTCAGTTGCACTCCACTCTTACTCCCATGCCTAGAGGATTTTGGTGCCTGTGACCTTCCTCTCTAGGTGGTCACTTTAGAGGTATTATGCCACTTCTCAGGCACTGAGGAGGGCAAACGGTGCCAGGTCTTGGGCAACGTAGGAGGCACAGTATCTTAACTGATACTGAAGTAGTCAGTGCCAAGTCTGAATGGCTGGGCTCTGATGGAGGTTTTAGGGCCACCTCCATAAGCAAAAACTTTAGCCTGGCTTCTCTGTTCTTCTTTGTGTTAGATTTAAAATCTTCACAATTTTGACAATAATCCTGAATAAGAGCTTCCCCTAACACCCGAAGCAGCTTGAGTTTGAGTTGCTCACAGGCATCAGCTTAGTGCAAGAGATGTGGGGTTTGAAGTTGGGTGACCCAGACATCTGTTGATACCAAGAAATGGAAATTCCAAAATGGAGACCAAAGAAGAAACAAATTCTAATTAATACTAATCAACAATAAAGACAAAAAACTATTTACAATAAACGTATAATGAGCACACAGAGCACTGGTGAAGGCAAGTCAAGCAATTCCAATGACTGTTATGGGCGCTAAGAAGGAACTTAGTGGCTTCGGGTCAGCCAATCTTTATACCGGCATACAGTGGGGTTCAATGGCAGAGGGTGCTCAAGCTGCCTCAACGGATACCACTGACACAAAAATTTCCATGAGTCTGTGCTGGGAATATACATACTGCAAATGGAATGCACGTGTGTGATCACTCGAAGAACTGCTAATGGAATATTGGCTCAGCAATGGCAAAAGAAAACCAGGGACTGTAAATATCATACACAAACCACATGATCGGAAGCATAAATGCAAAACCTATTTTGAAGCCTATCCCTGTGTGAGGGAATATATTCACCACATGTTTTTATTGTCAGTATCTCTTTAAATGATCAACTCAGCCACTGAAAGACTACCACAGCTACTGATACTTGTGGTGCGAACCCTGCTGCTGAAAAAAAGCTACTGGGAGCGGTACTTTTGGCGGCACTGTGGGCGGCAGGAGAGGAGTCAGCAATGCTGAAAATGTTAGTGCTGCTGGCACTTAGGCTTCAGAGAGCGTTCACCTCCCTGGCTGCCATGGCACTCGTAGGCACCAGGATTTATTGAGCCCTGACGCGAGGCCACCGTGTTTACTCACAGTTTGGACACACCTGTGCAAACCAGAGTGATTTGTGTGAAGCCCTGCATAGCTCGGAGATTTCTTGGTATTATAGATTAAAGTTAGTCACATTAAATGTTAACTTTTTAATTGTAAGAAACACAGAAAAATATCATAAGACATCAAGAAGTATGGCAATAGTATTGTGTGTTTATCTTTTAAAGTTTTAAACCAATACCCTAACCACTCAAGCAATTTAGTTTCTGCAAAGACAAAGTAGATACCTCAAACTCTTATCTGTGGCTCAGAAAGAAAGTCTATCCAGAGGTGTCAAACTCATTTGCTATGGCGGGCCAGATTTGACTTAAATGTACTTCAAGTGCGCTGTACATACCACAAATTGAAACAGTGCGGCACTCTCACAGCATCACGGAGTGCTGTGTATGCGTAACTGCGCTCTGCGATACCTCTCTCTCTGCTAGGGAGACTGTGTGGTCTCGTGGAGCGCAGTATCACATACCCAGCATTCCATGATGTTGTGAGACCTGATGCTCTCGCGTCATTGTGGAGCGCTGAGTATGCAAGACCACCCTCTCTCTCTCTCTCTCCCTCCCTCTATTAAGGGGAGAGTGTGGTCCTGCAGAGCGCAGTCATGGGCCGGATGGAAGATGGAGCCACATGTTTGACACTCCTGGTGCTATATAAGGAATCCTAAGCACCAATGCAGAGCGTCAGGGAGTTAGCACCAAACTATTTAGTATGATTCCAAACTGGGGTAATCTTTTTGTTTTGAATAGGCAGAGCAGGGGAGCAAGAAGCCACTCACACACACAAATTCTGCATCTCTCTCAAATTAAAAATGCCAGTTACAAATCAAGGAATGCTTCAATTAGATTGTAGCAGCAATCTTTTAAAACCCATTTTATAGTAGTTACATGTATCTGCATGACAGCATAGAAATTCAGAAAAGAAACAGTTTACCTTTCCTATAGTGGTACTGCTGAGCACTGCTATAAAAATCCCTTTAGGCTGAAATGATTTGGACAGATTTGAGTGTCTCAATGTATACAGCTATTTAGAGGGCCTAGGGGTGGGTTTATTTTAACTACTTGACCTACTTCTGAACCACTGGGCTATTCAATTATATCATCCTTTATGTAAGTACAAAAACCAGTACTTCCATGGGTTATAAATTCATAGATAATAAGGCCAGAAGGGACCACTGTGATCATCTAGCCTGGATTTCTGTATAACATCACAGCTCCCCCAGAGTGACAGAGTGAAATAGTGCAAATCATGCAGCACTATTAGTGTTGGGGTTATTTATTAAGAAATGTCAACGTCATGTTGCATTTGTTAATTCTACCTCAGTACTAATTCGAACAAATCATTATTGCGGGATAAACGTCTCCCACTTTGAAAAAAAATTGCCTAATGTCTATTTTAAGTCACTGACATCTCTTCTTCATACCATTTCTGTAGCAGTGTAAAACAATTATCCTATGCAGTGATTTGTTCCAGTGATATCACCTCATATATGTAACTTTATCTGAGCATGTCACCCATACAGCTGTCCTTTCTTCACATCTGGGTGGTTTTTTCCTTCGCTTGTGCAGAAAATTGTTTGGGGGATGAGCAGAATTTGGAGGCAATGTTAAAATAATAATTTTCTGGATTTTAACAAACATGCAAGCAAAAAGGATGAACTGTGCTCTCGTGATTGTTTGTCATTTACTCATTAAAAATGTAAAAGGAGATATGAAGCAAAAAAAAGTAGAAAAACATTTGATTTTCAAATACATCTTGATCATAGCTAATGAGTGATTTGGCAGTAATCTGAGTATCTTTGAAAATGGCAATATAGATTGATCTTCAAGTTACTTGGTGATTACTTTCCCCACTTAACCTCAACCCATCAATTTTGCAGTTGATGAAGACTTTTAAAAATGTCTAGTGTGCTTTTTTCTGCAAAAAGAAGCAGGGTAATTTTCATGAGTTTCTTAAAAAACTTTTTATGATTCTTTCACAGGCTTGTAAACATCCAAAAGTGGGGTCAATACAGCTTTCACTTTACTAAACCAGGAAACAAGAAAACACATTCTGAATTTAGGCATGGGACAGTCACTATTCATTTTATTACGCTCACCAATCACAATCTGAACCAGGTCTGAACTAGGGATGTGAGCGGATAAACATTTAAACGATAAGCAGCCGGCTTACTGTTTAGTCGTTTAAAAGTTGCCCTTGTTGGAGCCACCACACCAAGCGACAGCTGCCCAGCTGTGGTTCTGCAACTGCATGCTCTGTCCTTCATGGACAGGCTGCCCGTGAGCCCGCCTCCCCCAGCCCCAAGCAGCCTCAGGAAGAGCTAGACTGCTGATGCTGAGGGGACTATATGGCTGCTTCCCAAGGCTCTGCTAGCACCCAGCTGGCAGCAGCTGTTGGCTCCACACCCAGGCCCGTGAACAGACTACTACACTTCCTCCCCACTCCAGCAGCCTCTGCCAGAGCTAGGTTGCTGATGCTGCTAGCACCCAACTGCAGAGCTGGTAACTCCAGAGCAGTTCAATAGAGCTGAGCCTGCTGGAGCAGAAGTTCCTCACTAACCGATGCTTCCCCACACCTCATCTACTCCTGCACCTGCGGGGCAAGGTAAGGTTGGACCGTTGAAACATTCTGTTATTAGAAATTTAAACAGGCAGTTAATCAAATGGATTTTTACATCTCTATTCTGAACTAAAAGTTCATCTTGCTTACTCTGATCCAACAGAAATAAGCTACATACTGTAAAGTCAAACCTTAATTTGTGTTTCAGCTGTCCTCTAGCTCTCTGACTCCTCCGCACAACGCAATACTATACTAATTCCAATCACACTCTTGGTCAAGCTTATGATATTTAAAATATCACAATAAGTAAATTATGGGAAAAAAAGAGAATCAGTTTGGGAGTGTCACTGCTCCAAATGATCAATTCTAGTGAATTCTGCTATTCATTTCATTTATATAAATATTGACAAAGGATAGCTGAATTTAATTTAACTAATAACCGGGATGCAATACCTCTTGGCGCCAAGCGCTTTCTTACTTCTTGAACATACAGGTATTTTTTGTTCTTAAATCCAGCATATCTCTAGTCTTAATTAATTAACATACAACCTTCATGCTGGATAAGGTGTTAAACTCTTCAAATCAGATTGCAGATGCTCTTTTATGGATACAGCCAGAATCCTGCTGCTTAAGTACAAGATGTTGGGATGTCACAGCATTACCAATACTGACAGTGCCTCAATGGGGGCATGGCTGTGTGTAAGCATAGTCCTGCCCCTTCTCCACACCAGCTGGGAGCACACACTGAACTCTTACAGGGCCACTAGATGGAGTCCGGTGGCCCTCTTTTTTACTCCCTTTTGAAGAGCCTTGCTGGATTATAGGTAACAGTGTAAAAATTCTTTTGAAGCAGGTAGTCATCTTGAAGGAGTGAGGACTAGTGACTTTCGCATGAGTTTGGGGTATCCATGACAAGAGAACTAATATAGTTCAACCACAATTACTCATGGTCACTCTTTGACCATCTTCTTCAGTGCTCTATGAGAGGACTGGTAGGGGAAGGACACAGAAGAAGAAATGATAAGGAAGACAACCATGCTGCTTAATATTGCCACTTTTACCATCAATCAGGAGGGAATATGAAAATTCTTGAGTTTCATTTGACTAGCTAACTAACTTTTTGTATTTAAAATACCGCCTTTTGGTAGTTCTCATCCACCCACAAGAGGATCAAAGTGATTCTGCCACAGTGGCCTAAAAGAGACATATACTACATAGCAGATCTCATTCCACAAGACATTTTAGATAACAGAAACAGAAGATCCTGAGCCCACTACAGAAAAGCTTCTGACCAGCTTATGGGCTTGGCTTTGAAAAACAGAATTCATTGGCAGTTTAATGCACTCACTTCATTCTCCATCAGCTAAGGGTGCTTGTGGGAAAGTAGAAAACGTGGGGCTGAAAGCTGCATATCGAATGTGCTGCTGAGCACAATAACGAATTCTTGTTGCAAATCCTAAAGCCATATTAGCAGACCAGGACCTTCTACTAGAGGACCAAACATGCAAGGTGCAATAGAAGGGACTAGGGATTTACAGCCACTAGCAATCTAGGTCCTTTGTTGTTTCGAGCCCCCTTGTGAGTTGGTTAATGGGAAAGGCCTAAAAGCTGCTGATGCATTGCCCCCTTTGAAGAGCTTTCTAGACTGAAAAACTGTAAAATAAGCAAATAAATAAATACATTTCTAAAATGAGCAAAATATTCCCAGAACTCAGTTCTCAAAGTTGAAAAATTTCAGACCAGCAAGAGAGCTGCTTCTATCTGCTACAGATGGGGGAAAAAAAACCTGAAAAGGGACATCCAGGAAGTTCCTAATATATGAAGGCTTCATTAGTATTATTAATATCTCAAGACAAAAACTCTTCAGAATGGTACCGTACCAAGTGCAAATCAACAAAAGGACCACAGTTACAAGAAAGAGAGCTGTTTTGGCATATCATTTTGATGAAATTCTACTGTAGACATTCTCAGATATATTGTAGAGAGGACATTTTTCAGCTGCAGCATGATCTTAAACCTAGGAGACCATACATATGGATTGGGTATAATTAAAGAACCATTCCTCTATAGCACAAATCATTGGCAAGCTGTTACAATCTTTAGTGCAGACAGGTCAAATTCTAGATATATATACACACTCGTTTTCAACTTATTATCTTACAGTGACCAAGGCCATTTGACACATTGTTCCTACCTAAAATTGCTTACAAAACTAATTTCACAAAGGACACAATCAAGAGTCAACAAAGCAGTGAAGTGTAGATGTAAGGACAAAAGAAAGGTCATAGCAATTACAAAGTTACTCAACAAAAGCCACACACACTGCACAGTTGAACAATTTTTGTCAATAGCTTTCCTCAATATGTTGAAATAAAAATGTCTTTTTGTAGCCAAATCACTAGAAATTGGTCTGAGATTGGGAAATGTGGCAAACCAGTTTGGGAATGAAATCACCACTATGCAGGCCAAAAACAACTGCTAAACACAACTTGCCACCTCACATGTGTAACCTTCAGGTGGGCTAAAATTAATTAAATTGCCCTTCTCCAGTGCCTCACAGAAATACACCCCAACCCCTGTGGAGAAAGCAGCTGGAGACCCAGGATCCAGTCTGTATAGGACTCACGGCGAAGCTTGCTCAGAGCTACACTCACACATTAAAATACTACTAAAAACAAACATAACAATGAACTTTATTAACTACTAACTAAATGAACCTTATCCTAAGAAAACAAACTACAATTAACCAAAAACAATCCCTTGCATGAAAGATACCCAAGAGTCCCAAAGTCTGTGTGGAGTTCACCCAACTCTCAGCTACAGTCTCTGTTCCAGTGTGGAAGCTTGAGTGGCAAGAAATAGCTGTCCTCTTCTTTCTTTGCTGGGATCCTCTGTAGCATTACATGCAGGCTTTCTCTTCTCCTCTGCAACCAGCCCTCAGTCCCATATGCATGTCTGCAAGGTCTGTTGCAAATGACTCCTTTACATGGAGAAAACATCTTGTTCACTCCTGGCTCAGCTCCTCTCCAGAACACTGAGCACATGGTCTCCCCTCAAGGCAGCTCCTGCCTGCTGTCTGCTCAGGCTGCTGCTCTCCAGTCATCTGACTGATCACACCAGCAGGGTACACTGTGGAGCATGCTCAAATTGCTACCACTCCCTGCTACTGGAAGTTTCCAGTTGTTTCCAGTTGTGGGTCACTAATCTGCCCAACAACAGTAACCCACCCTCAGCAGGTCTCTCAGAG
The DNA here is from genome assembly GCA_007922175.1 of Pelusios castaneus. Classification (NCBI taxonomy): domain Eukaryota; kingdom Metazoa; phylum Chordata; order Testudines; family Pelomedusidae; genus Pelusios; species Pelusios castaneus. Next base: position 1,692,405 of record ML685837.1, read on the forward strand.
ATAGCCTTTTCAGGCATATGGGTTACACATGCACTTATGAATTTATCAACAAATAAAGTTTCAACTCTCAGAAAAAGGTATAGAAGAAGAAATGTGTGACGTTCCCCTCTTGCAATCTGGTCTGGTGTGCCACTGTGCCTCCCCAATCGCCCACTCCTGGGTCCCGACATACCCCACCTTGCTAAATTAACCCCCACTTCTGGATCAGTTCACACCAGCCTCCTGCATATAAGCGGTCCCAGGCAGTAGAAATGCACTTACCAGCCACTCATGGGACCCTGAGTCCCCAAATGCAACACTGAGAACTTCCGTTCTGGAGGGATCAAGAACCTTCCCTGATCACTGCAGGCTCACTGACTCCTGTCTGTCAGTTTAACAATGAAACTGACATGCATCACTTTTGCTCCAAGTTACGCATTCACACTTTTACTTTCTTCCCCAAATCCATGCTGCTTTAGATAAAATATTCATAAGTTTATTGATCAAAACATGATTTTAAGTGAGTATTTAAGGTAAATCAATGCACAATCAATTAATTAATCAATCAGTCATGGAGTTTATCAGTACTAAATAAAAGGAAATACATATTCTAAACTAAAGTTCACTGTTGCAGTCCATCTCTAGCTTACCCACGTCTTGGCTACTGATGGTTTTGTAGCCAGAGCCTTCTAGCTATGTGGACAGGTCCCAGTACTTTTTGCATTGCTTCAAGATGGAGTTCCCCTTGCCAAAAGCCCCTAATTCGTTTAAATCCTTAGTTACAGAACATTACAGAAAGAAACAAATTATGGCACATAAAATCTAAGGCAGAAATCAGGAGTGCTAAAAGATATTTTAAAAGAGAAATTAACCAAAGACATTAGAAAAAATAAAAAAATTCTTTAACGTTATCAGAAGCAGGAAGCCAACTGGTGGCAGACTTGGTGGGTCTCGGACTACCAGGGAACTATTAAGTAGATAAGGAAATTGCTTACAAGCTGAATGATTTCTTTGCATCAGTCATCACCATACAGGATGGGGATGTAAAACATATGTGGCAGTGTCAGAGTTCAGTTTCTCAAAAGAGATGGTGGTAGAACAGATTGAGGACTGGATGATGATATTTATTCGAAAATTCTGAAAGAATTTCTGCTGCGCTGGCAGGAACTGGACATTATATGGCTAGCAAGAATATCCATAATCACATAGGATAGGATTAAGTTATGGATTTGCTGGTTGCAACACCATAATGACGGGTGAGTTGGGTTTTGCATATAAAGGATATATTCTCTTATGCTTAGATCTTAAAACAACCAATAATGACCTCAGGTTAGAAAGAAACGAACAGGTTTTTCCACAGTTATCCAATATTGGGTTATTTACATCTTCCTCTGAAACATCTGGTATTGACCAGTATCAGAAATATGACAGTATATTAGATGGACTGCTGGTGTGATTCTGGCATAGTTTAGACTACAGCGCTAAGTTGACAGCCGCAGAATGCATATCTCCTGTCGACTGACTTACTTTCACTTACTATGTCGACAGGAAATGCTCTCTGTTTGACGCAGCATTACTCTTGTTGGAGAACTGGACTTACTGCGTCAAAGGGAGAGCACTTCTGGGATCGACTGAAAGGATCTACACTGGCCACTCAATCAATCCCACTTCGCAGACTTTTCAGTATAGACATGGCCTCAGTGCAGCACTTCCTATATCCCTATATTTTACAATTCCAAGAAAACTGCCTACAGAAATTTTATACTTTTGAAAATTAGGTCTCAAGTAAGGTTTCTATTAAACAGATTCTCTTTCACACTGAATTGCAGCCTCACTCCACAACTATAGCTTTTGAAATAACACATTTTCAGTTTAACAGTTTTTTAAAAACTGAAGTCTATGAAAAGCCTCTCTTGACAAACCTTCTAGGAATGAAGACTGGCAATGGGCTTATGGAGATGTGTCCCCTGATTTCATTTAATTTATATTTTCAATTCACTGTCTCAGATAAAAGGGAAGCCTATAGGTGTTTCACCTTAATTCCTGAAGCTTTGCATATGAATGTCTGTTTCATTTAATTAGAAACCGTTTGTCACAGGATTATTAATTACATGTATGTTACTTTCAAAAATGATAATACAGTGGATCAAAGGAAAGTAAACAATGATTATATTAAAACCTGGAAGAAATTATAATGAATTTTAAAATAGAATCACAGAATCATAGGACTGGAAAGGAACTCAAGTGGCTTCCAGTCCAGTCCCACTCCACTGAAATCAGGACCAAGTAACGCGGAATGGAGAAAAGAGCGGCCCTCAGTGATGGAAAGTCAGGTTAGGGAACACACAGAAATTGGATGTGCACAAGTCCATGGGGCCGGATGAACTGCATCCGAGGGTGCTGAGGGAGTTGGCGGAAGTGATTGCAGAGCTGCTGGCCATTATCTTTGAGAACTCACGGTGAACGAGGGAGGTCCTGGAGAATTGGAAAAAGGCAAATATAGTACCTATCTTCAAGAAAGGGAAAAAGGAGGATCCGGGGAACTACAGACCAGTCAGCCTCACCTCAATCCCTGGGAAAATCATGGAGCAGGTCCTCAAAGAATCCATCCTGAAACACTTGGAGGAAAATAGAGTGATCAGGAACAGTCAACATGGATTCACCAAGGGCAAATCGTGCCTGACCAACCTGATTGCCTTCTATGATGAGATGACTGGATTTGTGGATGCGGGAAGAGCCATTGACGTGGTATACCTTGACTTTAGCAAGGCTTTTGATACGGTTTCCCACGCCATTCTCGTCGGCAAGTTAAAGAAGTATGGGTTGGACGAGTGGACCGTAAGGTGGATAGAAAACTGGCTAGATCAACGGGCTCAGCAGGTAGGAATCAATGGCTCGATGTCTGGTTGGCAACCGGTAACGAATGGAGTGCCCCAGGGGTCGGTCCTGGGGCCGGTTCTATTCAACATCTTCATTAATGATCTTGATGATGGAATAGACTGCGTGCTTAGTAAGTTCGCAGATGACACCAAGCAGGGGGGAATGGTAGATAGTCTGGAGGGCAGGGACAGGATCCAGGGGGACTTGGACAAGTTGAAACACTGGGCCGAAAGAAACCTCATGAGGTTCAACAAAGACAAGTGCAAAGTCCTGCACTTAGGATGAAAAAATCCCATGCACTGCTACAGGCTGGGGACCGATCGGCTAAGTAGCAGAGCTGTAGAAAAGGACCTAGAGGTTATGGTGGACGGGAAGATGAATATGAGCCAACAGTGTGCCCTTGTTGCCAAAAAGGCCAATGGCATATTAGGCTGCATCAGTAGGAGTATTGCCAGCAGATCGAGGGATGTGATAATTCCCCTCTATTCGACACTGGTCAGGCTGCATCTGGAATACTGTGTCCAGTGTTGGGCTCCCCACTACAGAAAGGATGTGGACAAATTAGAAAGAGTCCAGTGGAGGGCAACAAAAATGATTAGGGGGCTGGGGAACATGACTTATGAGGAGAGACTGAAGGAACTAGGCTTATTTAGTCTACAGAAGAGAAGACTTAGGGGAGATTTGATAGCAACCTTCAACTACTTGAAGGGGTGCTCCAAAGAGGAGGGAGCTAGGCTGTTCTCGATGGTAGCAGAGGACAGACCAAGGAGCAATGGTTTCAAATTACAGCTGGGGAGGTCAAGGTTGGATATTAGGAAAAAACTTTCTCACTAGGAGGGAGGTGAAGCATTGGAATGGGCTATCTAGGGAGGTGGTACAATCTCCATCTTTGGAGGTTTTTAAGGCCCGGTTAGACAAAATCCTGGCTGGGGTGATTTAGTGGGAGTGGTCCTACTTTTTAGCAGGTGGTTGGACTAGATGACTTTGTGAGGTCCCTTCCAACCCTATTGTTCTATGATTATCTATTCTAGACCATCCCTGGCAGTTGTCTGTCTAACCTGCTCTTAAAAATTTCCAATGAGGGAGATTTCACAATCTCCCGAGCAATTTATTCCAGTACTTAGCTACTCTGACAGGTAGGAAGTTTTCCTAAAACTTGCAACCTAAACTGTCCTTGCTCCAGTTTAAGCCAATTGCCTCTTGTCTGATCCTCAGAAGAGAACAATTTTTCTCCCTACTCCTTGTAACAACCTTTTATGTACTTGAAAACTGTTATGTGCTCCTGCGATGCTAACTGCATACGGGGACCACTGATAATATTATTTAACATCAATATGTCAAGGTTACAATGATTTATAAGAGAGAGACCATGTCATGTATAATTAGAAAGGTTGTAATTTGCTAAGTATGATGCTATTGTTTATGTGCATGTGTCAAATTTGTACTGGAAGTTATGGATATGTTTAATGTATCTTCAGCTTGTGCTGTGTTTCTGGGCAACAATCCATATAGGATGGCTGCAGCACTAGCTGCTTGATGGCCCATTAAGGGAACTCACAGGTAGAAGCATTTCTTCCAAGGTAAAAGATTCAGGGCACAGACTCCAGGCTTCGCCCTCCCCCACCCCCCCTTTCCCCAGCCCCCCCCCCGGCTATTTCCCCCAGCAGCTCCAGCTCCTGGGGGCACCTGATTCCAAACCTCCACCCCACCCACTTACCCCCACTTTTATCCTGCCAGCTCTGCACCCCCAGGCTGGGCCCATGCCAAGCCTACAATGCTCAGCTGCTGGCCAGGCCTGGGGCCACTGCCTGGCTCAGGGCTCCACTCCCCAATCGCCAGCCTGGGGCCCCACCTCCCTTTCCCTTCCCTGGGGAGCACACAGACAGCACTTACCTGTGCAGTGCTGGTCCCTCTGGAGCGGAATAGGCTCTACCGCCAGGACATGTTGCCTGGGGCTGGCCCTGCAGAGGAAGGATTTAAAATTCTCTCTTCTTCTCTCACCCTGGACCACATGCGTGCTGCATGGTGGGAGATTTAAAAGGGCCAGCCCCGCTGACCTCAGTTGAGCTCCTCTCAGGCACACCTGTGTGCACTAGGGCCACAGTTCGGGGTACTCAGCAGCATATTCTGGGCCCAGGCCAGCCACGCCCCTGCTCACAGGCACAATAGGCTCAAGGAAAGAAACCGGGGGGGGGGGGGGGGGGGCTACACCGTATGAATCACCAGGACTTTAGTCATGTGACCCTAGACTCCATCTTATTACTGTAAATTTCCAAAAGCAGCATGGTAAAATGCAAGGGACATAAAAGGCAGCTGCAGCACACCCATTCTGTCTTCAGTCGTTACCTATCTCTGGATCTACTCATCCAAAACTGAAGCTGTGAAATGAAGGACTGAAACCCAGACAGATACTGGATATACACCAGAGGGTCTATACATGCCAAAAAACTCTACAGTTCTACTGAAAACCTCATATATATGGACTTTCAAATCATTTGTATGTATGTGATTGCTTTAATCATTTAACATTTCTCTTATGTTTCTTTCCTTTTATAGTAAACCTTTAGTTTTAGTTACTAAAAGATTGAATGACAGCATGGTAATTTGGGTAAGATCCAAACTTATATTGATCTGGAATGTGGCTGACCCTTTGAGGTCAAGAAAATCTTTTTGGTAAAGAGCATATAGAGTTTTAAATAACTTATCTCTTTACTGGACCCAGTGCCTGATCGGGAGCCAGAGCCTGAAATGCAGTCAAGGGGGCTGTGTATTTTATGTTTTAGCTTCTTGATAACCAGTTTGCAAAATCAGAAACATTGTGTTTGGCTGCTTGGGAAGTTTGACTTCAGTGTCACCCACCAGTAGTGGGAGAATCTGCTCTCCTTTTGCAGCCCTGGTCTTGGCATTTTCAGATGGCTACCCTAGGCACAGACGTGTCATACTCTCCTCATTTTTCTCTTCTCCAGACTAAACAAACCCAATTTTTTACATTTTCCATCATAAATCATGTTTTCTAGATCTTTAATAATTCTTGTTACTCTTCTCTGGACTTTCTTTACTTTGCCCACATCTTTCCTGAAATGTAGCAGCCAATACTGATGCAATACTCCAGTTGAGGCCTAATTAGCGCACAGTAGAGTGGAAGAGTTACTTCTTGTGTCTTATTTACAATACTCCCACTAATACATTCCAGAATGATGTTTGCTTTGTTTTCAAGTGTTACATGGTTGACTCGTACTTAGCTTGTGATCCACTGTGACCCCGCCCCCTTCCAGATCCCTTTCCACAAGTATTCTTTCCTAGGCAGTCATTTCCCATTTTGTATATATACAAATGATTTTCCCTTCCTAATGGAGTACTTTGCAGGTCGTAAAGTACAGAATCATAGAAATGTATGGGTGGAAGGGACCTCAAGAGGTCTTCAAGTCCAGTCCCTGCACTGAGACAGAATCTAAATCTAGACCACCCCTGACAGGTGTTTGTCTGAACTGTTCTTAAAAATTTCCAATGACAGAGATTCCACAACTTACCTTAGAAGACTATTCCACAATTTAATTACTTTTATAGTTAAACATTTCTTTCTAATAGCTAATTTAAATCTCCCTTGCTGCAGATTAAGCCAACTTATTTTTGTCCTGCCTTCAGTGGACATGGAGAATAATTTATCATTATCTTCTTTTTAACAGCCTTTAATTTATTTGAAGACTTAACGGGTTCCCTCACAACCTTCTTTTTTCAAGACTGAACACGCTTAATTTTTTTTTTTAACTTTTCCTTATAGGTCAGGTTTTCTAAACCATTTATCATTTTTGTTACTCTCCAAATTATTCACATCTTCCTAAAACATGATGCCCAAAACTGGGCATGTACTCCAGTTGAAGCCTCACACAATGCTGAGTAGAATGGGCCAGTTACCTCCAGTATCTTACATATGACACATCTGTTAATCTACCCCAGAATGAGAGTAACCCTTTTTGCAACAGCATCACACTATTGGATCCCATATAATTTGTGATCCACTATAGCCCCACAACCTTTTCATTAGTACTACTGACAACGTAGTTATTCCCCATTTTGTAGTTGTGCATTTGATTTTTGTTTCATAGGGCAGAACTCTGCACATATTTTTCTTGAATTTCATTTTGTTAATTTCAAACCAATTCTCTAATTCGTCAACGTTACTAATTCTAATTCTGTCCAAGGTGTTCAAATCTGTCCCTTTGAGCTTGGTGCCCTCTTCAAATTTCATAAACATACTCAGTACTCCATTATCCAAGTCATTAATAAAAATATTGAACAGTACAGACCATATCAGCACCCAGAGAGACCAAGGGTGACCAGATAGCAAGTGTTAAAAAACTGGGATGGCATAGGGGATATTAGGAATCTATTATAAGACAATAGGGACCATTCCTATAAAATCAGAACATCTGGTCACCTTAGCAGGACCCCACTAGATATATCTTCCAATAATCAACAGGGGCACAGAACTCCTACAGTGCAAGCTCACCCTGGCTCCAGAGATGTGGGGATGGGTGGGGAGAGAGCGAGCTCCTCCCAAGGCCAGGAGAGGGAGGCACAGAAAGTGCTCCTCCAAAAAGGGTCAAAATTAGATTTCTGTGCATGCCATTGTACACACTTATGTATCCAGTACATAGGCATGTGTAAAATGACAATCATGCTACAGCATATGTTCAGCAAGTACTTGAATCTTTAAACAGTTGTTTGCATAAATTATAACATTAATCAGCGTATGAAAAGTTTAAAAATTAACAGTTAAACTTGATTTTAAAGCAGAGTTCAGTTTCAGGTCTCTGAGGTGCTTATAAAAAGAAGGTGTTGCTTACCTGTAACTTCTGTTCTTCGAGATGCGTGTCCCTGTGGGTGCTCCACATCAGGTGTCATCGCGTCTCGCGGCAAAGAGCGGAGTCTTCTCAGCAGTAGTGCTAGAGGGGGCTGCACGCGCCAGCTGCAGCTCGCGCCACTCCAGGCAGTCTAGGCGCGCGCAGCCCCCTCACTCCCTCAGTTCCTTTTCGACCGCGGAGCAAGAGGTAAGTACTCCGAAGTAGAGGGGAAGGAGGGAGGGTAGTGGAGCACCCACAGGGACACGCATCTCGAAGAACAGAAGTTACAGGTAAGCAACACCTTCTTCTTCTTCGAGCGATGTCCCTGTGTGTGCTCCACATCAGGTGACTTATTCGCCGTTGTCAGTTATGGTGGAGGGACTTCGGTGTATAGTAGAAAGCACCGCTGACCCTACTCCAGCGTCATTCTGAAATGTTTTGTTAATAGCATAATGGGATGTGAACGTATGGATAGAAGACCAAGTGGCAGCCCTGCATATGTCTGCAAGTGGAACGTTATGAAGGAACGCTGTAGTGGCTGCCATTGCCCTTGTGGAGTGAGCTCTGATTCTTTCTGGGGGTTGAACTTCATTCTGTTGGTAGGCCGCCAGAATGCATTCTTTTATCCATTTGGATAGTCTCTGGTTAGAGATTGGTATATGGGTTCGTTGATATGAAAATGGGATACGACCTTGGGTAGGAACTTGGGGTGGGGACGTAATGTCACCTTATCTTTTTGGAATATTGTGAAAGGAGGATCCGTAATGAGAGCGTTGATTTCTCCTACTCTCCTTGCGGATGTAATGGCGACTAGAAATGCTACCTTCATGGGCATGTGATGCAGTGAGCAGGTCGCCAGAGGTTCAAAGGGTGCTGTCATCAGTGTGTTAAGGACTAGGTTTAAATCCCAGGGGTGTGATGGTAACTGTATCGCTGGGAAAAGTCTTTGAATACCCATCAGGAAACGTTTTACCACTGGGTGGGTAAATACTGATATGTTGTCGAGCCGGTCATGAAAAACTGAAATGGCTGCTAAATGTACTTTCAGGGAGTTAACGGAGAGCCTGGATCGTTTAAGATGCAGGATGTATTCAAGGATCTGTGGGATTGAAGATGACGATGGCGAGATGTTTCTGCCGTTGCACCAACTCTGAAACCTCTTCCATTTAAAAAGGTAAGTCTTTCTCGTGCTTAACTTCCTGCTGTTTAGAAGGATGTGACGGACAGCCTCTGAGCACTGTAGTTCTTCATGTTGGAACCATTGAGGAACCACGCTGTTAGGTGTAGTTTCCCGATTTCCGGGTGGAGAGTCTGTCCGAAATTTTGTGTTAATAATGTCGATGTGGGTTGAAGTTGTATCGGTTTGCGTTGCGACAGAGCGAGCAGGTCCGCAAACCATGGTTGTCGTGGCCAGGCTGGTGCAATCATTATAATGCGCGCCTGATCCGTTCTGATCTTTTGCAAGACTTTGGGTATCAAGGGGATGGGAGGAAAGGCGTATAGTAGGGAATGGGACCACGTGATCAGGAAGGCATCTCCCATCGATTTGGGACCCAGGCCTGCCCTGGAACAAAAACGATGACATCTCCTGTTGAGATATGTTGCAAACAGGTCTATCGATGGTTTTCCCCAATGATCGAATATGCGTGCCAGGTGAGCAGTGTCGATCTCCCATTCGTGGTTGGGGGTGAAGCTTCTGCTTAGAGCATCTGCAGTTATGTTTTGCTTTCCTGGGAGGTAGGATGCCGTGATGGTGACTGAGTGATGTATGCACCGGTTCCACAGTTTTACAGCCTCTGCACAGAGGGTTGATGATCGTGCTCCTCCTTGTCGATTGATGTAAAACATGCACGCCATATTGTCCGTCATAACCCTTACCGACTTGCTTCGAATGAGTGGAAGGAAATGCTCGCATGCGTATCGAACTGCTCTTAACTCCAGTACATTTATGTGGAGAGTGGTTTCCTGCCTTGACCATTGACCCTGTGTGGTCAGTTGGTCTATGTGGGCACCCCATCCTATCATGGAGGCGTCCGTGGTTAGCAGAATTGTGGGTTGAATTGGTAGAAATGGTCTTCCCAACATGACATTTTCCTTTGTGGACCACCAATTTAGGGAGTCTTTTATGTGTTTCGGGATCGTCACTCTCCTGTTGAGATTGTGGTACCGTGGTTTGTACACACTCGTTAACCAGTGTTGCAGCGCTCGCATGTGTAATCTGGCATTGGGTACTACACTTGTAGAGGCTGCCATGTGACCCAGCAGCTGCAACACCGTACGAGCTACCACGAAGGGAGCAGTCTTTACTAGAGTAATGAGCTCTTGAAGCGCGTGGAATCTGTTTGCGGGCAACGAGGCCATTCCTGTGTTGGAGCTCAGCAGAGCTCCTATGAAGAGAATTTCTCTGGTAGGTTCCATGATGGATTTTTCTGCGTTTACTTTCATCCCCAGCTTGGTGAAAAGCGATGTGGTCATAAAGGTGGCCTCGGTGGCCGCATCTCGGGAATGTGCTGTGATAAGGCATTCGTCCAGATAAGGGAAGATCTTCACCCCTTGCGTTCTGAGAAACGCTATAGGTGCTGCGAGCAGTTTGGAAAACGTTCTTGGTGCTGAGGATAGCCCGAAGGGCATCACTTTGTATTGATAATGTTGGTTGTTTACTATGAAACGTAGGAACCTTCTGTGCGCGGGGTGAATGGTGACGTGGAAATATGCATCTTTGAGGTCGAGGGAAGAGAACCATTCTCCTTGGGTTAGCATGGGGATTATTTTGTTCAATGACCATTTTGAACCTCTGTTTCTTGACGTATCTGTTTAAAGGTCTGAGATCTAGAATAGGCCTCCACCCGCCTGATTTTTTCTGGACTATGAAATAGCGGGAGTAAAAACCCTTCCTCATGTTTTGAGTGGGAACGGGTTCTATTGCTCCTATATCCAGGAGTTGTTTGATTTCCTGTTGAAGGAGTTGTATGTGATTGGTGTCCCTGAAGAGGGACGGGGAAGGGTAATGAGGAGGAGGGCGGGAAGTCAAGGGGATGGAGTAACCTTTGTTTACTATTTCTAAGACCCACTTGTCCGTTGTGATGGAGGACCAGGCAGGAAGGAATTGCCTGAGGCAGAAATCGAAGTTCACGGGCACTTGGTTTGATGTTGCTGGACCAGGAGGAAGTCTCAAACCCTCGACCAAGCACTCAAAACTGAGGCTTTTGGGGTTGCGGTTGGGTATTGTTGGAAGACTGCGAAGATTGTCTTCGTCTGTAACCCCTCTGTCTACCCCTCGAAGAATTATCATGTCTCTGGTGATTCTGAGGGTGGTAGTAAGGGTGATATCGACGAGAAAAGGTGTTAAATCTCGTCTGCTTTTTTCTGAACGTTGGAGTATGGATGCCAAGCGTTCGCAGGGTGGCTCTCGAATCTTTCATCGCGTGCATGAGTGCGTCTGTCGTATCAGAAAAAAGGTTTGTTTTATTAAAGGGAAGATCTTCTATCTTTGTTTGAAGGTCTCTAGGCAGAGCTGCTGCCTGCAGCCACGATGCCCTTCTCATAACAATTGCTGTGGCGACAGCTCGTGCTGCAGTGTCTGCTACATCCAAGGAAGCTTGAAGGGATGTTCTGGATATCAACTGTCCCTCTGCTACCAAACTCCTATGTTGTTGTTTCTTATTATCTGTGAGGAAGTCTGTGAGTTGTGATAACCTCTTGAGTACTAAGTGATTATAATTAGAGAGGAGAGCAGAATAGTTGGCAATCCTCAAGAGTAGGGTGGCTGAAGAGTATATCTTACGACCTAATTGGTCTAAGCGTTTCCCGTCCTTATCTTGCGGAGTAGACTTGAAATTTGTTTGCCTCCCCTTTTGATTGGCTGCGTCCACTACCAGGGAATTAGCTGGAGGGTGTGTAAACAGAAATTCCATTCCCTTTGAGGGAATGTACCACTTCCTATCATTTCTTTTGTTTGTGGCGGATGTGGTGGCTGGGCTTTGCCAGATCTCGTTAGCAGGGTCCATTATAGCGGAGTCCATTGGCATGGCCAGCTTGGACGATGTTGAGGCATGCAGAATCTTTAGGAGTTTGTGTTTAGGCTCCGTGACTTCCTCCAGCTGGATCTCCAATTCCTGTGCCACTCTTTTGAACAGGTCATTGAATAATTTTGTATCGTCACTAGAAGAAGTTGAGGACGGGATTACCGCGTCCTCTATGGAAGTTGGTTGATGTATCTGGGAGGCATTGTGGACGGTGTCCCTTGAGAGGGGCGATTGTGATGAGCGCTCAGAGAGCGTGGAGAGAGATTGACTTGGTGAGCGGGTTGGAGAACGAGAATGGTATTTACTAGAGTGCCTGCTGTAGCAGGAGCGATGCTGCCATCTATCTGAGGATCTGCGGTGCGGTGTGCTATAACCACAGCATGGGGAGAGGTGTCTATTTCCCCGAGGGCTGTGCCTTGATCCTGTAGAAGAGTGCATGGATGATGCGGACTCAATAGGAGAGCGGCACCGATGTGAATGATAAGAGTGCCCATGATGAGAATAGGCATGGGAGGACTCCCTTCTGGAGCTGTGTGCCTTGGAGTGAGAAGGAGAGATATGCTTCTCCTTCCTTGCTCTCTTCCTCGGTGCCGGCGGAGACTCTATGTACGGTGCCGGGGCAACCGCACCGTGAGTTCCCTCCGCTCTCAGCTGTTGGGGAGAGACCGGTGCCGAAGGCATTTGTTGTTGCTGCGGCGCCTGCGGTGCCGAGGTTTCAGGCGGCGCCGAGGACGGCACCGGGGCCGTACGATCCGCCTGCCTGCCGGGGGCCGCTTTGTCCGGGGCTGCTTGTGCGGAGGAAGAGGAGCCCGCGGGTCTTGTTCCCGGCTCCTTATGGGAGGTTCTGTCACTCCAATGGTTTGCGGCTGATTTAGCGCCCGAGGATCCAGAAGCCTTATGGGCAGCCTTTTTAACTGATTTCTTTGAGGGGGAACGACCCCTCTTAGAAGCGCTAGTGTGCGCTGGTGAGAGAGCGCTTGAATGGCGGCTTGCCGGTGGGTCCGGGAAGAGGCTGTCAGTGCCTGAGGACGATGCCGGGGCTAAGGAGTTCTCCATTAGGAACATCCTTAGCCTTAGATCTCTTTCCTTCCTGGCTCTAGCGCTCAGGTTAAGGCAGTGTGAGCATTTCTGTGGGACGTGAGAGTCCCCCAAACAACGGACACATTGCGAGTGTCCGTCCGACGCCGGTATCGGGTCCTTGCACCCCGAACATCTCTTAAAGCCCGATGAAGAGGGCATTATCGGTGGCCAGCAGCTGTTAGTGCTGTCTTCCGACCGTTACCGGCCGAAACGGCCGGCGGCTTTTTTTTTTTTTTTTAAACAATAGAGAGTATAAACTTAACAAGGCAGTCAAACTGTGACTGGAAGTTATTTGTTTGTCGTTTCTTTCTTTTCAGGTTGAGAGAGAGAGAGAAGAAGCTCCGTCTTCACCCGAAGGCGGTTGAAAGGAACTGAGGGAGTGAGGGGGCTGCGCGCGCCTAGACTGCCTGGAGTGGCGTGAGCTGCAGCCGGCGTGTGCAGCCCCCTCTAGCACTACTGCTGAGAAGACTCCGCTCTTTGCCGCGAGACGCGATGACACCTGATGTGGAGCACACATAGGGACATCGCTCGAAGAAGAATGTCATGTTAAAAACATACTTTAAAATCTTATTTTTTTATTTGCTAGTGTCACTTTAGCCACCAGAATGGATCATCTCTCTACCCTAACTTGGGGCAGAACTCTGCAGTCCTGTTTGGTGGACCTTAATTGGCAAAGGTATTAGATAGAATGGAAGAAGAGGGCCGGGATTTTTCACGTGATATACAGTCACTCTATAAAAGGGGCAGCTTAGTTAAAAGTAAGCCTCGTTGGCAGCTGTGAAGGAAACGCAGAAGCTGCATCTCTACAGGAAAATTTGATACACACAGCTACAAAGGGGGCAGCAACTGTGTTTCAGGCATGCTGAAAATACCTGAGCTTGGTCTATGGTTACCTTGCACCATTGGTAATGCTGCAAAATGGGTATGCAATTTTCTTGTATAGCTACAATCAGAAAGCAAGAAATACAAAGGAGAGTGCCTAGAAAATTGAAATGATCGCTTCTGGTGTCCACAGAGCTACTGTTGCTAAGATAGTAAGAAGAGTTGCCAAATGACATATCCTTTTATCAAGTTATAGAATGAGAAAGAGAGAAAGAATGAGCAAGAAATAGGCAGGAAAAAAACCACATTACTTACTGGCAATTCTGTATGTTGCAGTTACATCTTCTCCCATTATAAATCCACACACAGAGTGAAATGTCTCCATAAACCTGGGAGAAGGGATTGCCACTCAAACTAAATATATAGATAGATATTTCTGCTCTCCCAATTCCATTTCTTCCAAAGGAAAATAAAATTTTCTGAGCTAACCAATTAAAATCAGCCACCCAAACAAACCATAGAAAGGAGTGGGAATTTTATGAGGAAGATGACAACTATGGCAAATAGAACACTAGTAAATAACTTCACCTTATAATTCCTTTCCTCTGGAATTTCCTGTGGAATTATGCCCACAAAAGCTCATGTGATAAATAAATTTGTTAGTCTTTAAAAGTGCCACAGAACTCCTTGTTTGTTTTGCTGAAATAGACTAACATGCCCTGAGATACAAGGACCAGATTAAATAGCACAGATCATAACTTGCTAATTAAAAGGTTGTCAGCTCAATATCATAATTAAGAGAAAATGTAAAGATCTTTTAATTGAACATTGTACACATGGGCTCAAGTAAGTTCCTCTTAAGCTGGGGTGTCTTCTGAGGCAGTTTCATATCCTCATTATTCCCCAAAATGGACAGCCAAAATACTTTTAAAAAATCCAATAACTAATATCAAAGACCAGATCAGGACTAATAATATTTAGACAGCTCTGTCCCAATCCATGAGTCTATACAATGGTTTACAAGAACACTTAGACAAAGACCTGCCTCAAGGTGCTTACTGTTTTATTCAAACAGACATGACACAGAAGTAAAAAGAAATAGTTGCACAGTCCATATGGCTCAACAGAGAAAGACTTCATGAAAAAAGTGAATTTAAAGAGGGCCATGAAGAAGCAGAAGGAGGCAGCTTTGTGCTTAGAAATGGGAAGCAATTCTGAGCATAAGCAGTGTTATGAAGGAAGGAATAAAGCTGAGACTCAACTTATCCTATACAGCAACAGAATCTTGCTGAATCAGAAAAAAAACTGATCAGCAAGAGTTACTTTTTGAATGGATACTACAAAAGCACACTCTACTGGTGGAGCCACCTCTATTTCCAGGGAACTCGGAGGTTAATGTAGTCTAAACCGCCAATATGCTCATGCAATGAAAACATGCCCATGCACAAGTATATGAAGACTGCTAATACTTAGTAATTTTATGACAAACGTTAACAAATGGATCCACACAGCACACAGAGATAGGAAAGTATGTATTTATAGATGAAGAAATAGATACCACGAGACTAGTTTAGCCACAGCCACAGAGTAAGCTAGTGGAAGAGCTCAAGAGATCCTGATTCTAGCCATTTACTTAAAGTTCACTATCCAGTGAGGCATGTCAGACTAATATAACCATCTTAGCTGAACACCGCATAAGCTGCTTAGGGTCCAAACAGTATAGTGCAGCCTAAAATAATTATTTTTTCTAATTTTATTTTACATGGATGCAGGCTGCCATTTATCTTTCTTTAATGAAGATATTTTGAGAGCTAAATGGGTTTTACAGACTTTCTTTAAAAAGAAGATATTAAAAAAAACACAAAATAGGCACATTTGTTCATAGTTTCAATGAGCAATTGTGTTGTCTATGTGTATAAGCACAAAATAGAAATGGATCACCAAAAAGCCTCTATTGTCTGATCAGTGACTTACTGTTATTCCACAGCATACATCATGGACATACCGTCCAGCTGACAATATGTGGGAAAGATAAAGGAAGATCCATAGTCTGGTACCCATTGCTCCTACAACTGATGGGACATCAGTCAAATTATTTTTGGAAATATCAATATGACAATTTCTGAATTTTTATGTGACAGGAAAACTGTCAGCCAAAGACATAAATTGACTTATGGTCTGATACATGGCATGATCTTGTGTACTGAAAATTTGTAATAATATGCTGCTGGCCACACTCCTCAGAGGAAGGGGAGGCAGGATCAGCAGGGGACTGGAGCCCTGGCACATGTGTGGCTCCAGGCCCTGCTGATGAGTGAGGGGTGCCACTCAGAATAGGCATGCATGCCAGGGGTTGCTGATCCCTGCCATACAGGGAGGAACTCCAAAGGCAACTGCAAAACCAGTTTGTTAGGGGAAGTCAATAAAACAGGGTTTTGACAATTAGAGAGTTTATTTCTTTAACGTGGTGAACTGGGGTTATAATGATTTAAAGAGCTATTTTTACCACCAGACACAGGAAGGATTTTCATATACGCACTCATACACTGATTAATAGAAGGCAGGCATAACCGAAAGATGATGTTCTGAAAAGTGGTCTCTAAGGATTTGAAAAACTTGGAGCCATAAAATTTCAGAATGCAGCGATGGGTTAAACCTGAATTCAAAGGCAGGAATATGGCTAAATCTAACTCAAACGTATAGCAAACACCTGGTGTGCTACCTCTGCACACACCCCCAACAGAAAAGGTCATCCTCATCCATATTCTTCATTAAGTTTCTTGGTTGAGGGCTTGGGGATAGTTAGGCAATACATTTACAGTCTCAGAGGAGAAGCCTTCAGCTGTAACAGTTTGCTCACCTTCCAGGTCAGGAAACTTAGCATGATGGGACTGTGTAAGAGGACTGGCCTTTAGAGAAGAATATCAGGACTGAATGAGAGGCCCATACATGCTCCATAAGATGGTCATGAAGCTTGGAAGTCAGGGCATCTGAGCCCATCTAGAAAAAAAGGATAGAAGCTGCCTTGTCCACTTGGAATTTGAATAGTATCCATGGAATCAAAGGAAGCAGTGGCAATAACCAAATTCCTTCCCCCAATATCAGCTGAAGGCATCCTAGCCAAGGAAGTCATGGTCCAAAATCATAATCAAAGAAGCTTGGCATAGATTCTGCAGGCAAACTAGTACACAAAGGAGTTTCTCACTAAGTGTAGAGGGAGAGACTATGAAAAGGTACCAATCTTGGAAGATAAGAGGTAGTATAGTGAAAGATCAACTATAAGAGCACTCCAGAGTTTCTTCTGCACAAAGAGTAGGGAATATAGAAGAGAAAGGCACAAAAGAAAATTGCAGGGTAGCCTGCTGGTGAGGAATGGGGAAGGGAAATGATTAATCACGTGAAAGAAATACAAAAGCTCCTCATTAACCAACAGAGACCTGAGCTCCTATCCCAAGCAGAAAATCTGAGCTGCTGGCTTACCAATGAGGGTCAGAAGAGAGAATCTGAATCCCCTACCAGTTACCAAGAAACAAAGAGAAGCTCTTACTGAACCAAGAGACAGCACGAACCACCTGGGTCAGAGCAGAAAATCAGAGGGACAGTCCAATACCATTTATTGGACTAGGCATTCAGTGACTGAGAAACAAACAGAAATTCCTATTCATCAAAAAGTCAAAAGGTTAATTCTAGCTCCTACACTGCAACTGATGAGGGAAGACATTGGTGAAGGATGGAAGAAGTATGAGCAACTGAGGAGCTAGAAGCAGCTAACATACCTGGCTTTAACAAATGACTGCTCTGCTGCATCGTACACTCATGTTTTAATCTCCAAGGAAAGACAAGACCAGAGCATTGTACTCATGGTTGGTGAGATACATCAGTTAGCAGATAGGATCTAGCACTATATGCACATTGTGCTGCAGGCTAGCATCAGCACTTAGGGCTACAAAGAGCCATTTTCAGTACAGATCTGCCAGTTAGGGTCAAGTAACAGGGATTTTAGAGGACAGGAAACATGGTAGACAATCACTGCCACCTAGTTCATTGTGACTTTGGCACATGAAGTGTTATGATATGCTTTTCTTAAGGGGGTTCCCATTCTTCATCCTGAGAAGAGGACAGCAACCATGGGAAGTTCTCACTAGGAAAAAAAGATACATAGGCTGGCAATCAACATATCAACCATCCAACAGATAGCAAAAAGGGGAAATCCTAATTAGGGGGTGAGCCATCGTGTTGTAGGATAACAGAGCTCTGCATCCAACTACCAATGAGGGGACGAAGATTGGGGAGAAAAAGGGCTTCAAGTTGCAGTATTATAATTGGCAGCGGGAAACACGAGAGAACAGGAGAAAATAAAGGGGTTACTAGAGTTAGGCCATAATGACTGAATGGAATCTGAAGTAGAAGCAACTCAAACAGCACTTGAATTCAACCCACCAGAGGACAAAGGGGTGGGATCAAATCCATGCAGCTAGAGAGAGTAAGGAGTCTGAAAAGCAAAGCCATGTTCCTTCTGAAGAACAGGAGCTTGCCAGGTCCCCTAAAGAGTTCTCTATGATAGTCTACCTGCCACATGCCACATGAGCCTGCACAACCAGGATAGGAATATCTATTGGATGCTCTTCAAGATTCTTTTGGCACTGGGAACATGTACAGTCAGTTTAAGGCCTTCTTTGTTGGGTCCTTCCTGTTCTCATCTTCTTCTTCTTCTCCTTTTTTCTTGAAACTGTCCTTGCTCTTTTCTTCTAATCTCCTTGAGCTGGTCCTAGAGGTAAAAGAGCTGCATTCAAAGAACTGAGGCGCCATACTTCCAGAAGAGAAAGCAAAACACACTGAAAGATCTAAGGTGAGAGAAACTTTGATATCACTTTTTATATCCTTGGCCATTCCCTAGTCTTTGCCTCCATGTTTCCTGGTAGAAACTGGCTGTCAAGAATCCTTGTCAAGAAAGGAAAAAAAGGAGTATAAATAGCAAACATTTTGCTTCTTAAATGCCACTACAAGACAGAATAGAAATAATGAATTCCATTACTATCTGTCATATCACTGTGCAACCATACGGTCAAATAAGAATAGTGGTAAAATCATGTGCATTTTCTACAGAATTTAATTTTTCAATGAAATTAAAATGTACCTCAGGTTCAATGATCCCGCTGGAGCTGAAAGCCCTTTATTCTTTTGAGGCTATGAACATATATGTATGCCATCTTTTGCATTCACCGGGCTGGCAGTCTGGAAAATGCGAGTGTTCTAGTACTTAAAAAGCACTTACAATACTGGCAGTTCAATCTAGCTCCACACTGGTTCACTTGACAGCCCTTTAAAGTTGCTATGGCTCCAGGGAAAAGACAGCCTTTTCAGAAAGACTTGTGTAGGGCTCTATATCTTGTGAAGTATTCACTCATTTAAAATAAATATAGAAAAAAATAGTTGAGAGAGAAAAAAATTCCTCATTGCTTGTTACTGTTTAGTTTTATTTATTCCTCTGCCTTTAATTACAATACAAAGAAGTCATTTGAAGCAGTTATATTATAATTACATTTCAGAAATTAAATATACTTTATAAAACAACAAACTTATTTCTTAATCATAGATATGTAGGGATGGAAGTGACCTCAATAGTTCATATATTCCATCCCCTAGCACTGATCTAGGAACTCCTGACAAGTGTTTATCTAATCTGGTGTGATTCCATAACCTCCCGTGGAAGCTTATTTCAGAACTTAACTGTCTGTATAGTTAGAAAGATTTCCTTAATACTTTACCTAAATCTCCCATGCTGCAGATTAAGCCAATTAATTCTTGTCCTACCTTCTGTGGACACAGAGAACAATCAATCACTGTCCTCCATGTAACAGCCCTTATTTGAAGACTGTTATTAGATCTCTCCCCTCAGTCATCTTTTTTCAAGACTACATATGCCCTTTTTTTAACCTTTTCTCATAGGTCAGATTTTCTAAACTGTTTATCATTTTTGGTGCTCTCCTCTAGACGTTCTCCAATTTATCCATATCTTTCTTAAAGCATGGTGCCTAGAATTGGACATAGTACTCCAGCTAAACCCTCAACAAGCATAGCGGGACAATTACCTCCCACATCTTCCCAGTTAATACACCTTTTTCACAACTGTATCAAACTGTTGGTTCACATTCATTTTATGATCCACTCAAACTCCAAGATCAGTTTCAGCAGTGCTACTGCCTAGCCAGTTATTTCCCATTTTGTAGTTATGCATTTCCTTCCAAGGTATAGTACTCTGCACCTGTCTTTCTTGACATTAATCTTGCAGATTTCAGACCAATTCTCCAATTTGTCAGGGTCATTTTGGGGAATTTGAATCCTACCTTCCAAAGGGTTTGCAACTCCTTCTAGCTTGGTGTCACCTGCAAGTTTTACAAGCATACTCTCCACTCCATTATCCAAGTTATTAATGAAAATACTGAACAGCTCTGGACCCAAGACAGACACCTTTGGCTCCCCACTAGATGTGTTCTCCTAGTTTGATATCAAATCCTTGATACGTATTCTGAATACGTTTTTTCAACCAATTATGTACCTACCTTATAGTAATTTCATAGACCACATATTCTTAGTTTGGTTGTCAGAATGTCATGTGGGACTGTATCAAAAGCCTCATTAAAAAGAAGATACATCACATATACTGCTTTCCCCCTATTCACTAGACCAGTAACTGGTTTGGCATGATTTGTTCTTGACAAATTCATATTGGCTATTCCTTTTAACTATTATCCTCTTGCCTATAGACTGATGGTTTAATGATTTGTTCCTGTATCTTTCCAGGTATTGAAGTTAGGGTGATTGGTCTATAACTCACAGGTCCTCTTTGTTGCTCTTTTTAAAGATAGTTACTACATTTGTCCTTCTCCAGTTCCCGAGGCCACACCCATCTCTGAGAGTTCTCAAAGATAATTGCTAACAGTTCCAAGGTTACCTTGGCTAGCTCCTTAAGACCCTAGAATGAATCTCATCAGGCCTTACCGACTTGAATATATCTAACATATCTCAATACTCTTTAACCTGTTCTTTCTCTATTTTGGCTTGTATTCCATCCCCCTTGATGTTAATATTAATTGTGCAAAGTATCTGGTCAGAATTAACATTTTTAGTCAATTCTGAAGCAAAATAGCCATTGAACACCTCAGCCTTTTTGATGTCATACATGATTAGCTCTCCTTTCCCTCTAAGTAGTGAGCCAACACTTCCCTTTGTCTTCCTCTTGTTCCTACTTTATTTATAGAACCTCTTCTTATTGCCAGTTACGTCCTTTTTGTGTCTTGGCTCTTCTCATTTTGTCCCTATATGATTATGCTATACTTGTGTACTCAACTGTAGCAATTTGTTCCTCTTTTCACTTCTTCTAGGATTCCTTTTTGACTTTCAGTTTACTAAAGAGCTCCTAACAGTCATAATGGCCTTTTACTATTTTTTCTATTTTGGCTTCACATCAGGATAGCTTGCTGTTGTGCCTTTAATATATTATCTCTTTCAGGAACCTGCCAGCTCTCCTTTTCTCTGTTTTCCCTTAGATTTTCTTAATGATCTTAACATAATCCAGAGTGTATGTTATTATGTAATATTTTTATAATTAGTTGACTGATGGCACTTACTATCAACCTCAGCCTAATAACTCATATATCAAGGCCATATCATAATCATACTTTAACATAAGCTCAGTTATATCCTATTACTAACTCAAAAATTGTATTTGGTTTAGCCAATACTGATTTAAATGGTTAAAAGTCATGTGTTACTTTATGTTGACTAACTGTATTGCCATATAACTGAATACCTTTTGAGGGTATTTACTGGGATTCTTTTTTAGCTTAATCTTGCTATCACTTAAGTCAATGATAAAATACACACAGACTACAAGAGGACCAAATATAACCCACAAGAGCCCATGATACTTCCTATGCCTTCCTTAATCTTTACATCAAGTTTCCAGAAGTTTTTGTCCTTCAAAGGGACAGAATTCCCAGTAGGAGAGGGAGAACAAAAATAAGGTGAAAATCAATAAGGTGGAGGGAGTGATGATAAGTGTTTGGGATGATAGAGGTAGAAAAAACAGCTCCTCAACATATGGCAGCTATATTTTTAAGCATGCTATCTGTGCTGTTCACTTCTGATGCTAACTTTACAGTTCATTCAGTCAGTAATATTAAGGAGAGACACTGATAGTGTAACTTGGAAAAGCAAAGAGTATCTTTTTGCCTATTTTCTACCTGTTCTGTGGAAGTTCAAGTCTCCAGGACTGCCAGTCAACACCTTTCATAAGCACTAAATTAAATTTACAAGATAACAAAAGAAAACATAAGGTTTCAGAGCAGGGTTGATAGGGAAATAAGGCTCTATTTCATTTTAAATTTGAAAATGTGGTTCTGTTTCATTTATAAAAACTGTAAGCACATGACATTTTAGTTTAAAATGAATTTTAAAGTTAATACCATAATGTACTTACTTAGACTGCTCAGTTGTCTAATTATATTTGCCAAGGAGATATTGGTGACACATTCCAGTTCATTCTTGATGGCTCTGGGCAATGCTGTGTGACACAGATGCCTAGGGTCTATGTTTCTTTTCACTAATGGCATTTTGAGATATCAAAGGGCTAGCACACCTGTGAAGAAATTAAACAGAAGTATTATTATAGTTTCCTTAACTATTTTGGTTCAGATCATCACACCCAGTCAAGTCATTCATATTGGCACAATTAAAATTACTGCATGTTTAGGTGAAGAAGGGGTATCTTTGGCCTGAAAGCCTGGTTGCATGAACCTAGATGTTTGATTCTGATTTTCAACCTTGTGAACTTTTATTTGACTATGGTGTCAATGATACTACGAACATTTTGTTACCACTTGTGTTCTTCTGACAAAATCCTCCTTTGTACTATAATATTATCAGGCAAATTATTTACTAAGTCCCAGGCAAAATCCAATAGGCAAATCCTCTCAATGTTAGGGCATAAGTCATACTCCCTTGTTTCAAATCAAACTCCCTTCCCATTAAGACAGGTCCAGTGCTCATATAATTCAGTCTGGAAAGCAGGTGTGAGAGGCCTACCCCAAAAATCAGTCAGTGTGCTGCTAGCAAGTATCCCCCTCCTCTTGAAGTTTAATTCTAACTTCTATATCATACCTAAGTCAGGGAAACAACAAGAGACTAGAGGATTGTCTAGCCATCATGCAAGGTTACTGGTGGGACACAAAGCTCAGCTTAAAATGTGGCTGGTAAAAGCAGAGATTTCCCAGTCAGTTTGCTGTACAGCATCCTCAATATCCTAACCAACAGAGACATAAAATAGTAAATTAACTGTCTTTTGCAGCAGAGAAGACTTTTTCCCTGGTCAGCTTACATGCAGGTATATAGAGCTTTTTTGGGAGAATGGAAATTTTTGGCTTATAGCTGAAAGCTACAGGGTATACTAGAAGTATGGGGTAGAAGTACAGTGTTAAAGCTATTACTAGAACCTTAAATGAATATGTCTGGATTTTCTGATATTTAGGTGTTTTGAATTTGAATTACAAACTTCTAAACGGCTGACTCATTTTGAAGTTAATTTAAAAAAAAAAAAAAAGCATTGTATTTTAAACTCCAAATCTGTAATTTGTCATTTTAATATGTGTTTTGCATTATGTCAATAATAGTCTCATAATTAAATTAAAACCATTAAAACTGTAACTCTCTTGTTGTTTGGAAATTTCTTAAGGCTTTTCCTCTCCCCCTTCTTCTTCAATAAATGAAAACAATATAGGTGGAGTCACTATAATTTGGAGAAGAAAAGCAGGTGGACCTGGGACGTCTCTGGAACTTATACGCAGGATATTTGGTCCTAGTCTCACTTGCTCACTCTTCCTGTAGTGCTTAAAAATCTGCAGGATCTTTAAATTATCCAGGAGTCCCTTCAATCTTACAAACAGTCCAGGAGCAACTGCTGGCTGGGACTGCAATTTTTGTAACTTTCTGGACCTGGAGCACTTATGAGGAAGGAGTTTCCAAATCAGCAAGCTGTGTCTACAGCATTTGTTATTTTTATGCAACTACTCAAAGATACATTTGTGGAGATTTTGCAGAGTTTCCAGAAGTTTATTTTTTCTATAGCAAATCTAGTTTCTGCTATTAACCAAACTTAACTCAATAAAACCCACACAAGAGTCCCATTTGAGATCTATTGACTACAACACATTTGAAATTACTTATGGATTCATTATTATGGTTCCACAGTAGAAAATAAAAAATATAGATAATAGTCTGTTGTGCATATAGAGAAAACGTCCAATATGTGAGTAATTTTCTTTGATTACTTCATCAATGATGATATCACATACACAAACAGAAGCAGATGCTACTGTTCTATGAAAAACATAAGGGGAAAAAATCAGTGATCTAAATAGAAGTAAAAATTAGAATGGAAAACTTCATTT
This sequence comes from Pelusios castaneus, assembly GCA_007922175.1. Taxonomy (NCBI): domain Eukaryota; kingdom Metazoa; phylum Chordata; order Testudines; family Pelomedusidae; genus Pelusios; species Pelusios castaneus. The sequence continues at coordinate 1,716,483 of ML685837.1, forward strand.
TCAAACTTTTAAAACCATAACGAGTGTAGTTTTTTGTGTGTGTGCGTGTGTGTGAACTGACAGCTCTCACAGTTCACAGTTATAAAGGAGGCAAAATAAAATCTGTAAATCCGTTAATCAACTGGACAATTTTGCTGATAGCAAACGGACATTTTCTCTGTCTTTAGTTGAGGTATGACTGAATGCTATATGGTTTTATTTTTTCCACCAATTTTCCACCAATGATAAAGCAATTTGAATAAATAGATATAAATTGTAAACTTCAGCCCTCAGTTGGTGGATTGATGGGTTACTTATAAATATATGTAACAACAACAATAAAACTCAATTTAAATCTATGTTATGTAATTTTTAATAGTTAGCAAAATAACAGCATCTATCAGTGTATTTAGTAGAACTGAACTGTCAAGTGTTTACATGATAAAACTCACTTTAAAAAGCAGAGCTGATATTGGATGAAACTTCTCAGATACTGACACTGTGCAATTTTTAAAAAATGCACAAATAAATTTTAATAGATTTTTTTTTTAAATTGGGGATTGATCCTGTATTTGTTGGACATCCAAAATGCCCACTGAAGTTTTGCATTCAAAAGGAATGCAGAATCAACCTCTGCGATTGCACAGTGAAGAGGAGCTCCCGCTTCTCTGGGTCTGACCAAGGTCAATTTTTCCATTGACTTCAATGAACTTTGAACTATCTCCCAAATCAATACACACACCATTTCCTAACTTACACTTTTAACATGTGATGTAAAACACTTGTGTTATATTTATAGTTACCTAAGGAGAAAATGTGAGGCCCAGTCCTGCAAGCACTCCATGTTTTGCACTCCCAATGGAGCTCTGAATGTTGAGTACTTGCAAGTTTAGAACCTTCATTGTTGGATCTAAGATAATTGTCCTGAATGTATTAGTTTTGTACAATATACTTTATATTAAAAAACCCAACAGAATAATTCACTCTAACACTGGATCCCCTTCTCCCCACACCAAAAGAAATAAGTAAAAAATCAGTTTGATAGGTATCCTATTCAGAGATATTGATAACCAAATGGTAAAGAAACTTTTCCTCCTCCTGCTACTAGCCCCCCATCTTGTTAATCTAGAACTGTTGCTGGCCCCCATCGCCCTCCCCTCATACAAGGGTTAAGGGGATGGGGAAGAAGGGGTTGTCTCCGCTGAAACAGTCATCAGAAGCCCCGACCGCATTCCATACAATCTTCAGAGAGACTTTCTCGCGGTCTGCACCCAATTACAGTTAATGAGGGAATTGAACCCCTTACTGAATGATTATCTGCACTGGGTTCCTGCCAAATTGCAACAAAATGAAATATATAGCCTAACCTGCCCACCTGCTGAGGCAACAGAGAAAGATAAAGAAAACCCTGCTCTTCCAAGGACAATCTGGCAGAAAGGGGAAAATTACTTTGCAGTTGCAAAACAATGATTAGGCATGGTGTACAAAACAAGCCCCCAAAACTCAGTCCTACTCTGAACCCCAAGGGTGCTTTTCCTCCTGGCAGGGGAAGACCTTATAAGCCCCTTCCCTTATGCAGAAATCAACTGGCTCCCTTCCTCAAGCACATGAAGTGGCAAAATGCCCATAAGGACAGGAAAGATTTTCTTTTCCCTGTCAGCCCACACAAAGCCTCATATATCTGAGAGTGAGAGTGAGGTGAGGGGTGAGGGGGAATATTGATCTACACTGAGGATTATGTGGAGCTGGTCAATCCCATGATCCTTATAGAGACCTGGTAGACAGGTCTCTCCCCAATGCTAGTGTGTAATGGGAGTGGGACAAGGCTCTGCCTCTTTTTCACACTATTGGGAGTACCGTGTACCCTTAAAGGGAGCAGTCCCTGAACATCCTCAAATATAAAAACTGGGATTGTGACTGCCCTTTGTTCAGGATGCATGGAGAAGGGAGGCTCCTTAAAAAAGAACTCTGCCACCTTAATCTTGCAAGTGGGCTAGCCACAAGCTGATCCTTTATGTATAGAGTTAATAGCCTTTAAATGCTAAACTTGCATTAAAACAGCCATTAAATATGACAGATGTCACCAATTATTTTAAGCAGTGAAAATGCTTTGGATCTGATTTTTTCCTTCTTTAATTCCGACTCCAATGTATAATGGCACTGGTGAAAAAAAGTGAACACTTTTTAAAAAGTTAATGAGATTTGAATGAATTACCTTTGAAAAGTGAGATAGTTACTTAATCTGCTATGTTACATGCAGGCACAGATGCATTCTCTTAGCTTCTGATGGCTTTTAGAGGACACTTTTCTTCCTCATTCTTACCTTTTTCAAATGTCTCTGGCAGCTGCAGAAGAACCTCCCGGTGGCACTTCTGCCCCTGTACATACACTACATCCCCAGTAGGAGCAGCACTGTTAAAATAAAGATTATGTCAGTTTCATTTTGCTCCTAACTCTGAAGGAATACTTAGGGGCGCACGCTTCCTCATTGCTTTTTTAAGCACTTCGGGACAGTCTGAAGGTTGCTAACATATGGAGGTGGATTTTTTAGGAATCTCCCTCATCTCCCTCCCTTCTCTCGCCCCCCCAAACCCCCCTCCCCCCAAAAAACTCACACCAGACATGGTTTAGTTTAAAAAAAAAAGCTTTGCAGGATGCAAGGTCACCATTTTGAAGTGCCCTGCCCTGCCCCCTATGTGACCTTGCATACATCATGAGTGCGATATTATTCTGGAGGGGGCAGGATGGGGCGCTCTTCGAAATGGCATCCACCGACTGATACCAGGCAAAAACACATCTGGTTTTGTCTCAGTACCAGACGTGGCACAAATTATAGAAAAACAGGACTGTCCGGCTTAAAACTGGACAAATGACTTGCCTATCCTGGGCACAGACACAGGAATTATTTTTCTTTGTAGAACTGCCCTGCAGGATTATTTCAGAAGTGCAAGTAGTGTGGGGAAATGTTAAATTGCTCCAATCTTGTGATAAGTTAAAACTGCAGTTGTCAGGGTAACAGGTCACATTTCCTATCAGGGACAGTCAGACAAAAGTATAGCAAATTTACATGTAATTGAGAAAAACAAAAACAATACATCCTCCACCTTCGCTGCTGACTTGCTTCTAGAAAACTAACTGGTATTTAATCTATATTTCAACCTTATTGTTGGAAGGCTCATAGAATCTTCCAAAACAGGAGGACTTTTTAAAAGTTAGTTCTGATTAAATTACATTTGAGGACCATCACTCTTGACGGTGTTTCCTTAACGTTAATGAAAGTCATGTGTCTATATCACTATATAGTGTGCTGAGAACGCAGCAGTGAATGTTCTTACTTTAATGTATTTAAATCACTCATATTTTCTTTAATATATTTTTGGGCTTTAATATTGCCATGATTCTTGCTACCTATGTTTTAAAATATACAATCGAATCATGTTTTGTACACCCCCAATTTTCAATCAATCGTCCTCTGACTGCTAACAGAATGATAGACTTCAAAGTTTGTGACAGTCATATTAAATACAGCAGGAGTACCTAACAGTCATTGCGTCTGCCTACACAGTCACGCTCTATCAGCACCTCAACTGACTGCGTTATAAAGCACTTTGGGATAGTCAAAGTTGCAAACATATGAAACCAAAGTCTCTTCCAGGAAAACAGGGGAGTGGGATTTTTAAAAATCTTCCCCTGTCCCCTCCCCACAAAAAAACAACAAAATGACCACCCATGGTTTAGTAAAAGAAATATAAAATTTTACTAAAAATTGCAACTTTTAGTGATTAAGTTAACTTTCAAAACATTCTGCTCCACAAGTATTGAAGTAACATACATGACATTAGAAGAAACAGCAATCAAGGCTTTATTCTGTAATGTTGATACTAAACCCCAAATTTAGGGCCTAATTCTGGTATCCTGCCAGTGCAGCTCCACATTTGTAGCAATAAGAAGATATCATGGGGGAAGGTAAGTGTAGAAATGCCTAATTGCAGTGCTCACTACCAACCTATCACTGAAATTATATAATAGTTACACTTTGGAGAGACATGCACTGTACAATTCTACTCAAATGGGGTGTGTGTAATTTAGTAGTGTGTTAAGAATGTTTAAAAATTAAAATGACATCTCTGCCAAACCAACCCTGGACTCATCTCCTATAACTGCATATTACTTCTACTGGTGTTATTAGGAGATACACACTTTAAATTCCACTGATTAGAAGCTGCCAACATTCATGGGGAGTTCCAGATCCCTGGATTTGTGATTATACAGGTGGGAAGAAATGGATACTTCTTAAGCATCTCTTAAATCACCCCTCTGTGCAGAACTCAAATTGAGCACATCAGCACAATCTCCCAGTGGGCAGGACATCTTGAAGGCCAACTCTGCATCCACTTCACCTGTATACCTCTCCTCAGGGCTATGATGAACTTCTCTACAGTGCGAAGGATTCTGGAGGATGAAGGACTTCACACTGGCCCTCCACAAACAGTAAATGCTGAGATGTATGCTGCATTTCCCTTTTACCCTTGCTATTAGAATGGAGCGTTCAGCACAAAGGTCTCCAATATATTTTTTAATTACATCTGCAAATTCTCGGGTAAGATAAAGAGCATCCACACTTTGCCAATATCTGCACTTTTGTAAAGTGGAAATGTTATTTGTTGTAGAAGTTTAATTTAAATAGAGACAATTTGCTCATAACTTGGAAATTGTATTCTTTCTTCCTCCTTCTCAGATTATTTTCTGAACTGTAAGTCTAAACTTGGTTAAGTTTTTTTTAAAAAAAATCCACAGCAGTAGAGCTTTTTCTCTCTTTTCATTTCTGTATTTTGAAAAGGCATTATATGAGTTTCCATTTGTAATGCAATAGTTGTTTTTAAATCACATCTTACTCAAGTTGTGGTCTGCACCTACTTTTATATTATTTACAATTAAAAATGCTATTTGTGAAATTAAAGTTAATACATTTTTAATGTAGAAGCAAAAATAAACTGTCATCAGCTCCCACTGAACTTACCTATATTTAATTAACAAATATGTACAGATTTACTTGGTGTCTAGCTTGTTAATAGTTGCAATTTATTTATTTTTGTCTTAGAAAAGAAACTATTTAAGAGACCAGCCTAATCCTATAAAGAACTTTCACAAAGTGAAGAACTCAGTAGTAGAACTAATGAAAACAGTAGACATTAAGCCTGTAGCGTATCTGGTCCTTTGACATCTTCTCTACCCCATGCATCAACACACATGACCACCCCTCACTGTTTTATCAATAAGCTAAGTTACATGTTGTGTTAAATCTCATAAGTTAATACAGAGAAACACTTGGATTTTTAAAATGCATTTGCTTTCAATTAAATATTTTAAGTACATTTTGAAATTAATATATACACAGACATGTTTCAGTGAAAGAGTATGTAAAATTATTTTCCTTAAGATAAAACAAAACACCCCAGTTACAACAAACAGAATTCTCGATTTAAGCCAAAAGTAACTAAAATGTATTCAAACAACAAGATACTCAAAAGACTAGCAAATATTACATTACCCTAGTCAACTGATATTTTGTGTTTTGTTATATTTTTTAATAATAACTTCTCTCTGTTTCATATTTTCTGAAGGAATTTCTTTGCTGACACTTGATACATTAAATGTACAAGATGATGAAAAGATTAGAGACCAGATAAGCTAATATCAAGTGAAAAGATTAAGGGCAGAAAATGGTAAAACACCATTTTTTTTTTCAGTTATTGAAGATATCACACTGAACTATATACAGTAGAACATATAAAATACCTTCCTTTTAATAGTTTACAACAAACAAAAGGGACAATTTCCAAAAATGGGCACAAGATCTTATTACATATTACAGTTGAAAGAAGGAAAGAATCTTTAAATTCATAATATGCATACATATATTAACACAAATATATAAGCCACATACACAGAGATATATCGCCCATATACACACAGTTTTATTCTTATGGTTTTAACCAAGAAGAATCTTCATTCTTCTACTGTAGCTTCTGAATATGTAGGATAATTTTTAAAGATAATACTTGCAACTAAGAAAGTCACATTTTTATCTGTATTATATAGCTATATATCTTTTAATTAGATACATCATTTAAAATTACTATACATAACATATATACATAGACTTCAAAAGAGGACAGTTGCAGTTTTCTGGTAACACTGCCAAAAATTCTTCAGGTTATCCAGGGCCCATTATTTTTTTTCAAGAGAGCCTCATTCAAATCATCTGATTTTGAAACATACTAGAAGTACCCTAATTTAAATACAGCCTAGAATGAATATATTAATTTTGATTACAAGTTTTTCTCCACCCCAAAAGGCTAAAAATGTATTAACGATATATAACTTATTCTTCTATTTGAAATTGCTTTTTGAGACCCAGTGTTTATCTGATGACATTTTTTTTCCTCAAAGCATTAATCTATTCTTTCTGTTAACAGCTTCTGCATACAGTATATCACACAAAAGCCCTATGATGGATCACAACAAAAGCTCTTTGTAATCTTGACAGAGACTCATAACTAATCCAGTGTTAATTTAAATCCAAAATCTCTAAAGCCAAAAATAAAGCATAATTTCTGAGGTCTTATCAAATCTATCATAATATATTATAACTGAAGAAATTACATGATTTCTTTGTCAAAGAATTAAATTCTATAAATTAAAACACATAACAGTTATATTCCATAGATATTCACCTACTACTTAAAGATAGCATACCTTTCAAATGTTCATGCCAATTTTACAACTTGATTCTAAAAAAATGGTCGCGGAAACACAAGACTGCTCTAAAATGGGTAGCATTGTGTTGCAGAAAACAATAAATATTTAAAGAAAAGGTACCTGAACTTCACAGTAGCTAAGATATGTAATGTAACCCCAGACAAAACCTGCTTGGCATAGACAAGATATTCAGTTCCCACCTCCGCTACAGCATTAAACTTCACTGTTACTCATCAGCAGTGTATCAACTTTTAGAATTCTACACACACAGAAAGCACAGTCAACCTAGTCAATCACAGAACTGTAGCACTATTAATCACACCGAACACCTCCAGTCATTGGATTGCTTTGAAACGGGCTGGCTCTTGCACAAAGGAATTAGAATTCAACACAGCGTCTTGCCTTAACAACAGAGCTATCTTTACAAAGAAAACACAGAAGCACTCACCCCCAGTGACCAAAGACTTCCTTTTTTCCTCAGAAATGGGAAAGGAACCCCCTAAAGGCAGAATAATTAAGAAATAATTATTCCTTTGATTCCAAGCTAAAATTGCTAAATATTAAATTATGACGTGCCAGAAATGAGTGACTATGCTTGGGATGTAGAGAAGAGAAGGGAGGGAGACGAAGGCACTCAGTCTGTGCAGCTCATTGCACTGAGCTTACTGTTGAATCCAAGAAGGAAATTGGATGCTAATGAAATAATAAATAATGTCAGACACCTACAATAGAACTGAGGTCCAGCATCCAAAGGTCTGTGACTAGAAACCTGACACAACATAGAAGCTAATTATGCAATTGCAGTATATTAACCCACAAGTGACATACAATTGTTTTAATCATTACAACCGTTCCTTCAGATACATTTGACTAAACAGTAAACAGTCTCATAAAATCATTCCTTTGGCTCCAAGCTTTATTAAAGCTTTTTGTGGCAATATAGTTTTAAGTTTTTTATTCAAAAACATAAATGATGTAGCTTAACCAGACATTTGAAAAAAGGTGATCAATTGTTCTTTACTATATTAAAAGAATTCATAATTCTAAATAGCAGCCTTTTAGCTTTTCAAAGTAAGTTTTATACTAAGGTCCCAAAATCGACAATTTGAATTTGCTAGGTATTTATAGGATTTTAATTTTATTATCACTGCTAAAACTTTTCAGCTTTAAAAAGGGGAGTTAAGATATGTCACATATTGGGTCAGATATGCAGTAATGATCACCTCATTATCACTAGCTGAGCTCCTTTCTATATGGATTTCTTCCCTTGCAAAGAACAAAATTCCTCAGAAACCAGGCTTGTTCCACAAGCCTGCCAATATCCATAAATAACATGCTGCCTTGTCTACTGAAGCCTTCTTTCTGTATAATGGTGACTCACATTTTAGTGTTATTTAAAGTGTCTGTTTAAACAGTATTCTGTTGAAAAAAGTTACCTAAATTGATAGAAAAGGTTGCTTACTTTCAAGCAGAGATGTTATTACTGGTAAATATTCCAGAGCTCTGAAATGGAGGTGATTTAAACGGTTGAAGAATAGGAATTGATCACTGATCCTTCAGTCCTACTAAGGCAAAATACCCCAGTGAAGTCAATAAGGAATTTGACTTGAGTAAGGAGTGTCTATAGAAGTCAGAGAGAGAAGAAACCTGTTAGATTATTCAATCCGTTTCCTTGGTAGTGTAGAATTATTCTTGACAATATATTTTCTATTGTTTTGTCCAATCTAGTTTTCAATGTTCTAATGTATGGGGCTTCCAGCACTTCTCTGGAAAGATTATTACAAGCCTAGTATATCTATTAGCATAAGTTACTCAGCCTAAATTCTCTCTCTCAGCTCTTTCTTGGCTTCATTCCTAGGTATTCCCATGTTTCACACACAGTTCTTCTTCTTTCCTATTGTCTATTACTTTAACATATTTGGAAGCTTATTTTATCTCCCCCACGCCACCCTTTATCCGGCACCTAACCAAGTTATAGATATTTAGTTTCTTATTTTTTCTCATAAATCACTTCTACCATCTCTGATCCTTTTTATTGCTCTTCTTTGAACTCCCCTTAACTTATCAATACTTTTCTAGTCATATGGTGCCCAGAAATTAAGTCCAGATGCCAAATGCAATTGTACCTGAGACATATAGGAACCAATTCAGCAAAGCATCTATACAAGTACTGCTGTATTAGGGCTGTAGGAAGAGACTATTACTTTCTTGTTTTGTGACATGATGCCTGTGCATTTGAAGCCTGAAATCTATTAAAAATACTCAACTCATGTCTAATTTGCTATTCACTATGTATTGAAGGTGCACTGGAGCATTTAGGAGCTGATACAGGGAGGTTTTTAAACACATACCTAACTTTAAGCATGCGGACGGTCCCATTGACTTTAAGGGGATTACCCTTGTTGAATCATGGTCCAACATAGGTTTCTACTGTCTCTTCAGGATCCTTTTTTCTTTCCCGACATATTATTTTGCAGTTTTGCGAGTCAAATCTTATTTTGTTATTTTCTACCTATGTTTCTGAGTCATTTATCCCCCTCCAGGATCAGGTTCTTTGGGCAACACACTCTCATCTCTGTTCCTATGAAAGTCATATTACAGAAGTGGGTTTGTAGGACTGTGCCCATAGTTATTTGCAGTTAATTTACACTGTGGTTTCATGTTATACAGATTCACTAAAATGGACATTTTTATAAGAAACCAAGGAAATTATTTATACTATTATTTTTCAAACATGAACCAGCTGAAATGACTAAATGAGCAATGTGGCACCCACATTTGCATCCTTATAAGCATGCTTTGATCAAGATAAAGAAAACCTTTCTTTTTGACCTCTAACAAAGATGTCATTCTCTGTTAATTTATGTAGGTTGCAATGCTTTTTGTGTAAAAGCTTATTTTTTACCTTGTAAAAATAATGGTACATAATTTCTAGCTTTTTACAATCCGCTGGAGCATTGCCTTTACCAAATCTAAGTAAAAATACATTATAAAAATAGTTCATCTTGCAGATATAATGCACATCCCTTAATAATTTCTTAAGAACTTAAATACCTAACAAGATATAATTCTCCTAATTTTTTTTTTAGATTTAAATACTCAAATTATTTCTAATCATCATTTACTCTCAATATCTAAAAATATATTTGTGAAATATCCATGTTAGGGATAGGCAAAATGTTATAGATTAAAGAACCAACCCCACCTAGTTCTTTAAGCAAATCAGTACTTTTCTCTAGATTCAAAATCTTAACTAATTTTTATAAGACCCTGATTTTGTCAATCTACCCAGCTTGTAGCACTTACTTATGTGAGTAGTCCCAAATAAGCACAGCTTCAAAGTGCTCTTCAACAGGAATGTCAGAATCATGCCCATCATTTTTACATTCTTGTACTTCCTGATTTTAGCCAGGAATTACCAAAATACTCCTAAATCACTGTACTTACTATACTAGAAAGATCATGGAGCAGGTCCCCAAGGAATCCATTTAGAGGCACTTGGAAGAGAGGAAGGTGATCAGGAACAGTCATCATGGGTTCACCAAGGACCAGTCATGCCTGATCAACCTGATTTCCTTCTATGATGAAATGACTGGTTCTGTGGATGTGGAGAAAGGGATGGAGATGATATACCTTGACTTTGACAAAACTTTTGATACTATCTGCTACCACATTCTTAGCAGCAAGTTAAAGAAGTATGGGTTGGATGAAAGGACTATAAAATCAGGGCCGGATTACCGCAGGGGCTTAAGCCCGACTCTAGCCCCTCTTTGTGGGGTTCCTCACTCCAGCCCCAATGCTGCTTGTCGGGGGGGAGGAGGGGCGCTGCTGGGGGTGACTGCGGGGAGGGGACTCTGCTTTTGCAGGGGGGGTGCTGTTGCGGGCTGGGGGCAGCGGGCCCTGCTGGGGGTGACTGCAAGGGAGGCGCACTTCTGTGGGTTGACACAGCAGCAGCTCACTTTTCAGGCCAGCTGGACTGGATTTTAATCTGACAGCGTGGCCCCATGCACACTGAGAGCAGCAGCAGCTGAAAAAAGCCTTTAAAGCTTTCCGACATCATCATCCACTCAAACTCTGAAATCTCCTCCATTCCCTTTATAGCTTTGCTATAGAGTTGTTGATTCTCCTTCATCTTGTTCTTCTCTTACCACTGCAACCCTTCAGAAGCACAGCTTCACTCAGTCTGTCCCTTAGCAGTTTATCTCATCCTAATTTTGGTCTTGATGCAGGAATTACTGAGTGAATGTTTATAATAGTATTATGCAGGAAACTGGATTAGATAATTGGCTAAATTAGTAAAGGCAATACATTCAACATGAGAGCATTTCTCTGTGTGTATGTAGTGTAATAACTTTTTGAATGACACAGCTGATCAATTCCAAAAGTTCAGGGAAAGTTCTAGGTATGAATGGATAAACCATATTGATCTTGTGAAAAATCAAAAAACGGAAAAAGTAAAATGGGGGAGGGGAGACACAAGGAACCTGTGCCATTCTGCAAGCACAGCCATAGCTACAAGAATCTCTGCAGTCGTCTGTAGATTAGACAATTTATTGATGGCTCCCATTAACAAGTAGGGGTGTACACATAATCCGACATGTGCGGGGGGAGATTGGGGACCCTGGTTTGGGGAACACAGGTGATGAGAGAGACACAGAACACCTGGGAGAGGAGATTGGGTAACTGGCACAGGGGAGAGGAGAACACATAGAGCCTCTGACATGGTGGAAGAATGGGGGATCCTGGTACAAGATAGAGGGAAACAGTAGAGAAGGGGGATACACAGAGAGCCATGAGGGGAGAATGGGGGTCTTTAGAATGGAAGTGCGCACAGAAGCCACAATAGGGGCAAATGGAGCCCTGATCCTGATTCTGACCTACAATGTAAATAACAGAAATAATCATTTAAAACTTAAGAGACGGAGAGAAACAAGGATGGAGAGAGAGAAAGATTTCAGACTGTCTGAGCAGTTGCTTAAAGAACCAGCTCTAGATGGGGGAAATCCTTGTGTCTCTTCAGGAAGGCTGGTTTACTCTGGCTCTGTATTTTGGTGAGGGTGGGAAAGGAATATCTAGTTTTTGTATGGTTATTTTTACACAGTTTAAGGTCATTAAAATCAACAAATGACAACTTTTGGCTAACTAAAGTGCTCAGTTAAACAAAAAGCTTTTTCAATTCCAACATAAATAGTTAAAAAACTATGTCTAATAGAAGTGCGGTAAGTCAATTACTTCATGCCTGGGAAACAAGCAAAATCAACATGAGAAGGTTTTCTTTTCTCAGGGCACACAAACTATATTCTAATGTCTCATGGAGGTATGAGGTGATGCAACAATGGCAAGTATATCCGCCAAGATCTCACAAGCTCAGTAGGAGGAATTATGCAGAGAAGACAAGCTGATCTTCTAAACTGTATTTCTGTGACTAAAGCCTGCAAATCTGAGACAGACCAAAATAACATTCTTCCATAGGAGCTCATCAGGGTTAAGGGGATAACAACAAATACTGCTAAAATTGTCATCATGAGAGTTACCAGGACCAAAAAGAATGGTTTCTTCCACTCTAAGTAGTAGAGTCTTCTACAAGCTGCCAAAGTCTATCAGTATTGGAAAATAAAACAGACAGTGAGATGAATAAGAGAATACGGTGTTAAATGATAGTCAGAATGGATTTGTCAAGAACAAATAGTGTCAGACCAACCTGACGGATTTCTATAACAGGGTAACAAGCCACGTGGATAGGGGGGAAGCAGTAGATGTGATATATCTAGACTTTAGTAAGGCTTTTGATACAGTCTCACATCGTCTTCTCATCAACAAACTAGGGAAGCACAATCTAGGTGGAGCTACTATAAGACAGGTGCATAACTGGTTGGATAACCGCTCTCAGAGAGTAGTTATCAATGTTTCACAGTCATGCTAGAAGGGCATAACAAGCGAGGTACTGCAGGGATCGGTTGTGGGTCCAGTTCTGTTCAATATTTTCATCAGTGATTTAGATGATGGCATAGAGAGTACATTTATAAAGTTTTTGGCTGATACCAAGCTGGGAGGGGTTGCAAGTGCTTTGGAGGATAGGATCACAATTCAAAATGACTTAGACAAAACGGTCTGAGGTAAATAGGATGAAATTCATTAAAGATAAATGCAAAGTACTCCACTTAGGAAAGAACAATTACTTGCACACACACACAAAATGGGCAATGACTGCCTAAGAAGGAATACTACGGAAAGGGAGGTTGGTGTCATAGTGGACCACAAGCTAAATATGAGTCAACAGTGTAACATTGTTGCAAAACAATCAAACATCATTCTGGGATGTATTAACAGGAGTATTATAAGTAAGACATGAGAAATGATTCTTCTGCTCTACTCCACACTGATTAGGCCTCAGCTGGAGTGTTGTGTCCAGTTCTGGGCATCTCATTTCAGGAAAGATGTGGAGAAACTGGAAAAGTCCAGAGAAGAGAAGCAAGAATGATTAAAGGTTTGGACTTATAAAGGGAAGACTGAAAGAACTGGGTTTCTTTAGTCTGGAAAAGTGGAGACTGAGAGGGAACATGATAACAGTTTTCAAATACGAAAAAGGTTGTCACGAGGAGGAGGGAGAAAAAATATTCTTCTTAACTGCTGATGATAGGACAAGAAGCAATGGGTTTAAATTACGGCAAGGAAGGTTTAGGTTGGACATCTCAGGTCAGTCCTGGAGCCGGTTCTGTTCAACATCTTCATTAATGATCTGGATGATGGGATAGACTGCGTGCTTAGTAAGTTCACGGATGATACCAAACTGGGGGGAATGGTAGATACTCTGGAGGGCAGGGACAGGATCCAGGGAGACTTGGACAAGTTGAAACACTGGGCCGAAAGAAACCTCATGAGGTTCAACAAAGAAAGTGCAAAGTCTTGCACTTAGGACGGAAAAATCCCATGCACTGCGACAGGCTGGGGACTGATTGGCTAAGTAGCAGAGCTGTAGAAAAGGACCTGGGGGTTATGGTGGATGGGAAGATGAATATGAGCCAACAGTGTGCCCTTGTTGCCAAAAAGGCCAATGGCATATTAGGCTGCATCAGTAGGAGTATTGCCAGCAGATCGAGGGATGTGATAATTCCCCTCTATTCGACACTGGTCAGGCTGCATCTGGAATACTGTGTCCAGTGTTGGGCTCCCCACTACAGAAAGGATGTGGACAAATTAGAAAGAGTCCAGCGGAGGGCAACAAAAATGATTAGGGGGCTGGGAGACATGACTTATGAGGAGAGACTGAAGGAACTAGCCTTATTTAGCCTACAGAGGAGAGGACTGAAGGGAGATTTGATAGCAACCTTCAACTACTTGAAAGGGTGCTCCAAAGAGGAGGGAGCTAGGCTGTTCTCGATGGTAACAGAGGACAGAACAAGGAGCAATGGTTTCAAATTACAGCTGGGGAGGTCAAGGTTGGATATTAGAGAAAGCTTTCTCACAAGGAGGGTGGTGAAGCATTGGAATGGGCTACCTAAGGAGGTGGTAGAATCTCCATCTTTGGAAATTTTTAAGGCCTGGTTAGACAAAACCCTGGCTGGGGTGATTTAGTGGGAGTGGTCCTGCTTTTTAGCAGGGGGTTGGACTAGATGACCTCATGAGGTCCCTTCCATCCCTATTATTCTATGATTAGGAAAAGATTCCTAAATGTCAAGGTGATAAACCACTGGAATAAGTTGCATAGGGAGGCTGTGGATATCTATCACTGAAAATTTTTAAGAGCAGGTTAGACAAATATCTGTCAGGGATGATTTAAGAGGGTACTTGATCCTGCCATGAGTGCAAGGGACTGGACTCGATGACCTCTCAGGGACCCTTCCAGTTTCTATGATTTTATGCATAACAACAATGATGAGATGAATAGAGACTCTCAACAGGGGTCAAGAGACATGGAGTAGTAATAGTGCTGGAGAATGCCACACTGTTGCTACTGTCTGATACTCCTCAAACAGACAAGTATTTTTCTGTTTGTCATTATCACTATCATCCAAAGAAAGGATGCTAGAGTCCAAAATATTGATTCTCGGAATTAAAACTTGTACTGTGCCAGAACAAGTTTAGTACTGGTTCTCTCTATTTTACACACACACACCAAACTACCACTCTTCTATGTTTTCACAATCCATGACCTTAGAGCTCAGAAGAATTCAAAAAAGGACTGGACATGTATATAGGAAAACAAGCACATCGAGAATTCATAGATTTTAAATCTAGAAGGAACCATTAGATCATCTAGTCCGATCTTGTGTGTACACCGGCCCTAGAAATTCACCAAGCAATTCTGTATCAAGCTCACAACTTCTGTTTAGTTATAAAAACAAATTTAAAAAAAAAATCCAAAGAGTCTCATAGGAATATAAACTCATGTTCCAGGGGAATAAGGCAAGCATTATATAATGGGTTAGGGGAAAAATTCTCCTGTGGTCATGTCATTTTGTAATAACCTAGTTCCAGGTTTCTTGGGCCTGTCTCTTAAGCAGGTAGTAGTGGTCATTGTCAGAGACAGGACAACATATTAGATGGATCAAAGATCTGACCTAGCATGGCTATTCCTATGACACTCTCTTATATTATCAGTGCTGAAATGGTCTGTGTCATGTAAATCGGGAAGCAAAAAGGTAGGTAATCTGATACTATAGCTGTGATGAAATGAGATATCTTCAGTACCAACATACCGATCAGATACTGACCTATATTTCCTCAGAATACAGCATAGCAGAGTCTGAATTCAAAAAGAAAAAGAAGCAATGAGGGGAGAATTCCTCCTGTTTCTCCATAGTATTGTTACAAGTTCTAAGCATATACCTGAATCACACTAGTGGGATGTGAAAGTCACAGTAGTGAAAGTCACCTTGCAAGAACTCAATATGTGAGAAGGAAAAGATAAGTTTTTTATACAGATTTTTCCAATTAGATGTTACTATCCATATTATTATTATTCCAATTAGGTGTTAAAATCCATGTAAACATTCAACAACCATGATCTATAAACTGAAAAACACCATAAATGACTGTGCTGGATTTGCAGCCATAGGTAAGCATATTGGCTTCCAAAAAGCTTTTACAGCTTATTGAGAAATGCTATTCCCTATTAGGAAGAAAATTCTTTCCTATTATTGCTCTGTCTCAAAATTATCATTTCTTATTGATTAAAGGTATCCTGCCAGAGAAAAGTTGTATATTTTACCACTGCAATGTGGATAAAAAACAACTGATTGCACAACGCTGTCTAATAGCAGACTGTTAGCTTTAAGCCTGAAGGTAGGGCAAGGAGGATTTTACTTCTAGCATAGTTTCTGAGACTGCTATCAGCATACCAACCACAGCCACTAAACTGGAATTGCAGCAGCGTAAATTGCAAGTAATGACCATTCTTGAAGTAGACCATTTCACACAAAAGAAACACTACTGAGAAAATCTAAAAGATGATGGTATAGCTGGCTAATATTTGGCTTACATGATAACTTCTTCACTGCATCTAATGGGAGCAATATAACAAAAACCACTCAGGGACTCTGGATTCATGCATATGCATTTTTTTTTAACCCATTGTCTTAATTTGATACTAGCCAACATTTTACAGCTAGTTTCCAGAGGCTACTTTCCCAATAAAACTACAAGTCTGGGAGCTATGAAGATGTGTGTGTAATATGCCACCTAATTCTGAACAGGATCCACCTTCCCACCCACTTGCTCCAATATGCTTCTAGGCCTCCTCCCTCTCCACACAGAACTATAGGTGGGAACTGCAATTTTTAAAATAAACCACTTTCTTTTTTCAGCTCTCAGATGCTCCAGCTGAAATAGGGAAGGTAAAGGACCATGTGCAATGCAGCAATCCACTTAGCTCTCAAGACCATACTCTCATAAGAGCTGTGTTGAAATGGATCCTGAAAGAGTAGAGGGAGGCCGAGACAAAGCACAGGCATAGCGTACCTGCAGATTCATGGGCTGGACTTCCTGACTAGATCTGAAGAAGTAAGGGCAAATCCTGCTCAATGGACTAAAGAAATCCAGGGAAACTTGGAGTTTTGCTGCCCTGTTGTGGAAGTAGCCTGGCTAGAATACTCTGGCTCTAAGAAATGCATCTTAATTTTCTGTTGAAAATTCTGGTCAGCCTATCTCAGGCTCACTCTTCTATCTTCCACTGCAGATCAGTCCTTGTGGGACTTGCACTGATTCCAAGTAACTGCTGAGCTGTTAATTAATTGACAATCTGCCATTCCTTATTTACATAGGGCAGATGATTTATGCTAAAATATTTTCAGGTTTTTTGGGTTTGTATTTTTTAAGCCTGTGGTTTTTTAAAATTCTCAGATGCATCTGAGTCTAAGTAATGTCATTCATTCTGTTAACAGAACGTCTCAACCTCTACCCCAAATTGAACTAACCTCTGAAGTCAGGCTGCAAGTTGGCTAAAAGAATTGATAAATAAATATAGGATCTTTCATCTTTAAATTATCAGTTAAAATCCAGACCTGTAAGGAAGTGACTATAAATAATTACTATCTGAAAACTGTTTTGTGAGCAGTATGAACTGAGTTTCTGTTCTCAACCTAATTTCTAGTGGACTGGTTGCTATCTAATGAAAACCCACTGCAATTAACACCTTTGGGAAGACTCATAAGAAAAGCCAAGTACTGAATGGGCATAGAGGGCCAGTTCCCCAGATAGTATAAATCAATATAAATTCATGGAAATCAGTGGAGCTACGTTGATTTACTTTGTTATTCCTCAAGTTCAGGGTGAGACATCTGGACAAGACAAGATGTGAAGCTTGCAGTCCCACTGCTGTATATGTTCCTTAAATGATCAGAGTTTATTTTTCCAGGTACTTACTTTGCATCTTTTAAAAGAATTACATAAACTTTTTTTTAAAATCTTTTTGAAAAAAATTACAGACCATTTGAGATGTGTGCTTCATTAAATCATCTACCATCTGTCCCAAACCATTAAATCATCTATTACATGTCTGTAGAAGAAATAGTGGCAACTTTCCCACAGTCTAAGATCCCGAACCTGTTTGGTAAGAAGAAGACGATGAGTAAACTTGGAATCTCCTTTCATATTCAGTGTTTCCTGATTCATATTAATGAATACTGTTGAGAAGACTCTCCACTTTCAAGATTCAGCTATTGGTACACAGTATTTTAATGTTCCAAAGTGGTAGCCGTGTTAGTCTATTGTAGAGAAACAGTCATGTGGCACTTTTAAAGACTAAGATTTATTTATCGCATGGGCTTTCATGGGAGAAAATCCTACTTCGTCAGATGCAACTATAAAGAAATTATTTTGTCTTAGTCCTAACTTTCATGATGCAGTTTATCTACTTTGGTAATGGAAAAGGTGAGGCTATCACTGATTATACATGACATGATTATACATACGCCATTAAGTTGAAATTCACTTGTTTTGGAACCAGAACACTAAGTTAGTCCGGCATTACTGTCATGGCAATAAGTCCCATAGTTCTCACTTTGACATTCTAATGAACAACTCTTATCACTCACTTGCTATTCTGTGACTATTGTGACAGCATCTTAGGAATTTTAATAAAAGTGGTGTTTCTATTATGTAGTATGAAGCCCTTTACAATCGTCAAAGATACCCGCAGAGAAAGGAATTATTTACCACCACCTGAATAGTGAAAAGGGCTGGGGCTTAGTTGGCTGCCAGTACCTCTCTAAATTAACCTTTTAGAGAAGGCCCTACTTGTTTCAGGTGGTGCCAGTTCAGAACACTAAGTGGTGGCGGAAGAAATATTAATGAGGGGGAAGAGTGTTAAGACAAATGAATATACTTCAAATCAGAATGTGATAACTGGAAAAACAAAATTAATATCTAACCGATATAAAACTAGTGATTAATATTTATGATATAAATGTGTACATAACCTGTCTGAGGAAAACTTTTAAGACTAAAAATCTCACATAAAAATCAGTATCTCTTAACATGATCAGGTCACACAACCAGATTTTGCCCAGCTACATGGTGATAGGATGAAAAGAGTGGAGAATGGGCAAGAGTAGATAAAATAAGAATAAAAAAAACCCTAAACAAACATGAGCATAAAAACTCCAGCATCTTTCTGAGATATGCAAGTTGAAATTGCTGCTGGAACAAATGGAAGATAAACAATGCGTTCAACTATTCTATTTGGATAGATAATCACATTTAAAATGATCTTCTTTGGCTGGGCAGTGGTAAACAATCCCATGGAGCAATTGTCTTGTTCTATTGTTACTGAAAATATTCTCTGTCCTTTTGTATTAAAGCATTGTTTCAAGGGGCTGCAAAAAATGAACATGAGGGAAATGTCTAATCCCAGGTGCTATATGAGACTTCTTAATGCATTAATGGAATAGAGAATGTGATATAGAAAAGATCATTAGGAAGCCGAGGAAAGCTTTTGTACAAAAGAATGTTATGTATTTTAGGAGTTTATTTACTATATTCATAATTTTATTGTGACACCCCAAACAACGCAGACATGTTCAGAAATCTGAAAGGTCTCCATTGTATAGATATGTAGGCTATGCTCAACTAAAATGTTTACATAATTCAGATTGCAAAATTCTTAGCATTTGCCCATTGAAATCAGAATGGTTGATCTATAAGTGCTAGCATTTAATTATAAAGGTTTACATATATTCGGTCTGAAAAAAATAGCCTACTGCATGGGTCAAAAGTTTCCCGTTGGTCCTAAAGAAATTCCCAGTCACAGAAGAAAAATATCTGCTGAGAGTCATTGTGTACTGCTCTATAATTAGCACAGGAGGATACAGCCATGTCATTTCATTACAAATTCTGCCAGTTCACTTCTTTTCTCATGTTCCTGATTTTAAAACTTAGACAGAATTACACATTAAAAAATCTGGGAGACATTTCCAGGCTAATCTTTTCAGGTGGCTCACAAAGAGGAGCAGTATGAAATCAAGAACTAGAGAAAAGAAACAAAAATTGTGAGATATTACTTCATTATTCATTTATGTATTTGTATGATAGCACCACATTTAGGATCAGAGTCCCACTGTGCAAGGCAATGTGCAAACACACAATAAGATTACTGGGTAAAATTTTAAAAATCGCCTAAATCACTAAAGCCCTTAAGGTCCTATTGACATTCATTGATAGGACCTCACCTAATTTAAGACAAGACTCAGCAAGCAAGAGAGACAAATAATAGGAGGGAAGAAGGTGGAAAGAAAATAGTAACTATAGTAAATTCACATAATTACCTTGCACCCTCTCCATCTCTCCTGTTATTCGCTAGCCATAGATATATGTCCGATCCTGAACCAAATTAATGGAAATTTTTACATTTACTTCAGTGAGAGGAGGATAAAGCCCAAAGTGCACAAGAGAGAGAGTCTACCTGCTCTTAGTTCTGGCTGGAGCATACTTATTGTGGCCAGAATCTTCAGGGAATTTACATTATGCTTTAGCAATTTTCTATTGAGCATGAGCAATTACTGATTTCTCAAAGATTTGTTACCTGACAAAATTTAAGCATATTTTCATGGAGACAGCAAAAGACTCATCCCCACCAAAAGCCAAACCCTCACCAAATTTCAAGACCAGGATCCAAAGCATGGGGACATTTGAGATGATCAAAGAAAAAAATTGACACCATTTCTTTTAACATAGGCAAAACAAGGTATTGTTCCCTCATCTTGTTCTCAGAAATAGCTGACTCGCTTTAGCTGAAAATTTTGAAAATTGTTCAGCCTGATGTAGACATCTATCTTGGAAGCTTCCAGCCCAAATGGCTCAAATCTGAAAAAGTCTTAAGCAACTGAAAACAAGTTTGTTTGTTTTTTAAATGGGAAGTGTTGGCAACCTTAATTACACAGTGGTGCTACCGGTGTCACCTATAATAATACATCTGCTCTTCAGAGCAGTTGCCACGAATTCTGTATACAGGGCAGACATTTCAATTTGAGGCAGAATAAGTGAATGCTGTGAAAAATAAACAAACAGGTAAAGAAAGCAAATCTCAACCTGAATGCTTCTTTACTTGCAAATATGGATCTGTCTCAATATGGTACAGTTCTTCTCTGCAGAATACTAGAAGCAGTTTCAAATCTGCCCACCTGGGGCTTCCTACCACTGACAATAAACTTACAGAATTTTAATCCATAATGCCTATATGCCCAAAGCTTTAAGACTAACATATACAGCATGCTAATTAAACAAATATACTACCAGAAAATAACGTGTTTTGGACCAAATCTTTCTCATTTCATTATATTTACAAGGAAAGTCCAGACTACATTTTGAGAAAAAATAAATCAACAAAAATGAAAAATGTACATACTCTTTTAGCAAGCATATCCATCAATGCCTGGCCAATGCTTCTCTTTTAGGATTTCCATTTAAGTATTTCCATTAAGACAGGGAAATAACTACATTAACTGCAACAAATTATGTTAATATGGCAGTCAAATTGCTCTATTATATGCAAAAAATGTCTTTGCCATTGCTTCTTAGTGTATTATTCCATATTTGTTCATGTATGCTGCCATGGCAAAGTTTTCTAGGACATGGCTGTAAAAACAAAGAGAAGGAACTAACACTGCTTTTACTGCTAGGAACTTCAGATTCTTCCATTTTCCAGGTACATCACCTGAACTGATTGTTTCTCACTGGCAGAATCTCTCTACAGTAAAAAGAGATTGTCCTAATAAAAAACGTGCAGCACGGCAGAAGTTCTGGCAGTTAGAATGGAACACAAGCGAGGGATTCATGCCCACCTGTCAGTACTACGGGGGCCAAAACCCTATGAGCAGAACGAATTCTGGCCTGTCTCACACTAGTGATACAAGACCCAATAGTGGGAATCACGGAGGCATGGAAAAGAAGAAAAGATGCTTTTTACACAAATAAATAAACCAAATAATTTCTTTATGTGAACATTCATGCTGATCTGTTCAGTAATTTTGCTGTTTTATTGTTTTATGCACTGCAATAGAGCAGCTGGAAAAAGCACACATTTGCATATTGTTATATTACCCTTAACAGCATGTCCTACTATATAACTTGTACTTGCAGTGCAACAGCACATTCAATACACCTTAATTCTGTTCCTTTCACAGTGCTACTTGCTCTTTTCTCATTTTCATTTTATGTACCATTACTGCAATCTCATTTAGTTTAAGATGTACTTATTCTTTTTAACTTAAATTTTACCAAATACAATTATTTCTTATCAGCTGTCCATGTTGCAAACAGCTTAGAAAGTGCATTAATAATTCATAATACATGAAAGTCTATATTTAGAAATGAAAAGAGGAATTGACAATACTTGAATATGTGAAATGTAGCCAATATTCCAAGAAAAACCTTCTCATCTGGTATTTCCTGACTTGGGTGTGTTTAATTTTTGTAACTTTAAACAGGCATTTATGTTAGGTTTTTTAGTTTAATCTTTCTGTTCTTTTCAGGAAAAAAGAGAAGGAATAACTAGAGCTAACAATCTTACACATTTCCCAGGCTTCACCCACGGAGCATACAAGTCTCTGGAACTACATTATTTGGCCTATGCTGCTAACGCTGGCAACGCCTCTGGAGTTTGTTGTCATCTTAGTTGGGAAATCAGCTGCTTGCTACATTTACAGGCACCACTATCCTTTACTACAGAACCATTAAGCAACACAACTTAGTCACCTGTTGTTTCAATAGTTCAACTCATAACTGTTACTGTGTTCAAGACTGCCATCCATACTGAGGTTGACCGTTGGCACGTTTTTTTTATGCAGAGAACTGAAGTCAATTAAAGTTTACTTGAGTGGGATCTTACCAGTTGGTCATAGTGATAATGCTCCACTGTGACCAAAGACCTCATTATCTCTAACTGAATGCCTAATATACATTAATTGAAAATCTTTCCCTCTTAATAATTTATATGAAAAAGTAGTCTGCTAGCTATACATGTATTAATGCATATATTGCATAAAAACTTATGTTCTACTACCAAAATCAAATATCTTTCAATTTCTGTTGAGATTCAGAGTGGACCTACAAACTTTCATGTTAGCATGCTAAAAAGGTATTTTTGGATGTTTTTGTTTTTAACACTACCCAAGAAAACATCTCATTCATTATTGAAAACTCAGAATGGAAGATTATGAAGACAGCATCAGATCAGATCTACAAATATTGGGAAACATGGGTTATTTACAGTTAGCACAGAATCTGAACCTACAATGATTTCAGGGGAGCTCAGGGTTTTAAACAAACCCTTCCCACAGTCATACTTAAGGGACAGACACCTGCAGCAGGCAGCAAGATGCACTGAACCAAGAAGTGTCATTTAACACCAGTCAGATTTATCAAATGAAACAAAACCAAAAATAAGTATACAAAGAACTATTCACATTAGTGGTTATTCAGTTTGGTTTCTGCAAGACATTCTTCTACCCAGCTTCCGTCTGACAGAGCTTCTTCTAGAACAGTATTTCCCAACCTTTTTGGCTCAAATATAATTTTTAGAACCCTGAGGGGCCACCAGACTATTTAATTAAATTTACATTAGAATTAAATTCAAATTAAATTGTAACTAAAATTAATTAAAATAAATTAATTAAAATTAAATAAAAATTTTAATTAAATAGACTACTGGCCCTTCAGGGTTGTAAAAACTGGCCCTTGAGCCAAAAAGATTTTTAAAAAACAAACAAAAAAAAACTTTTAATTGTTTTTCGAAGTGGGGGAGGCTGGATGCCCATGAACAGGGCCAGTTTGTGGGCAGGTGTGTGGGCCCCAGAAACACACAACCATGCCAGCCCGTCCTCCCCTCCCCTACAAGTCACACCACACTGCCTGCAGCCACCCCCAACAGCCAGCACGCACCACAGCCGTGTGGCCTGAGCCAAGAGCGTGCAATTCCCACAAGTGCAAGACAGGCCGCAGGAGTGGGAGAATTTGGGTGGAAGTGCTATACCAGTCCAGATTGCAGAGGGGAACATCAAAGGGGCCCCCCACGAGCACAAGAAATCTGGCTCCACTGCCTGCTCCTCCTTCCCTCTGCCAGGGCCCTGCCACCCTGCTCCTCCTCTTCCCCCTGAGGCCCCGTCCCCTGACTGGACTGTAAGCTGGAGTGAGCATATTCCCCCTTCCTGGGGGTGGCTGAACTGGTCACCCCAGCCCTTCCTCTCCACACTTCCACTCCCCACAAGGAGGTGGCCCAGCCAGCCCCTGAAAACTTTCTAAAATACTAGTGCATGTTGTAGCATGTTTGGAAGGTTAGATTTGGGGATTATATTGCAGCCACATAGCAGAATTGGTATGTAGAAGGAATTGCAAAAAATGACAACTCTGTAAACCAAAGGTTTATACACAGAGCTCAGTGCAATGAGATGTAGTTTTCATGAGTTAATTTTAATCACATTAGGCAAGCAGATTGAAATGATGCAAAGTAGCTCCATCATAATCTTGAAAAGACAAAGGAAATGTAGAAAAAACTAAGAAGGAATATAAAAAAAAATTGTGTAGGAACTATAATATGCATTTACAAAACTGCCCTAACGATTACTACCTTAAAAAATTAAGTTGCAGCAATAGACTTGCAGTATGAAAACGCTCACCTTCACACCAGACATACACATTTTAAAGTTAACAATTAATTCAGGCACTCACTGATGTAATAAAAATCAACCTCAGCATCAGTCTTTAACAAAATAGTAATTCATATATTTTAATAGATTTGACCAGACAAAACACAAACATGTGAAATAAAATGTACATGGCACCTTAAATTTTTAAAACCCACTATATGAAATATGAGATGTTTATCACATTGCATAGTAGTAGGAGATTAAGTTTGCTGTGGGTTATCCTTAGTTTCCCTCCTGATCTTCTCATAGCCAAGGAATATCAAAGGTCTGTACCCATACAAGTATCATTTAAAAAAAGAAAAAACAATAAATTAATGGAGGAGTCAGTTTGTGCTAGAGGTCCCCAAGAGGTCCCAATCCAAACTTCATCCCTTACTATGATGGCTGAATGGAAACTATAAAGCAGAAGTAGGGGAATTTTTGGTCAATTTTCTCCTATTTTCTCTTGTGTATTTTTTTTAAACACTTACGATTTTACATGCTTCTATTGTCTACACACTTCTTCCCTGCATCTCAATTCTGTTTTGGCAACTAATATTCTCAGTCCCTTCCTTCCACTCATCAGAAGGTTACCAGCTGCTGGGTGTGCAGAGTGCACTACCTCAAGCAGAGCTGGGGGATATGGGAACAAAAATTAGAAACTTGGGTGTGTGATCTGGCTTCTGAGCAGCTCCTTCAGTCAAGAATTAAGAGTGACAACAGAAGTTGGAAAAAAAAGTGGATAGTTTCTGAGAAGGCACATGCTTGTGGCCAGCACTCCTTGTTTTCTGCGCATGCATGGGTGGATCTGCAACTTTCTCCATCTAAATTGATTTTTCTATGCCCTTTAGCTCCTTGAACTAGTCTAGCAACCCACAGGGTGTGAAACATTGTGCACAATGCAAATTTCCATATTATTATATTAAATAGTTTAAATACTTTTCATTTATTAAGTATTCATCCTTAATTTTATTACTTCAAAAACTGCTTAGAAAAAGTTTTAAGATCATAAGTTTCAATAAAAATATTCATTCCATCTAGTAAATTCCTTGCAAGTTGTAGGGAGAAAAAAATGTAGAGTTTCTGATTAAACAACTTCTATTCTATTGAACTCCTGAATGTTTAAAATATATTTTATCAACATCTACCATCCTGCTTGTCAATGCATCCAATAGGCAGATAGAATTATGTACTACTTTTAAAGTGGCTAGTATTGCTAATTAATGGTTCATGAAGAAATCCAATTTTTAGGACTTTAGAAGTCAGTCATTTTCATAATAATTGTCCTGGAACTACATAAGTTGCCTGCAAAGATGACTCTCTAAATTTAGTTTTTTTAAAAGTTTTCTATATTATGACTACTCTCAATAATATTAAGTCCTTATTAATTCAGACAGAACAACTAAATCTGGGCACCTGTTGCAACTAGGTCTCTAAGCCATATTGACTGGTAAAATCATAAAGATTACTACAACATTTGGTACTGGCAACTTGAAACTAAATTACATCTCTCATGGTAAAGATACAACTTGAAATTACCTACCATTCTAGAGGACAACTAATTAACCAGCTTCAACATGAACTTCAAGAAGCTATCATATTAAATAAAAATGGGGGAGTGGAGGTAAAAGAAGCTGCAGATTAGTTTATATATGATCACCAACTCAAAATAAGCAAATAATTAAAATTTGAGCACAGGTCAGTGAAGTTATCAAACTTGCCATTTTTCTAAAGTTTAGTCACAGGCTTACGTGATGGGCATTGAGGCAGTATATTAATTAGCAGAGATGTTAAGAATTGAATTCATGTATAGACAAATCACACTTACTCCTAAAGGAAATCCCTCCAAGTTATGGAAGAGGTGCAAAGAGACAGCAGAGTAGATAAGAGATGCATTGTTGTTGCATGAACTACACTTATTAGGAGAAGAGAATGTCAGCTTCCAATATGATCACGTCTAGCATTTTCCCTAAATTCTAGATTTAATTATAAGGTAATAAAGTGAGGTATAAAAGAACACAGCCTAAGACAGTTGTAAGAAACAAGATGCACTTAGTGTGTTGTGTATTGAAAGAGAAAAACAGCATGCGGTTTCACTATGTTTTGAAAAGGTAGATTACCAAAGCATTTAAAATCCTGTCAGGTGGGGAGGGGGAGGAAGCGGGGGGACAGGAGCGGACAATCTTTACCACAATATGAGATAAGGAATAGTGATGATGGAGTAAAATTCAATGCCTTTGTTATCTGCAAGAAGCATTTTGCGATATGCAGGAAATAACTTATTTTAAAAAGGAAAAAAGGTAGGGAAGGACCTAACACTAGTCACCAGGCCAAACTCAGTGGTGACTTGTAAGGTAGTGGAAGTTGGACAACCTCCTGATAACAGAGACTTCTTTAAACAGCTACAGATGAGTATTGTCTCTCTCCCACTTTCTACAGCAAGTCTATGAGAAAGACAAACTTGGAATTTATAAAAGAGACTGTTTCTAGAAATTAATGAAAAACTGTGAATTTGACATAGTAATAGCTCCTTTCAGCAGAAAAAGAAATCAGATGTGCTTTAACCAACCAAGATCACTAAAACCTTTGTTGCCAAGGGATCATGAGAAGGATCTCTGCCAAAATGCTGTAAGACAGAAATAGTTGAACTATTAGATGAAACAAAGAAACAGGATTAAAATGCGAAGAATAATATTGAGGCCTTCAGGATGCATTAACAGCTTGGCTGAAGTATTCTAGACAAAGTTTCTTTGCCTCATATTTAAAAGATGTCAACTTTGATCATGAGAATTCAAAAATATGAATACACATGCCATACATTCAAGTGCAGGATCAGATCTAAAACAGGTTTACACACCCTACTAAATTCAACACACTGATCTTTCTTGATGTCTTCCAAACAACTGCACTCCATCGATTGTACAGAGTAAGTATGTTCTGGTGATTAATCAGCGTGCATGTACAGTACACACTTGGCCAAAAGATAAGATTAGGAGTTCTACATTGCTATACAACAAAAAGAATAAACCTTGTGATGAGGAAGTACCTATGGATACTTACTTATATCCTTGTGATCCAATTGCAGTACATCATCTAGTCTCCTTTCCACTTCTACATTGGCTTTTAGTTTGTTCTTTGATCCAACTCCAGGTGTTTCCTTTAATCTATAGAGCCCAATACGGTTGTATTCTGCATATTTCAGAGATTTGGACAATTGTAATCAGATGAGGTTCTTAATTAACAGCTCCTTAATTGAGAGGGGGCTAGAAGCAAGGTGTTTTCAGTAAGATGTCCCTGTTTTTAGAGTTCAGATTATGCCATTCAGTAAGGCCTACCTGGTCACCCAAACTTGCATCTTTCACCTCTCTCCCACATAAAGGATTAACTAATTGAGAGAGATTTAGGAGGCTTTTTGAATATTGATCCAGATTACTCAGAGAAACACGGGAGTCATGATAGCAGTTAAAAAGATAATATTTTCTTGCACTTATCAACTGCACGACTCATGTTATGTCACTTTCAGCTAATGTGTTCTACATACTAAAATATCAATTACTTTTATCTATGAGAAAGCATTCCATTCTTTTAAAAAATTATACATTATATACCAGCAGCTTGCAGTAACATGTTTTATTCACACCATGTTCCTCACAGCTATATTGCAACTGTAGTTTAGCGACCATATTATATCTTAGAATCAGTGATTGAGCAAAAGACTTTATCAACTTTTGTATTTTAATGCAAGAAAGCCTTTACTTTGTACATGCAATCCAAAGTAAGGTTCTGCTTTTCCTTCAATCAAGTGCATTCCCCTACTAACCTTCTCCTACAGCGCCAATAAGCACTATCACAATTTTCCCCTTTGTTTTTCCATCTTGCATCTGTACTTTAAAGGTGCTTAATAGACAAAGATTATGTCAGAAGATTGTCCCACTCGGCGTATAATATAACGTATAAACAATGTAACAAGCAAAGACAACAAAAACGAAGAAGGAGAAAATAAAGATTACAACAAGAATAGGTGGCAGCTTCACTTAGTTATTCACAGTGGTTCTATTTAAGGGTGCGTTTGTATTAATGTATATTGGTTGTAAGTGATATTTCTTGAGGCTGGAGGAGTGAGAGATATTGCAGAAAAAGAGGCGACATGGTATAAGAAGAACGAAGAGAAGGACAGGGCTGTCAGGGTGTGAAAGAGGATGTGAAACATGACAGGTTAGATAGAGGGTACAGAGGAGTAGGATATGGAAAACATAAGAACATAAATGACAGTGAAACAGTAACCTTAGTAAAACTCCAAGATAAAAACAGTTCAGAGCTAGTTGCTTCAAATGATGTCAGGAGACAGCTGAAACTGAGACAGCGCTCTCCTCACCCTAGACATCTGCTATTGCTCCTAAGTGCCCGGTAATAAGTACAAGGACCTTCTATAGGTCTTTCCCAGAGCCTGCCCTGTATACTGGCCTTCAGAACCAAGGTAAGAACTGGGCTGCAGGTCCTAGTCTTTTCCTAGGATTCAACCTGCACTTCTCTAACACATATTCATAGATTATGAAGCCAAAAGAGACTATAGTGATCATCTGGTCTGATCTCTCATATAACACAGGCGATAGGCCTTCCGTTTGAACTAGAACATACATTTTACAAAAACATTGATCTTGATTTTAAAATTCTATTGCTGGAGTGTGCACCAAAAGGTTAAATACCCTCACTGTTAAAAATCTATGCCTTATTTATACTCTACCTTTGACTTTCAGTCATTAGATCTTGTAATACCTTTGACTCCTAGGAACAACAGCCCCTATTATCAAATTTCTGTTCCCTATATAGGCTTTTATAATCTGTCATCAAGTCCCCCCTTCATCTTCAATTTGTTAAACTAAATAGATAGACCCAAGGAGCTCAATCCCTACCTATTTTCCCAGCCTTTAATCCAGGGCTTGACAAACCCCAAGCGCCAGGTCACCAAGGTATTGTACCCTGGCACCTAGCTAAGCCAGAGTATTACAGGGGGCGGAATGCCCCCAGCGCCTGCCCCAAAGCCCCGGTGGCTTCAGTGGCCCGTGGATGTTTTTGGGGGGGACAAATGGACACAACTTCTTTCCCCCCGACCGTCATTACAAATGTTCAAAGCGGTGGGGCTTCTGTGCCCTAATCATAGCAAGTGTTAGGCTTCTGAACTCCAGAAGGCCGTTGCCGCTACTGCACTTGTGGTGGTGGTTTTTTGGCAGCAGGGAGGCCTCTTCGCTCCGCACCACCACCAAAAGTGGCAGCAGAGGCATTTCGGGGGGGGGAGCCCGTTTAAATGTGCCACACATCTAGGCACCCCAGTTTTGGGGCTAGACGTAGAGGTGTGGCTCATTTGTTGAGGCCTGCTTTAATCATTCTCCTGACTCTTCTGTGCACTCTATCCAATTGATCAGTGAGACAAGGTGGGTGAGGTAATATCTTTTATTTGACCAACTACTGTTAGTGAAAGAGACAAGCTTTAGAGCTACCGTTTTTCTTCAGATCTGGAAAAGAGCATAGTAATTGTCTGGTTTCATCCACACAGTTGTTGTTCTGACATTTAGTGAGCTGGATGAAGTACACCACATGTTGTGACATCAAATTTTGTATCTATCACTTTGGCAGGGTCAGGGGCCAGTTTAAGTTGGCAGACCCTAGTCTGCTGGAAGTTTGCTTCTGACAAGCCTAAAAAGGTTGTGTAGTTGTTTGAAAGCCAGAGAAGGGTGTTCCGGAAAGACAATCATTGCTCTCTCAAATGAACTCACACAGAAAACTGTTGAAAGCACCATATCATGTGCAAACACTATTCACAAAACTATCACTCCATATATGACTTCTCAAACCTCATCCTTTAAGGAAATCTGCACACCATCATCAAAAGATGAGTCTGGGAGCTGAAATTCATAACTTTGACACACTAAAAATCATGTTCTTAAGGATATTGGATTTAGAGTTTGTTAAAATCTGGAACCCATGAACCCCCGTTTTTGTCATATGACTTCTGTGGTATTCACCTTGAATGGATCTTAGAATATGTGCTAACTACTTATGCTAAACAATCTCTTTCACCTTGCATTTAACTTGATTCTGAGCACCTTTTCCAGACCTGAAGATTAGCTCAAAACAAAAACAAAAAACCCCCAAAACCCTCCCACCTGTTTGTGGCTGAGGACATCTATACTTGATTACTTATTTGTAGCAGAATCCTCACAACACGACTTCCTAATTGACTAAAAGGTGAAAAAAGTCTACCAAAATGTTCAGCATATTATATTGCAGTATGACGTGCTTGCATAAACACCATTTCTACAAACTTCTACTGAAACTGGAATATAAAGAACTGCTTCATTTACTACAATATTAAGAGACTTCTAATGACATCATAATGGCTAACACAATGCTCATTGACTACTATTGATCTAGTGTGTGCCAAACAAACATAGAATGGAACTTCATCAAAATAGCATCTACGTGATTGTCCAGTGTACGCCTTAAAAGTTACATCTAGCAGCTTCATGATATTCATTTTGGTTTTGAGAAACACAGTGGCGAATATACATAGAGGAATGACATGAAAGCGATTTATTTTAAACAGTTTCAAGACAAGCCAAGCTTATGCAGTAGGAAAAAAAATAGTTATTTGGATCTGCAAGATGTTTGGGTACAATTAAGAAATACCACATCAAACATGTTGTTAAAACCAAAATTATATGAATGAAATAAATCTGCCATGAATACACTTTCTATACTGGATTGGGCTTTGGGTATCAAAGCATCCTAAGCACCACCCCGTCCAATCGTCCCACCTTCAGTTCTTTCACACCAGAATGCTGACAATAGACTCGGATGCACTGAGGGGAAAAAGGGTGGGCTGCATAATGGACATATGCAACACATCTTGAAGACCAACAGTTAAGAGAGGTTGAGTAACTTTTTTTTCCATCTTCGCTTTCTTGCATATGTCCAATGTACTAAAGCAAGCAGCTCTTGTGGAAGGTTTTATACTATTGAAGACATTGTGTACTGTCATCTGCATTTAACCACCGATGACCATGGTTTGAAATATGTCGCCAGAGGGATCAGGTCTAACACTTTCTCATGATTCCAAGTTATGAAGTCTCTGGTTAGTGGCAAGAGAAGTGCTTCCAAAGTAGAGAGCTTTTGCAGGTCAGAACACATAGCTGCCTTTGTCATAATGGAGCTACAAAGATCATTCCATGGAACAGGAAGAAGGAGACTGACCCAGAGCTCTAACCCAGCCCAGGGCCATGATCCTGTTTTGCCGAGTAACAAGTAGATCCACCATCTGAAAACCCCCGCATGAAACCCCAAAGTTAGAAAGGCTGCATTGAGAGACCATTCATGTTCTAAGATGAAGAATCTGCCCAAGCAATCTGCAGGCCATTTTGAATACATGGCAAATGAGACATCTCTGATCTCTGCATGCAGAAATTCTACAACTCGATCACCTCCCTCCACAAGCTGTCTGATTCAGCACCTCCTTGTTTGTTCACATAAAACCACCACCATGTGTTTGACTGTGAGCAGCTCCACAGTTTTGCCCTGCACATGAGGAAAGAACTGCTGACACACATGGAATACTGCATGAATCTCAAAAGATGTTTGAGTGTAATATGGCCTTGTGGGCAGCCCAGCTATGAGGCTGAAGATCACTCCAGTATGCTCCCCACTCCATGATTGAAGCAGCCGTTACCAAAGCCATGTAGAGAAGAGGCAGAGAGATGCATACCAGCTCATCCAGATGATGAATCTGAAAGCAATAGATTGATTTGAGCCTTGCCTACCTTGTACTAAGGTGTGGCCTGGCATGGGAGGTCACATATGTCCATGCAGCCATGTGACCTAAGAGCCTGAGAAGATTCTTCACTCTGGTTCAGGACTGATCCTTGAGTGATGCATAGAGGTTCCATATAGTCTGGAAACTGGGAAAAGGAAGAAAAGCCTTGGCATCAGTTGCATCCAAGACCGTTCTAATGAGTTCTGTTTTTTGTAGAAGTGATAACATGGATTTCTTTGCTTATGTTCAGTCTCTGGAAGCTGAACAGCATATGAGGGATAATGGTCTCTCCCTGAAAGAAGCAGCGATCCTGAATCAACCAGTTTTCCTGGTAAGGATACATGTGGACATCTCTCTGGTGAAGGTAGGTTGCTATCTTTGCTGTGCACTTAGTGAAAATCATGTGTGCCAATGACAGACTGAAAGGCAGAAAAGTGAATTGATAATGATCTTCTTTCTACCACAAACCTCAGAAAGCTCCTCTTAGCAGGATAGATCAAAAGCAGGCATCTTGGAAGTTGAGGACAGCATACCAGCCTCCCAGATCTAGGAAAGGGATAACAGCAGACACACCACATAGAACTTGAGCATCTTGATACACTTTTTTAGGTTCTCAAAGTTCAAAATGCATCTGAGACTCTCTCTGGCTTTGGGTATTTCAAGTTATCAGGAATAAGACGCCCTACCCCATGACACACCACTCCAATAGAATCATAGAATCCTAGAGCTGGAAGGGACCTCATGAGGTCATCTAGTCCAACCCCCTGCTAAAAGCAGGACCACTCCCAGTAAATCATCCTAGTCAGGGTTTTGTCTAACTGAACCTTAAATATCTCCAAAGACGGAGATTCCACCACCTCCCTAGGTAACCCATTCCAATGCTTCACCACCCTCCCAGTGAAAAAGTTTTCCCTAATATCCAGTCTTGACCTCCCCAGCTGTAACTTGAAACCATTGCTCCTTGTTCTGTCCTCTGTTACTACCGAGAACAGCCTAGCTCCCTCCTCTTTGGAGCACCCCTTCAAGTACTTGAAGGTTGCTATCAAATACCCCCTCAGTCTTCTCTTCTGCAGACTAAATAAGCCTACTTCCTTCAGTCTCTCCTCGTAAGTCATGTGCCTCAGCCCCCTAATCATTTTCGTTGCCCTCCGCTGGATTCTTTCTAATTTGTCCTCATCCTTTCTGTAGTGGGGAGCCCAAAACTGGACACAGAATTACAGATGAGGCCTCACCAGTGCTGAACAGAGGGGAATAATCACATACCTCGATCTGCTGGCAACACTCCTACTGATGCAGCCCAATATGCCATTAGCCTTTTTGGCAACAAAAGGCATAATAGGTCTCTCCTCACCACATAGGCCTCTGGCATTGTCTTTATCGATAAAGGCAGTTATCCCACCACAATCAGACATGCCTGAACTAGTGTTGCAGATGAGGAAGTAGCAAGTCTCAATAGTCCCTGGGAAAGCACCAGAGTCAATAGCTCATCAGTATGAGTTCATACTGAAGAGTGACGAGCCAAAGAGAGTGCTCTACCATCAGTACATGAGGAAGTTTCTATGGAGGAATCCCACACTCTAGACTTTGAAGAGCTTATCCCAACGTCTTATTCTTCTGAGGAAGGATAGTTCCAACGTGCTTGTCCTTGAAGATGACAGTCCCAGACCTTTTGCAGCTCCTATCTGCTGGTAAAGCTGGGGGAGTACTCTCGGAAGGAACATTGATGAGCTGCTTGGACAACGAAAGAGGTGTAGAACACCAAAACAAACCCCAGAAATACTAATAAAAAAGCAACTAACAGGAGATTTTGGAAGAAATTGATAAAATTAAACAGTAAAAAACACCAGGACCCGCAGCATTGCTGCCCCCAGAAAAGGTCCGGTCCTGGGGCTGGATTATGCTCCCACTGCCACCGGCCCTGGGTCTCCGGCCAGGGGCTGACAGGCAGAGGCCCAGCCCCGGGTACCCAGCTGGGGTCGGGGCCGGCCCTGGCCGGATCAGGCTGGCAGCAGTGGCTGGGCCCCGGCTCTGGATCAAGCCAGCGGCAGCAGCCGGATCCTGGGTCCCTAACCTCAGCCCCAACTGGATTGGGCCGGTGGCAGCGACTGGGCCTTGGGTGCCCAGCCCTGACTGGGGCCAGATCGGGCCAGTGGCAGTTGCGACTGAGTCCTGGGTCCCCACCATACATAGGGAACTGGCGCTGGGACTCAGGGCACATGCCCCGTGTGCCCAGTGCCAGCAACACCACTGACCAGGACCAGACTGGATTCACTCAAGAATTCTGAAGGAACTGAAATATGAAATTACAGAATTACTAAATGTGGTATGTAACCTATCATTTAAATCAGACTTCTGTGTCAGATGACTGGAGGATAGCTAATGATACAAGGCAATCCTGGCAATTACATGCCAGTAAGCCTAACTGACGTATCAGACAAACTGACAGAAGCTATAATAAAGAACAGAATGAGATTAACACAATGTGTTGGGAAAAGTAAAAATGTTTTTTGAAGGGGGAAACATGCTTCTCAATCTATTAGAATTCGTTGGCCGGGGGGGGGGGGTGTCAAAAAACATGTGGACAAGGGTGATGCAGTGTATTTGGACTTTGAAAAAGTCTTTGACAGGATTGCTCACCAAAGGCTCTTAAGCAAAGTAAGTAGTCATGGGATAAAAGGGAAGGTCCCGTCATGGATCAGTAACTGGTTAAAAGACAGGAAACAAGGATTAGGAACAAATGGTCAGATTTCACAGTAGAGAGAGGTAAATAGTGGTGTACACTGGGAATCTATAGTGGGACTGTTGAACAGTACTGTTCAACATATTCAAAAATGACCTGGAAAAAGGTGTGAACAGTGAGGTGGCAAAAACTGTAGATGATACAAAATTTCTCAAGACAGGTAAGTACAAAGCAGACTGTGAAGAGTTAGACAGGGATCTCACTGAACTGGCAGTTTGGGCAAAAAAATGACAGATGCAATTCAATGTTAATAAATGCAAAGTAATGTACCTTTGAAAATATAACCCAACTATACTTACAAAATTATGGGGTCTAAATTAGCTGTTACCACTCAATAAAGACACTTTGGAATTATTGTGGACAGTTCTCTGAAAATAGCCATTCAAGGTGCAGTGACAGTAAAAAAGAAAGGGGGGGGGGGGGGAACAAAGTTAATGGAACCATTAGGAAAGGGAGAGATAATACAGAAAATATCATAATGCCTCTATATAAAACGATAGAACATGCACATCTTGAACACTACATTCAGTTCTGATCATCCCATCTCAAAAAAGATATATTAGAATTGGAAAAGGTACAGATAAGGAAACAAAAATGATTAAGGGCATGGAACATCTTCTGTACGAGGAGAGATTAAAAAGATTAAGACTTTCAGCTTAGAAAAGAGAATACTAAAAGAGGATATAAGAGGTTTACAAAACCGTAACTGGCATGGAGAAAGTGAAAGTGTAATTTACTCCTTCACATAACACAAAAATCAGGGTCACCCAGTAAAATTAATAGGCAGCAAGTTTAAAACAAACAAAAGGAAGTACTTCTCTACACAGTGCCAAGTCAACCTGTGGAACTCACTGCTAAGAAATTGTGAAGACCAAAAGTATAAATAAGATTCAAACAAGAACAAGGTAAATTCATGGAGGGTAGGTCTGTCAATAGGAAGATGGTAAGGGATGAAACCCCATGCTAACTGTCCCTAGCCTCTGTTTGCCAGAAGCTGGGATGATCACTGAGCGACTTCATGTTCTCTTCATTACCACTGAAGCATCTGGCATTGGCCACTGTCAGAAGACAGGATACTGGACTAGATGGACCACTGGTCTGACGCAATATGACCAGTCTTATGTTTTTAACACTTTCTGTTGAGTAATCCCATTGCTTATATGTAGACTCCACACCTTTAGGCTAGTATCAGTTGTAAATTGAACCTTAATCTCCCATAAAATGCCCGTTGGATATCTCATCAGCTTTAACTTCAAGGATGATTTTACATCTAATGGGACAGGTAGGGGTGTCCCCAGATCCCTTTACAACAATTCCACCTGGCACAGAAATTGAGAATATATTTGAGACTATGTCCATGAAATGAAATCCTGCCAGAAGTCCCAGCAGATAAGTGCTCCCTTCCTGACTCCAACTAGTTGGGTGTTCAGTTTTCACTACCACTATGAGAACACCCTCTCCACAGAACAAATGTTTAGGTCATAGCCATAGCCTAGAGCAGTGGTCTTCAAGCTTTTTTGGATCAGCGCCCAGTTTTTCAATATTTTCACATTTGCAGTAAATTTACCGCCCACCTACATAAATTGTTACTTTTTATAAATTGCCACTATCATTAAATTAATTGTTACATTGTTGTACTGTTAATTGTTAATTATAACTTTCAATTTATTTAAATTTTAAACTCAGATATTTTAAATAGTATATCAAACAAATATCATTCAAACAAAATGTATTCATTATTCATTCATTATTCATACAAACTTTTTATAAATTACAGCCGGATGAGCATGGCCATTATCTCCTTCCTTCATTTTTGTAGCGCCCACCAAAAATCGCAAAATGCCCACTAGTGGGCAGTATCACCCAGGTTGAAGACCACTGGCCTAGATCCTTGCAGCTAGCTGAAAGAGGGATCTGCAAATCAAATTCTCTTTGACAGAACATAAAAAGAAGGAAGAATAGTCTTTGATTAGGATGCTAAAAGTAAAAGAGACCTGGGATCTTATCCTTGCTCTCTAACCGTTTATGCGCCTTGGCTCCCCATCTGTAAAATGAGGATAAATACTTCCCCTATCTTACAGATGTTCAATTAAGTTTAACATTTGTGGGGTGCTCCGAGATCTTTAGATAAAAGAAGCATGAACAGTCTACAGAAATATTATGAACTGGCATTGTAAGCAAGTTACAATGAAACCTGAATGTTTGTTTTCCATTTGTGCTCTATAACTGCTTATTAAGTTTGGTGCCAAGGACATTCACATTTTCGACATTTCTAAATTTATATACTGGGTTTCACTGTAAGAGTTAGGGTAATAAATGTTCTGTTCTTTTAACAATACTTTCATATATATTCAGTATTGGTTCGTTGTGTTTACATATGCATTAAAATCTACATTCACATAACAGGACTACTCATTTAAACCAGGAAAGGTACTTTAAAGAGGTATAAGAAGTGTCTTTAAAGAAGGAGAGATTTCTAAACAAGGCTCAGGACCAGGGGAGAAATATGGAGAATAAAAACAATAATATCATCCTGCATTCTCAGTCTGAGAGCTGCATCTGTTGCATCTGTCTCTATGGAGAAAGAAAATGGACAGTTCAAGCATTCCCCCTGACACATATGTGATGTCACAAAGAGTTCATTAGGCTTTCTTACAGATCTTAATAGATGCCTACAGAGTATGTTCAGAAATTATTTTTCTCCCTCTCAAAACTTATCAGCCAAGCATATCAATGACTCTAGTCTTTCTTCATAACTATTTACATGCAAAGTTTTAAGTTTTAGTTATTAGGTGGTTTTGCTATAACCAGGAATAACGGTATTTAAATTATCTGAAAAATGGATAGACAATCCATGCAAAACACAAAGATTTGGCTAAATTACGGTTCCTACATCTTTTCCTCTTTTTAAAATCACACTTGGGCAAAGATCAAGCAATTTTGAGACCAAAACCAATTTCTTCCCCATACAATTTTGGGTATCTGAAAACAAAAGGTTATAATGACAAACAGTTTGCTTTATTTTGCTGTTGGCTAAAATTATAATTTATGGCCACCCTTTTCCAATGTAGTATTATTTTTGTTTTTATTTACTTGCTAAAAAGCCATAATTATGTGTCTGTCTATAAAACAGATCCATTATAGTTCTCCCTTGTGACAGTAAATAAGTAATGGAAGTAACTGAGGGAAAGATAGAACGAAGCATTGTGTATGCTTAATGCTTTTATTTTCATTTGCTGCTCTAATTTGAATATTTTGCACCCAGATAACTAGATAATCCAGTCACTCTAAATCCAAATGATAAAAAATTAAAATAAAGAATTGGATTTTTCAAT
The DNA here is from genome assembly GCA_007922175.1 of Pelusios castaneus. NCBI lineage: Eukaryota > Metazoa > Chordata > Testudines > Pelomedusidae > Pelusios > Pelusios castaneus. The sequence continues at coordinate 1,754,724 of ML685837.1, forward strand.
TGTTCTATATGAAATTGTCTATAACTTCAAGAAAAGGCTCATTTATTAATTTTTATACTTGATATTATACGGTAAAGTAACTTGTAAATTAAATCAGAATCAAGGGAATTCCCTAAACAACCATGCTGGGGATTTGTTGGGCTCTCATTGATGTACCTAATTAAAGTGCTTATCTGTTGAGAATTCAAAGGCATGGCTTTATAAAAAAAAAAAATCACACTTTCATTTTATGCAGGATATTTCCGACACAATTCCCAATCATATTCCCATGATTTTGCCTAACTGTAACCAGGGATGGGGTGAAGTCACCTGAAAACTGAAATTGTGTTATTTAATAAAACAAAAAGGAATGCAAATAGAAATGAACCCCCTACACTAGAGCAATGTTCAATCTGTTTTAGAGATTTCAATTTCCATAATTTGCTTTGGCTGCTAAGCAACATATCAAATGTGGTTTGATACATTTGAATGCATTACTCCCCCTGCTGCTCTTATGACTAAAATTACAGTTGTGGAAAGGAAATTTTCAGAGCTATAATGCTGAGGAAGGTGTAGGGGCTGCAGCAGGTTTATTAATGTTGGTAAATAAATACTTTTGTTTGTCCTGGGGCAGGAACCAAAAAGCACACAAATCCAATCTATAGTGACCTGTTACCAGTGTTACTAATTCTTTGGATCTTCAGACCTTCAGAGAGGCCAGTCCTGTCTAAGTTATCTTGCTCAGGGCAGAACAATTATGGGGGGGAAAAAAAGAAATGGAGAGACAAACAAATATTAGCACACAGAGATTGGGTGGGGGGCGAGAGAAGGGAACAAAAACAGGTAACACCCAAGGCAATGGGGCAATTTTCTGTGTTAAATTCCTGTTTAGTGTACTGGGAATCCAAAATTCCTTCCCAAGGTGCCACATTATAGACACTATTTCTAGCTGAGTTTAGAGCTAGATGTAAATAAACACCTTTCCAAGCCAATGAAAAATGGTCCCTAATCTGAGGGCGGGGACACTTCCTTCCTCCCATTTACTCTAAGCACACCTATCTTCATTGTGTAGAAAGTTAGAAACTGGAAATTGGAGCTAGGTATCATGCAAGACAGTGCAGAGGAAAATGTTACTAACTTTTCACAACTGTTGTTCTTTGAGATGTGTTGCACGTCTATTCCACTCTCAGAGTGCATGCGCTCTGCATATAGTTACTGGAAGTTTTTCACCTTGGTGCTACCCTCACGGCAGCTCAAATGCTCCGAGCTGCTATGCAGCACTGGTGCAGTATAAAAGGCCCAGTCAACCCAAATCCCCTTAGTTCCTTCTTTCTGAAAACTCCAACGGAGAGGGGTAAAGAGTGGGGTGTGGAATGATTGTGTACAACATATTTCAAAGAAGAAAAATTATTTAAAAGTATTAACTTTTTTTTTTAATTGAGTGATTATTGTGATGCTGGAAGATCAGGTGCCAACATATAATTTCTTTACCGTATGCAATAAGGTAGTATTGAAGTTTTTGCTTTGTATCTGTAAAAAATGTTTGCTGTGAAACTGAATTATGGAGGGATTATCTCCTGCACATATGTGCTTGCCTGCTTTACCCTAATAATAACTCTCTCACTTCTTTTTTTAGTTAATAAATTCTTAGATAGCTTACTGTAGGATTAACTATTAGCTTTGTCTTTGGGATAAGATCTAAGGGAGAAATAGACTTGGGGTAAGTGACTGGTCCTTTGGGACTCAGAGTAACCTGAATATTTTATTATCTTTGGTATATAGCAAATCACCTATCACTAAGTCCAGCTTACCTGGGTGGCAAATAGACTAGAATGCCCAAAAGGACCATCTGTGACTAGGGTAAGATTGTTACAGCGCTTTAGTTGTTCACATCTGTTACTGGATTGGAGATATCAAATCATAAAACATACAACCAGTTTGGAATCCCTGCCCTGATTCTTTACAGCCTGCTCCGAGGCTAGCACTCATGGTCATATGCCACTCCAGACAGTGACAACTGCACATGTGCATTCCACTCTTGGTGATGCCCAAGCAATTAAACAGGCAGAGGTATTACAGCTCATGCACACACAGACTGTAGTATAACTTGATAAAATTTGGCATCATCTCTTGAGTACTGGGGTGATGGGGCAATGGGAGAGGAAAGCATGCACCAATGATGAGGTTGCTGCTTTACAAACATCCAGGATAGGGATCTGTGCTAAGAATGCGATTGAGGATGTGAGCCATTTTGTGTAGTGAGCAGTCAGCTTGTCTGGTTATGAAATGCCTGCCAGATCATAACAAGAGTGGATATAAGAAGTTATCCAAGAAAAAATTCACTGTAAGGAGATTGGAAGACTTGGGATACAGGCAGGAGATAGTACTGTTCCTATTGTGCTATATCTGCACTGGGGAAAAGTAAGACCCTCCATTTTCAGGTGCATTCTTCATTGGTATGACTGACTACAAAAACTAAAAAATATTTTTTTTAAAGTTAAGGGAAAAAAGTAAAACATGAAAGTTAAAATGAGTGTAAATTTTAAGATTAACAAGTTTTGAACATTCACCTGCATTCTTGCTTTGAGTTTCATTAGTCACCAACCTCCTCTCTACTCCAAACCAATCTATTCAAATTATTTGCTATTAATCATGATTCCCCCATGTTAGAAGTTTGCACTGTATTTTTTTGTAAGGAATGTTGCATTTATTTGTTAATCCACAATTGTTATACTTCGAGGGAGACAAACTTATCTATCGTATATAAATTGCTGAAACTGAGGCCTGGTCTACACAGCCAGCAAAATTCAGTGGCAGTTAACTACGCAAAGTAGCTTGTGTAACTACTGTCGACTTCATATCTTCCATTCTATGTGCTGTCTCCATTGCGCTGTGTCAGCGGGAAATGTGTTCCTGTCAACAGGGTGCCATGTTACCTGCAGAGGTAGTTTTATTAAATCACCTTCCAGATCAACTAAGTATGCCTTTACTGCCACTTAATCGAATCAGATTAACTGATATGACAGCAGCGAATTTGCCACCATCAGTGTAGACATAGCCTGAGAAACTCACAAAATTGGATCATTCTGGTAAACTAAGCTAAGTCTATCACTCTTATAAACCAAATAGTTTCTTTTAACATTTTATTAGCAACAAATATAAGATATACAAAATACAAATGAATTCACATACACACAAACCTCTCTCTCTAATGTGTGAAATTTACTCAAAGATTTTCCTTGTTCAGATTTTATCTGCAAAATATTTAAGTGAAAAAGGTAAATTAGAGAAAAGGCTGCATTTTGGAACTGTTTTATTCATATAAAATTTTTCCAGTATCAAATCATTTTGTAGTTAAACCAATAGCACTACACTAATTTAGTTGCTTTGAAACATCATATAGCAAGAGAAGCTAAGTTTTTTATTGTAATTATTTGTGCTAAGATCGTAGCATTACACCCATAATTTCAGTCTTCCCTTTTTCTTTTGCGTACATGTAGTACACGTAAAGTTGCTGGAATTTACATTCTGGAAATAGAAGTGTTCTGTGGATCTACAGAGCAGATATTGCACAGTTGGTACCAATGTAAACCTTCTCAATAACGTATCTTGTCCCTGACCTGAAAAGGGACACAAGGTAGAGTAAAAACGTAATTCAAACTCACCTGGTGTTTTACTCTCTGCTAAAATTGTCAACAAGAATGCTGTTAAATGTTAATTACGATGTAAATTGCTGCCCATTGGGAATGATACTGAGGCCAGGTTTATACTATGGAGCTAACTCTCCTGCCGACTCAGTTACTCCTACTTACCATGCCGTCTTCACTCAGCTGCAGCGACATGAAGCACCCTCCGGTCAACGCAACCTTACTCCACTTGGAGGGTGGAGTTATTGAGTCGACTGGGGAGCACTTCCGGGATCAATTGAGCAGGTCTACATTGGCCGCTCAATCGATCCCGCTGCGTCAATCCATAAGGATCGAAGCAGTTTTTTCACTTTGGATCAGGCCTGAGGCTACCTATTTGCTTCGCACAAGCCACTAAACAAATTGGCAATGATATTTGGTCACCCCACCACCAAGATGGGACAAATTTGAACCAGTGATCTAGATATGAATGATTGCTGTGAATGACTAATATAAAAAACTTACCAGCCATTCAGTCTTCAGGCTATTAGTAATTCTTTTTAAACTGTACTTATAATAAAACTCCAGTTCAAATCTTTATTGTTTATGCTTTGGTACTGAATTTAAAAAAAAAAAAAAAAAAAAATCAGAACAATTTTTCAGAGCAATCTAAGGGAAACAGTTTTTAAGCTTTATTTTTCAGCTCTATATCTATTCCAATCTTTCCTTTTTACTGCTTTCTTGACACATTTTAGTGCAAAATAGAAACTATGGGAAATGCATTAGACATCTAAAACACTACAGAACTAGAGTTTGTTAATTTTTTTGATACATTCAAAAACCAAATAACCTCATAGTGCCTGCAAGGAAGGAAAATTGATGGATATGTATGTTCTAGTATTTGTATATTAAATTAAACCCTCAAAATTTTAATTATGACCTCCTCTTTGAAGTATTTTTTACCCATGAGGAAGCTGATACCTCAGTATCGAAAGATTTCTGTAAAGGAAAAGATACAAGCAATCTATTCACAGAAAACTGGAAAGTTTCCAAGTGCAGATGGATTCCCATAAGAAATGGTTTAAAGCCTTTAAAATGGCTCTAACGTCCTTTGTTACAAAGGCTTTGATTCAAACATTTTTCCAGCCCTCTGTTTCTCTGAAAGAGATATTTTCTGTTATGTAGGCTTTTTTAAAAATATTGATTTAGAAATGTGATACAAATAAAGTTAAAAGTAAAAAACTGATTCCTGCCTAATTCTCTTTATTCACACACATTTTTCCATCACTGTTTTACAGTAAAGCTCAGAAAGAATTGAAATATTCAGAGTAGGTTTTGAGAAAAATTTTAGGACAATGGAAATGGGTTTTACATAGGGAATGCAATAGAAGAAAGGGAGATGACAGTAATTTATTTGAAGCACTAAGTAACTAGTGAGCAATAAGTTGCTCTAATCAATGAAGTCAAATCTGATATTTCCCCCCACAATTTAGACGAATCACATTTGCCATCTTCCAGTTATTACCTCAAGGTAATGTACAGTCACTGATTCATTAAAGATGAGGTAAAATCCTTCATTTAAAAAGCCTGAAAACTCAGATCAAGGAAGACAAACATGCATGTATATCTGCATTGCAAATAAGCACAATTTATTGGTAAACTAAAAAACTATTTTTAAAGCATACTAGGACCAGAGCTCAGACCGTAGAGGTTCCATACCAAATTCTCTGCTAGGATAATTGCATTGAGTTATGCCTGCAGAAAATTCGGTTCTCTCTCTGTTTCTCCTAATCAGCTGATGACAGCAAAAACTTTCAAACAGTGAAAAGAACTGCATTTTGTACAGTAACTTAAGTGTTAACAAGTATCAACCATTGTAGGGAGAGAGAACTCGGAACTCAAATTATGGCAGCTAAATAAAGAGGAAAACAGATCTATTTTGTTTAGAAATGCATTCTATTCTAATTTTTTTTAGCCTATACACATTATAGATAACCATTTTTCTCATTTATTGCAAAGTTAACCTACTTTTTGAGTTCAAATCTTTCACTTAGACAAGACAATAAATCATTCTTAGAAACTACACCATAGCTGTAATAGGCTGCACTTTAATGAATTTCTTGCAGCTGTCGCACGTTAGACAATTGAAACTCTAACTGAACCACTTATGGCTATACAGGAGTGATATGCCTATCAGATATGTGGTTCAAACATCTGAAGTATTGCATCATGGTGTATCTTACTGAAGTTAAGGAAATACAGAATGTACTCAGTATACTTACAGAAATGCCAATAACTAAACTTAAAATAAAAAAATTATTTCCAATGTATCAAAAAGACAATCTGCTGGAAAACATTTAAGGCATCTGTGTTAGGTATGATTATGCTCTGCATTCATATCTGGGGAAATTTACAGGTAATACAGTAAAGAAAAATTGCCACATCTGTTAATTTCTTTTAGCTTACTCCTGAAAATTGTACCATGAGACTACTCTACCTTTTTTATGCAGCAAAAAGGTCATTACAACCCACTCTCTCCTGCTCCTTGTGTTTCTGAGGTCTTGTCTACACTAAGAAGGTTTGTCGGCAAGTTTTTGGTGAACAAAAAGCACTATTATTACAACACTTGCACCCATCCACACTTGGTGCTCTAGTATTAACAATGAGAGTTATGCACTATGGGCAGCTATCTCACTGTGCAATTTGCCACCTTCCACTGCTAGGAATTGTGGGAAGGGGGAGAGGAGTTCAGTGCAGCATGGCTGCTGGCTCAGCTTCCCATGATGCATTGATTTCCATCCTGTCATTCACTGAGTTTCCAGCTGGTTTTGTCCCATTTTTCAATGGGCTCCTTCTTCCTGCAAGCCCACCATCTCTATCTGAAAGGATGATTCCTGCATTGTTATCAGTGTTCTGAATGCACCATGGCTGGTCATGAAGTGTGTTATGAACTTCGAAGCGGAACAAGAATCCAATGTGCCTGACTGATGTGTGACATGAAAACAAACAGCACCACAATTTACAGTTTTCATTCACGGAGCATCTGCACATGGTGAACTGTTGCTTTTGGGCACATGAAATAAGCACTGAAAGATGGGATCACATAGTTATTCAGGTCTGGAATGATGAGCAGTGGTTCCACATCTTTCAAATGTGTAGTCACTTTAATGCTACTGTGTGGAGAGCTTGCCCCTGTCCTGTGGTATAAAGACACCAGAATGAGAGCTGCCCTCTTGATGGAGAAATGTGTGATGACTGGAGTTGCCTGTTTCCACACAGCAGAGTGCTACTGGTCAGCTGCTAATAAGTTTGGAATCCAGAAGTCTACTGTTAGAGTTGTTTAATCACAAATGTGCAGGGTCATTAATCGCATTCTTCTACGAAAGATTGTGAGAAGGACAATGTTCATGAAATAGTGGATGACTTTGAAGCTATAGGACTCCCTAACTGTGTCAAGGAAATAGGTGGCATGCATCTCTCAATTCTGGTCCCAGACCATCTTGTGACGAAGTACCTCAACACATATGGATGATGTACAGCACTTCTCAATGGCACTGCAGCCGCTTGTGGATCATTGTGGGCATTTCACTGACATCAACACAGCTTGTTTGAAAGGTACATGATGCTCATATCTTCAGGAACACTATCCTGTACAGGAAGCTACAAGCAGGAACTTTCTTTTCAGATGAAAAGATTCCAGTGGGGGATGCTGAGATGCCCTAAGTGATCTGGGAGACCCAGGCTTATCCATTAATACCATGGCTCATGAAGTCTTGCACAGGTAACTTGGATAGCAGCAAAAAGCATTTCAATAAAGAGACTGAGCTGGTGTCAAATGTGCATTTGGCAGATTAAAAGCAGGCTGGAAGTGCCTTTTTGGCAGGCTAGACCTAAATGAGGACTATATTCCCGTGATTATAACTGCCTGCCGTATGCTCCATAATTTATGTGCAGTAATGGCAAAAAGTTTGCCACTGGATGAACCACAAAGGTGAATCACCTTGCATCTGCACATGAAGAGCTAGCTGTATTAAAGGGGCACAATGGGGAGCCATACAGATCAGGGAGGCATTGAGGGCCCATTTTGAGAATTAGAGCCCATAAAGCGTTTTTGTGAACAGCCATTTTATTACTGCTACCCAGCTTGTGTCGTGTATCAGTAGCAGGTGAAAGTACCATGTGCAAAACAGAAAAAAAAAAAAGGAGGTCTTATTGTTCTCAGAACTTGCCTTTATTAAATGTAGAACAGTTCACAACACAAAAACTGGAGGAGAGAAAGCAGTGGGAGGCAGAGAGAGCTATGACAGCTGGGTGTAAGTCGAGCTCTCTTTCTTTTAGCTGTCTGAAGGGGTGCAGTATAATGCGTAATGAGACTGGTCTGGGGGTTTGGTAGGAAAGTGGGGGGAAGGCTATGGTAGTGGACATGAGTGTGTCCTAATACGCTCTGGTGGGGAGATGTTTGAGAGTTTATAACATTCGTATATGCAACTAGATATTCATTTGGAGAACCTTTGGTTCATAATGGTGCCTCCCTTGCATCTTTCCATTATGGCCACAAATAGCTTGTTTGTTGATCTAAAAGATTTTGTTCTGTCTAGGTAGAAGAGAACATGTCTGACATCCAGAATAGGGAGAAGCGCTTTGTGGGCCAACGAATGAGGCTTCGGTAAGAATACAGGTAAGTGTATTGATTCGTTGAGGTGAAAGGGTGAAGTCATTTTTGGCATAAACTTAGGATGTGGTTGTAAGGTGACTTTATCCCTTTGGAAAATAGTGAAAGGACGGTTGGCCATTAGAGCTCATATCTCACTTACTCTTCTCACAGATGTGATTGCCATGAGGAATGAGACTTTCATCGATCTATGTAATAGTGAACAAGTTGCTAGTGGTTTGAAAGGTGGTTTGGTGATTGTCTTTAGAACAAGGTTTAAATCCCAGAGAGGGGGTGGATCCTTTACTTCTGAGGTCATATTCTGGATACCCAGGGGAAATGGTTTTATTACTGCATTGGAAAACAGTGAGTTATTGTCAGTTCCAGTATGGAAGGCATTTATGGCCACAAGATGGACTTTTAAGGATGTAAATGACAGGCCTCTGTCTTTCAATTGCAGGAGATAGTCCAAAATGGTATGAAGAGGAGCTGACATGGGTGAAGTATTCATATCTGCACACCAGTGGGAAAAACATCACCAATTTTGCAGCTAAGTTGTTCTTACGGAGACCTTTCTGCTGTTTAATAAAACATGTTTCACTCGTTCTGAACATCATAGTTCCTCATTTTGGAATCATGAAGGAACCATGCTGCTAGGTGCAGTTTTGTGGGTTCGGATGTAGAGTCTGACCATTTTTCTGGTAGACAAGGTCGTATCATGGAGGCAAGGTAATTTGAGCCCTTGTGGCCATTTTCGTCAGTAACGTGAACCAAGTTTGTCTGGGCCAAGGACTACCATGATTACTGTTGCCCTCTCTCGGCATATTTTCAGCAGTGTTTTCTACGATTAGAGGAATGGGAGGAAATGCGTAGAGAAGCCCCTTGTCCCAAGGCAGGAGGAAGGCGTCTCCCAATGAGTGTTTCCCTTTGCCTGTTTGGGAGCAATATAGGTCGCATTTTCAGTTCAGAGACGTGGCAAAGAGATCTACAGATGGATAACCCCATTACTGAAATATGTGAGTTAATACATCCAAATGGATTTCCCATTCATGTTGTTGGGGAAAAGATTTGCTGAGCCAGTCTGCTGTGGTATTTTGAGTGCCTGGGAGGTATGCAGCAGAGATTATGACATGGTTGTGTATGCCTCATTGCCAAAGTTTCATGGCTTCCGCACAAAGGGAGCTGGATCTGGCCCTGCCTTGCCTATTGATGTAAAACATACAAGAAATATTGTCTGTAAGGATGCTGACATGTTGATGTGTAAGGTATCATTTGAAGCGGAAGTATGCATTGCAGACTGCTCAAAGCTTTAGGTGTAGGGCAGGCTCGTGTATGGACCATTTGCCCTGGGCCTTCAAGCCTTTGAGATGTGTACCCCAGCCTTTGAGGGATGCATCTGTGGACATTATCAGTGTAAGTTCTTTCTGGGAGAAAGGAATACCCTGTGTGAGGTTTACAGGGTCTTTCCACCAAGTCAATGAATTTTTTATTTCTATCAGTGGGGCTACTATTTTGTGCATTGAGTGTCTGTGCGGGTTGTAAACACTAGCCAGCCATAACTGGAGAGGGTGCATGAGCAGTCTCGTGTACCTCTCCACCTATGTAATCACAGCTATATGACCCAGAAGTTGTAGACAATGGAGTGCTTGCACAGTGAGGGAATTGATGTTTTTCACCAGCTGTGAGATTGCTTCAAGTCTGTGAAGAGGTAAGAAGGAAGGCTTTTGCTGTGAGAGCATCTAGTTGTGCTCATATGAATTCCATAGTCTGTGTAGGCTCAGTGGTTGATTTTTTACATTTATGAGGAAACCAAGACCTTGAAAGAGAGACATCGTGAATGCTACGTCCCTGGTGGCTTAAGCTCGAGTGGGTGATCTAATAAGACAATCATCCAGGTATGGAAAAATGGTGATGCTGTTTTTGCAGAGATGGGCTGCAACAACAGCGAATACCTTGGGAAAAACCCTTTGAGCCATGGAAAGGCCGAAGGGTAAAACTGTATATTGATAGTGGTCTTGGCTGACAGTAAATCTGAGAAAACATCTGTGGGCCAGGTGTATTGCTATATGAAAATAGGCATCCTAGAGGTTGAGAGCCATAAACCAGTCGTTGAGTTCTAGAGCAGGTATGATGGTGGATAAGATTGTCATTCGAAATTTTTGTTGTTTTATGAATTTGTTTAGCTTCCTGAGATTGAGTATCGGTCTCCAACCTCCTGATTTTTTCTGAGTCAGAAAATAAGGAGACTAGAACCCTTTTCCTTTGTGTTGTTTGGAAACCAGCTGCACAGCTCTTATGTGCAGAAGGTGTGAAACCTCCTTGCGTAGTAGATGTTCATGAGTTTTGTCCCTGAAGAGGGACAGGGAGGGTTGGTTGGAAAAGGGTTTGGAGATGAACCGGATGGTGTAACCCGTGTTGATTATCGCCAACACCCATTTGTCTGTTGTTATCACAGCCCAGGAGGGATAAAATGGGTGCAATTTGTTCTGGTACATTGAAAGGGTGTGCTCTAGAATCCCATGGAGGTTTAGCAAGCTCTCGACCAACCCTTCAAAATTGTGACTTGGGTGGTGGTGGTTGTGTTGTGGATGTCTGGTTGTCTGCGACATTGGTTTCGGTACCTGCCTCCTATTTTGAGGTTGATCCTGCCTCCTATTTTGAGGTGTGAAGGAGTACTGATATTGGTACCTCAAGTTATAGGGCTGATATCTGTAAGATCATCACCTAGTTGCTGGCATGTATATTCCAAAAGTGCAGACAGTGGCTCTAGAATCTTTAGAGGTATGCATCACCTCATCTGTCTTCTCTGAAAACAGTTTCTTTTTATCAAAGGGCAGGTCTTCAATGGTTGCTTGTAACAGCTTTGGCAAGTCAGCAGAGTGAAGCCAGGAGGAATGTCGCATGACCACGCCGGTTACCATGGTGCGTGCTGCTGTACTGGTAACATCAAGAGCTGCTTGAAGTGCTGTTTGGGAAATAAGTTGTTTCTCAAATAATGGAATTAAATTGTGTTCTTTATCATGTGGGGTGGATTAGTTGAAGTGTTGTTTGGATCTATGATTAGCAGCTTCGACTACCAGAGAGTTTGGTGGGGGGGGGGGGCAGATGAGTGAATAAGTATTCAGGGGGGATGTAATATTTTTTTATCGGCTCTTTTGCAGGACGGTGATATGGTGGCCGGTGTCTGCCACATATTGTTTGCAGGCTCAAAGAGAGTGCCATCCATCGGAAGAGCCACCCTTAAAGATGATATTGTTTGTAATATCTTCAATAATTTGTGTTCAGACTGCAGCATATCCTGCATAGGGATCTCGAAGGAATCAGTGACCCTCTTGAAAAGATCCTGAAACTGTTTAAAATCATCTGCTGTTGTTGGAGGCGGAGGAATTATTGTTTCATCTGGAGAGGATGATGAGTTGTAGGAGATGTAGTTTCTAATATCTTGCCTTCCTTGGTAGTCTCTTGGGTTGGATCTATGATTACAGTTGGCTTACTTCTCTCGGCTGACTTCGTAGTTGATTTGTATGGCCTTGAAAAAGATGGTCTGTGGTGACTTGAGTATGGGGCCAAGGTTCCCAGCCATGCCAGCGATGGGGATAGAGTGATAGGGATATCTGAATATGGATAGTGGGGTGCTTCATGATAATAATGATGTCTGTGGGATCTAGTTTGAGTGGATGGTGGTTGGGGTGAGATTGCTGCACCTCCATCGTCTATGTCTTCATCAGACGAAAAAGGGATTGGAGAAAGAGTGTCTTCTCTAGTGAAGGGAGAAGGAGGCTATTACAGAGAGAAGAAACACTGGACAGGGGGCATCAAAATCCTCTTGAGAAGAATGTCTTTCTTTTTTGGGCATGTTTTCGTGGAACCGGTGGTTGTGGTTCCGAGGTCAGTGCCAAAGTTGTTTGCACCAGTGCAGTTTGTAAAGGCAGTACGGGGGATTTGTCAATTTCATTATGGTTGTAGGCACCTGCAGTGGCACTGATGGTATCTTGCGGTGTGGATCTGGAGATGGCACCATGATTGGTGCTGGGGGTTTTGGTGGAACTGCTGTCAGCACCAAGGTCTCAGATGGTGCTGTTGACTGGTTTGGTAACATGGGATCCAAGGCTCTGGTTACCAATATCTTGTGGCTGGACTTATGTTGTTGTTGATTGGAGGTAGTTGCAGACCGTTTCACAGGTCTTCCAGCCAAGGTACCTGAGGAACTAGAAGACTCATGGGTATGTGAAAGTTTCGGAGTGAACAGTGGAGTTTTCCTCTTTTTTCCCCAATGTGTTAGGGGGGTTTACCTCCCTCTTTGTTAGCTGTTGCAGAGGCTTTCCCTGGCTCAGGTCAGAAGCTGGCCTGATGGACTTTTCCATTAATAACAATTTCAGGCAGAGGTCTCTGTCATGCCATGCTCTGGGGCTGAGGTTTCTACAGTGAGAGCACTTTGGGGCAACATGCTCTTCCCCAAGGCATTTTATGCATACGGAGTGGCCATCCAACGTTGGCATTGCATCTCGGCAAGATTCACGATGTTTAAATCCGTGGGAGCCTGGCATTTTTTTAACGAAGTAATTAACTAACTAATTAACTAACTAACTAACTGAACTACTATACTTAACACTAATGCTATATTTATTTTAATGAAAAAAAGGAGTCAATGAGTTGAGGAGATTAGTAGTGCATCTGTCACTGCGGACAGTTTGCTGCACGTGCTGCAAAAAGGTGCCAAAGAGCCACCACGAGACTGCCGCATTACGTGCGCGGCCCAGAGAGTGCTGCTAAAGACTTTCCGATCTGCCTGCACACGGACGTGCACACACCAACTGAGGGGCACCCACAGGGACACCTCTCAAAGGAAAAAACTCTACACCTCTTGTGAAGATGGCTTTATTTTGTTAAAACAAACAATAACAAGTTTTGTGGGTGTGTAGGGAAGCAGGTCATTACAGTGTGTACACCAGCACCATTTTGTTGGAAAGAAAGCTGACTTTTTCCAACACAACAGTCTAGTGTAGATCAGGCCTCAGCCAGAGAATAAGATGAATTCATCTTCACTTTGGCAGTGCTCAAGATTCAACATTTTTTTGTTCTTTAAGTGTCCAATCTGATGTGTCCGAAGTATCTTTTTTCTATTGTAATGCTCCAGAGGCAAACCTCTATCCTCTCAGGCTGCCCTGGGCAAGATGAATGACACGACATAAACACTCAAAGTATTTTTAACAAAGCAGTTTGAGGTCCAGTTCTGCCCAACAGGCAACAGATCCTGTAAACACCACTTGATACAAACCACAAAACTCCTCTCTTTTAAAGCTATTTAATCATTTCTACACTTGGTACAGGAAAAACCGCTTCCCTTATTTTCATTTCTTTCATTTCTGGAGATTTGAGATGTGTTTTGAAAAAGATTTGGTTTTACTGCATATTCTTCCTGAATAATTTACTCCTCCACCTGTCCAAGCTCATTATGGACCACTGTTTCAAAGAGTTGAGGTCTTGCTCTGAAGGTGAAAGGAAAGGCAATTATCTATTTTTTGAGTGAGGCTTATTGAAAAATTCTCATCATGACCTTCTTCCTCTAATCTGTTTTCTCTTAGATTTAGGCTCTGATTTTGTAAAGTTAGGGATCTATGCATCCCTTTTTGGACCTGAGCTTCAGTAAGACATTCAGGGACAAACTTTCACACAGATTCTTCATTATACTTCCTGGGGCTTGTTTGGACTGTCGTACACACTGGAAAAGAGAAGGAGGCTATTCCTTAGAATTGCAACCGATGTAGCTAGTTAGAGCCTGGAGAAGAGAAAAGGTATAGAGATCAGGCCAATGTTGGGCCTACTAAGAATATATTTAATGACCCCACAGCTGCTAGGAGTTTTAGAGGGGAGATTAGACTGAGGCAGCTCCAAAGGAATGCGGCCTGTCCACTTTCCTAGCAACATGATAATCAGTTAAGAACTTTCAAAGGAACTACTTGGGGGGAGGGGAGCAGAAGTGTCTGACTTTATTCTTGATGTAGAAACTTTAATTTCATCTGAAGACATGGGCTGCACCAAGGAATGATGTGTTCACTGAATACAATCAAAGCTGGATGCTTGTAACAGAGACAGGGTTACCTTGTGAGCAGAATGTCAAGAAGGGGGCCCATTTTTCACTTAAATTAGATTTTTTTTTTTTAAATAAAATTATGCATATCATTCTTCTGGAAAATTAAAAAAAGATGTCAGGTTCACTTTCTTGTTACTGTGGCAGTTTATTGCTAAATTCCTCACTGGGCTGCCATGCTGAAAACTGTGTTTTACTTCAGAACAATCTCTCCGCAACCACCACAAGAAGCTACAAGCAGGCTCAGCAAGATGTCTCATTTCATTAAGAGCCTTCATACCTGTAAACTACTTTACTCCAGATTCCCTCAATTCCGGGTTTTATAAACAAAAATAAAGGTTCTCAGGCTAGAAGGTACCACGTGGAGTTTTGAAGGATATTTAAGGAAGCTCGTCAAACAGCTTCTTTACAGTTTGGAGCAACACTTATTTGCCAGAACTCTTTTTCAGGAGAGGAGCACAACTTTGCGGAACAAGATATGTACTTCTAGAGGGAAAATAACTATACTTGGGGGAGTCTGATCATCTCCCCAATCACCACACTCCTGCAAATGTTTCCTGTAGGCAAGTTTCTAAATTAATGTATCCCTCTTTCTAAATGCAAGACCTAAGCATATAGATTGCTCCAGGGTAGCCTGTCAAACAGCTTAGAGGGACAGAACTCAACTTCCTCTCATCTCGTGGAACTAACACTCCAAAACACAACACTCATTTTTGCTCTTATTCAATTAATTTCAATTCTAAACCTAGGCTGATGCATTATTTTCATACCCATCTTTGACTCCTGCTACTATGTAAGAGTAGGCTTTTCCAAAAAGGAAGAAAGGATACATTTTCTAAGACTGCCCAGGAGTATGACAATCGTGAAAGGCATTTCAAAAATGCTTTCTGATTACAAATAAAATTATACATTAAGGACCAACAGTACTATAAGTCACAGAAGGAGACATGGTCCCAGTCACAAGTTCACTGTCTCAACATACAAATTCTGTACAAGATGGTATCAGCCTTGAACTGCAGTTAGAATTGCTGAGACTTAATTACTAACATTCTCACAATTAGATGTTACTAGGACCGACCTTGTGCAGATTGTTAGCTTGTTCATTCAAGCGTACCATAAGGCACAGAAGCTATGAAATCTCACACCCACATTTGGATGACTAGCTACATGAAACATTGTATTGCTACTTCCTATAGAAAAAGGTTTACACCAGAAGGCATTTGACACCTGTCCTCTATCACTACAGAACAATCATAACAACGGTCAGCAACTTATTTAAACGGAATGTCTAGCTTGTACAAATATGACTTTTAAAGATCCTTAATTGAAGTCTGAATTTAGTATCTTCATATCGCCAAGATTTGTACTGTGCTCTTCTGAGAGTTGGACTGTCACTTGTAGGTTTATTTGTCTCTTCTCCTTCATATTTTTGTTAGACAAGCCTGTAAAGAAATGGCTGAATATTGCAAACAATTCTCAGCATGTTTTATTCCCCGTATCAGTTTATGCAGGGCAGTGTTTCACAGCCTTTCTGGCATGAAGCCACAAATTGTGATGGATCTGCACCTAGGCCCTCCACATCCTTCGTGTTGTTGTCACATTTCACCTGGTTTTAATCCATTCTCTCTCATTTGCTGTTTGTTCTTTTTTAACTTTATACATATTTGATATTTTGCTTTTTTTAATCTGTTTTCTTCTGCCCAGGAAGCCTGGACCACTGTGGGAAGCCCTAGAGCAGGGATTGGCAACTTTTTCCAGCCCCTGTGCCAGACTCGCCCACTGCACCCTCAGCAGGTGCCGGGGGCGGAGCCAAAAGGTGGCGGGGCCAGACCAGGTGCCCTGCCGGGCAGGGCCTGGCCCGGCATCAGCTGGCGGGCGGTCTCCGGTTCCCGGCCCCAGGGCCGGATCCCGTCCGCAGGGGCGGCGCAGGGCTGATGGCCCCGCCCCTTTGCTGGACGGCAGGAGGAGAGGGGAGTGGAGCGCGTCACGTCGCCCCGGCCCGCCCAGAGCCACGCTGCTGCCAGCAGGGCAGAGCCAGCCCCGGCCATGGCCGGCAAGAGGGCGGGTCGGGTCGGCCCACCCGGAGCTGCCGCTGCCGGCAAGAGCCGGGGCCAGGAACCAGAGGCTGCCCGCCGGCAGTGGCAGCTCCAGCCAGACCGACCCAACCCAACCCGCCCTCTTGCTAGCCATGGCCAGGGCTGGCTCTGCCCTGCCTGCAGTGGCGCGGCTCTGGGCAGGCCAGGGCAACATGACCCACTCCGCTCCCCTCTCCTCCTGCCGTCCACCAAAGGGGCAGGGCCAGCAGGGACCCTCAGCCACGTGCCGCAGTTGCCGGCCCCGCGGTTTGCGGGGGCGCCTGAGCAGCTCCACATGCCAGCTCTGGCACACATGCCAGGGGTTGCTGACCCCTGCCCTAGAGCCTCCACCTGCCCTGAGAAAAGCCCCCACAACCTATGTCCCAGGCCTTTGTGGTGCATACCCAGGGCAGGTGGAGGGTATGGGGCTCCCCACAGCAGAACTGTCTTCCTGGGCAACTCTTACCACAGTTCCGCTCCAGCTTCTGGCCTGACACGGTGGGGGGACAGGGCTTCAGAGAGGGGGAGAAGAGGAGCTAGGGACAGGACTTCATGGTGAGAGAAGGTTAAAAATCCACACTAGCTCCATAGCAGGAAGAAATTGGCTCTGCTAATAGAGGCTACCCCTTTGTAGCATCAGAGCTAATCACAAGTCAGCACCCCATCCCTGTGAAATGCAGACTCTGCCACTACCCCTCTGTGCCAGTCCGAGACCACTATACCCGTATTAAAAAGTGGGGGGAGGTCATGGCCCTCTGGCTCTGGCACCCCTGCCCAGACCTCTTCCTTTGCCTCTCTGTGAAAGTTCTCTTGCTCAATTCCTTCACCTTTTTCCTCAACTAAATCTACTCTATTCACTTACTCTAAGTTCTCTCTCTTACCTTTACTTTCCTCTCTTCCAGTTCCCTTTTCTCTTTATATTTTTCTCTTTAGTTCACTTCCATGGTTTTGCACTCTTTTCCTCCTCTCCTCCAGTCCCTTTACAAACTTTGTCAAGTACAATTCTCTGAAGGTCTGATATTGCACCACTGAAATCAAAAATAATTTTGCTACTGCCTTCAGTTGATCAGGAATGCGACACTGGCTGGATTAAGGAGACCATTGATGATATTATTTAACATCAATGTGACGGTCCCGCGTCACGGGCGGGCGTGAAGGGCGCCCCTACAGGTGATTCAGGGGAATTAGCAGTGGTGGGGGTGCCCTTCCTGTCCAGAATCC
>ML685837.1:1777366-1794370 GCA_007922175.1 Pelusios castaneus
TTCTCTTCTTTGCCTTCCTTTCTCTTCCCTTCCCTTCCTCTTCTCTTCTTTGCCTTCCTTTCTCTTCCCTTCCTTTTCTCTTCTATTTAGTTTACCGGTACTATTTCGTTCAGAATATTTTTTTCTTGTTTTCCTTCTCTAAAAACTGGGTGCGTCTTATGGTCAGGTGCGTCTTATGGTCCGAAAAATACGGTACCTTTACAGTTA
This sequence comes from Pelusios castaneus, assembly GCA_007922175.1. NCBI lineage: Eukaryota > Metazoa > Chordata > Testudines > Pelomedusidae > Pelusios > Pelusios castaneus. Next base: position 1,777,574 of record ML685837.1, read on the forward strand.
AAAATGTGTATCTTATTTCCAGTCTGAATTTCTCTAGCTTCAGCTTCCAGTCATTGGCTTGTTATACCTTCTCTGCTAGACTGAACAGCCCATTATCAAATATTTGTTCTCCATGTAGGTGCTTACAGACAGTACTCAAGTCACTCCTTAGCCTTCTCTTTGTTAAGTCAAAATAGATAAGAGCTCCTTGAGTCTATCACTAAAAAGAAAGATTTCTGTATCTTTAATCCCTCTCATGGCTCACTCCAATTTATCACCATCCTACTTGAACTATGGAACTAGAACTGGTTACAGTATAGATTCCCCTGTTTATGCATTAACCCTTTTAGCCACAGTGTCACACTATTCAGCTAATCATCCACTATAATCCCCAAATCTTTTTCAGTGTCACTGCTTCCCTAGGTAGAGTCTCCCATCCTAAAAATATGGCCTACATTCTTTGATCCTAGATGTATACATTTACATTTAGCTGTATTAAAAATCATATTGGTAGCTTGCACTCAGTTTACCAAGAGACCCAGATAATTCTGTATCAATGATCAGTCCTCTTCATTATTTACCACATTCCCAATTTTTGTGTTATCTACAAACTTTATCAGTCATAATTTTATTCCACATTATTAATAAAAATGTTAAAAAGCATAGGGCCAAGAACCGGTCCCTGCAGGACTCCACTAGAAACACAGCTATTTGATGAGGATTCCCCATTGCACTTTGAGACAGATTAGTAAACCATGTTTTAATCCATTTAATGTGTGCTATGTTATTTATATAATTCTCGTTTTTTAAAATCAAAATGACATTAGGTACTAAGTCAAATCCCTTATAGAAGTTTATATACTACATCAATACTACTGCTACCTTCATTAACCAAACTTGTAATTTCATCAGAAAAAAAAAAAAGGTATCAGGCTAGTTTGACCTCATCTATCTTCCATAAACCTGTGTTGATTGGCACTCATTAACTGAGACTTGTGCCAGACACTCCATTATCTTGCCTAGGATTGATGTCAGACAGTCAGGCCTATAATTACCTGGGTCACCCCATTTACTTTTGGGGGGCAGCATGCGGGGGGATGGAAAGGGAGAGGCACAACATGATCAGTCCTCTGGAACTTTCAGAATATTACAAGATTACTGAAAACAAAAAAAAATCTACATTAACAGTCCACCAGGAAGGGTCCTTAGCCTGCTCTTTTAAAATTCTTAAATGTGAGTTATTTGGACCTGGTGATTTAAAAATGCCTACCTTTAGTAGCTCCTGAGATACTCGTGGAATTGAAAGTGTTATCATAATATGTCATCTGTATTTTTCCCCAAATACACAACAAAAGTATTTATTGAATACTTCTGCTTTTTCCACATTATTATTGATAATTCTACCATTTCCATTTAGTAGGGGACCATTACCATTGTAACCCCTTTGGGGTTTAAGAGAGCGTGGTCCCATTAACCCTTTGCCCTGTAGGGGGAGGCACTGATTATGCTGGAAAGAGACAGTGCTGTTTGGAGGGAGGGGATGACAGGAGGGTGTGGCTGAAGCTGGAGGAGAAAGGCTGCAGGAGTGGCATGGTGAGGAGAGAAGCAGCAGAGGCCCTGCCCAAAAGCTGGAGAGAGACAGAGCGCTGACCAGAAACACCCAGGACAGGAGCCAGAGGACACTGTGCCAGGGAGCAGTTGCCCAAGGACAGACTGGAGCGGGACCTTACACACCTCAACACTTCTGTCCAGGAAGTAACGGACTACAGAGATGGTTGAGGAATGAAGAAGAGGTTACTTACTGTAACTGGTGTTCTTCGAGATGTGTTGCTCCTGGCCATTCCATGTTAGGTGTGTGCGCGCCTCGTGCACGGAAACGCCGGAATTTTTTCCCCTAGAGATCCCGTAGGGCCGGCTGTAGCGCCCCCTGGAGTGGCGCCGTTGCGGCCCCTCCATATAACCCACAGCCGGCCCTCCCCTCCTCAGTTCCTTCTTGCTCTTATTCCGAGCGGGGATGGAGGGCGGGAAGTGGAATGGCCAGGAGCAACACATCTCGAAGAACACCAGTTACAGTAAGTAACCTCTTCTTCTTCTTCGAGTGATTGCTCCTGTCCATTCCATGTTAGGTGAATCACCAGCCTTACCTTGAGGCGGAGGGTCGGAATCACAGTTTAGCTGAGAGTAGGACGGCTCTGCCAACTGCCGCGTCCTCTCTCGCTTGTTGCGTAATCGCATAGTGTGCTGCGAAGGTGTGGACTGAAGACCACGTGGCTGCCTTACAGATGTCCACTAACGGCACACCCCCCTAGGTAGGCCGTCGAGGAAGCCTGAGCTCTTGTAGAGTGTGCCTTGATCGGGGGCGGTGTAACCTTTGCCCGGTTATAGCATTCGCGGATGCACTCGACTATCCATCCGGAGAGCCTTTGTGATGAAATGGGCTCTCCCTTCATTCTGTCCGCCACTGCCACAAACAGTTGTGTGGATTTGCGAAAGGGTCTTGTCCTGTCTATGTAGAACGCCAGGGCTCTGCGCACGTCTAGCGTATGCAGCCTGCGTTCCCTGTCCGAAGCATGTGGTTTGGGGTAAAACACCGGTAGACAAATGTCCTGACTGGTGTGGAAAAGGGATACCACCTTTGGACGGAAGGCCGGATGCGGGCGCAGCTGCACCTTGTCTTTATGGAAGACCGTGTAGGGTGGACCTGCTGTCAGGGCTTGAAGCTCGGACACCCTTCTGGCCGATGTAATGGCCACGAGGAAGGCCACCTTCCAGGACATGCACAGCAGTGAGCAGGAAGCTAGAGGCTCGAAGGGCGGGCCTGTCAGCTGGGTCAGGACCAGGTTTAAGTCCCATTGCGCCACCGGTGGACGGGTGGGGGGAAAGAGCTTATCAAGGCCTTTGATAAAGCGTTTTACCATCGGGGCCGAGAAGACCGTGCCCCCTTCCGCTCCCTCATGGAAAGCCGAGATGGCTGCCAGGTGGACCTTGACCGAGGCGGATGCCAAGCCCGACGACTTGAGATGCCACAGGTAGTCAAGGATGTCCGGGAGCGGGGCTGACTCCGGAGCGATCCCTTTGACTGCCATCCAGGTCGAGAACCGTTTCCACTTTGCCCCATAAGCGGAGCGTGTAGAGGGCCTCCTGCTATTGAGTAGGACATCCTGGACCTCTTCCGAGCATAGTCTCTCGTTTGGGGTCAACCACTCAGGTACCACGCCTTGAGGTGGAGCGATTGTAGGTTCGGGTGCAGGAGCTTCCCGTCGTCCTGCGACAAGAGGTCCGGCAACAGGGGTAGATCTATCGGGGCTCTGGATGAGAGGTTCCAGAGGGTCGTGTACCAATGTTGCCTGGGCCATGCCGGGGCCACCAGAATCACTGTGGCCTTGTCGTGCTTGATTTTTAGAAGCACTTGGTTCACTAAGGGCGTCGGGGGAAAAGCGTAAAAAAGCTCCCCTGTCCACTGAATCGCGAATGCATCCGCTATGGAGCCCTGGCTTTGTCCTCTGAACGAGCAAAACCGTGCGCATTTGGTGTTGGCTCTTGAGGCGAAGAGGTCCAGACGGGGAGTTCCCCACCTTTGGAAGACCTCTCTCAGGACCTCCCATTTCATCGACCACTCGTGGGTTTGAAACTTCCTGCTGAGGTCGTCGGCCAGTGTGTTCTGCGATCCCGGTAGGTAGGACGCTACCGGCAGGATTGAGTGGAGGATGCAAAACTCCCAGAGGATGAGCGCTTCCTTGCATAGATGGGAGGAGCGGGGACCGCCTTGCTTGTTGATGTAGAACATGGCAGTCGTATTGTCCGTTTGGATGGAGACTACTCTCCCTTTTAAGTGATCCTTGAATGCCTGGCACGCCAGACGAACTGCCCTGAGTTCCTTCACATTTATGTGAAATTGGAGCTCTTCGCTCCCCCAGCGGCCTTGGGTCCGTAGCTAGCCCAGGTGAGCTCCCCAGCCCAGATCCGACGCATCTGTCACTAGGGAGATGGAAGGGCTTGGGGGTTGGAAGGGTAGCCCTGCGCAGACCTGGTCCTCCCTGCACCACCAGTCTAGGTCTCTCAGGGCCTGCGTGGAAGGGGCCACTAACATGTCGATGTCGTCCCGGCTCGGGCGGTAAACCGACGCCAGCCATAGCTGGAAGGGGCGGAGCCGTAGACGAGCATGCCTGACCACGTAGGTACAGGCCGCCATGTGCCCGAGCAACCTCAGGCACATTCTTACCGACGTTAACGGATGCGTCTGCAATCCCCGCACGGTATCTCGGATCACTTGAAATCGTGATCGAGGAAGAGATGCCTTCGCTACCGTTGAGTCCAGGACTGCCCCAATGAATTCTATTCGCTGGACTGGCACGAGGGATGACTTGCGCTGGTTGACCAGCAGACCAAGACGGTTGAACACGTCTTGTATGGACTGCAGATGGATCGACACTTCTGCTGGCGAGCGGCCTCGTACAAGCCAGTCGTCCAGGTAGGGAAAGACCTGAACTCCCCTTTTCCTGAGGAAGGCTGCTACTACTGCCAGGCACTTGGTGAAGACCCTGGGCGCCGCGGCGAGCCCGAACGGAAGAACCGTGAACTGAAAGTGCCTGTCCCCCACTTTGAAGCGCAAAAACCGCCTGTGACGCGGGATTATCGCTATGTGGAAGTAGGCGTCCTGTAAATCGAGGGCGGCATACCAATCTCCCGGATCCAAGGATGGGATAATCGAGGCTAAGGAGACCATGCGAAAACGGATCTTGCGTAGGAAACGATTCAGATACCGCAGGTCCAAGATAGGACGGAGGCCCCCTTTCGATTTGGGAATGAGGAAGTATCTGGAGTACACCCCTTTTCCCCTCAGGTCCTGAGGCACCTCCTCTATCGCCCCTTTCTCCACGAGGGACTGAACCTCTTGGGTCAGCAGTTGTTCGTGAGATGGGTCCCTGAAGAGGGACGGGGCATGGGGGGGGGCGGAGCGGGGGGGGTGAAGAGAATTGGAGCGAGTATCCATGCTGCACCGTGCGGAGCACCCATTGGTCCGAAGTAATTAGCGCCCAGGCACGGTGGAACCGGGATAGTCTGTTGAGGAAGGGCAGAGGGATTGGATCCACAGCAACAATTGGTACGTCGTCCCCGATCGTACCCTCAAAAGGCCTTCTTGGGGCCGGAGGGATAACGCTGCCCTCCCTGGTTTTGGTCTGGGGGGCGGCGGCTTGCCCTGCGCCCGTTACGGCCTCGCCTTCTATCCCAGTCCTGGCGCCGCTGGTATGGCCGAGCCGATGTTTGAGGCTTAAAGGGCTTCCTTTGCGGTGCTGGGGCGTGGAGGCCCAGCGATCTCACCATCGCCCTTGAGTCCTTTAGGGATTGTAGCCTGGAGTCCGTCTGGGAGGCGAACAGCTCCGGCCCTTCGAAGGGCAAGTCCTGGATGGTGGACTGGACTTCTGCGGGGAGACCCGAGGCTTGGAGCCAAGAACTCCTTCTCATTGTGATGCCCGAGGCCATCACTCTGGTTGCCGCGTCTGCAGCGTCTAGGGCCGATTGTAGGAGGGCTCGGGACACCACCTTACCCTCCTTCACCATGGCTGCCAGCTCGGACCTCGAGTCCTGGTCCAGCTTGTCCGAAAATTTGTCGAGGGCCGCCCAGGAATTAAATGTGTACCGGCTGAGGATTGCCTGCTGATTGGCAATCCTCAGCTGGAGCCCCCCTGAGGAATAGACCTTTCGGCCGAACAGGTCCATTTTCCTGGCATCCTTTGATTTTGGCGTAGGCCCTTGGTGGCCTTGCCTCTCTTTTTCGTTGGCCGTTTCCACCACCAACGAGTTTGGGACTGGGTGAGAGTAAAAATGCTCGTAGCCTTTCGCTGGGACAAAGTATTTTTTCTCTACCCGCTTGGCTGTAGGAGCAATGGAGGCAGGGGTTTGCCACAGGGCCTTGGTCGTGTTTTGCACTGTTTTAATGAGGGGCAGGGCAACTCTGGAAGGACCCTCCGGGAGGAGGATGTCGACCATGGGGTCTGCTTCCTCCATGACCTCCTCCGCCTGCAAGCCCATGACCTTGGCCACTCTCCTAAGTAGGTCCTGGTGAGACCTGCTGTCATCCGGTAGGGGGGCCGGCTTCGCCCCTGCCACCGCCTCATCTGGGGGGGACGAAGATGACTCTCCGGTAGGGTCTGGCGGGGGGTCTAGCACCCTCGTGGGCTGTCGACCCTCTGTTGCCACCGGCTCGACGGGGTCTTTCCCTGCCCGGTCCCGGGCTGGTGCCCTCCCCAGCTCCGGAGGAGCGCTCGCCGTGCACGACGGCTGGATCCTTGATGATAAGGTGGAGGGCGGCCTCTCCGATATGGGACCCTGGGCTTGGTGGTACGCCCAAGGGGTCCAAAAGGGCCACTGCTGTGGCGGCTGCCACTGGGGCCCCCACTGGGCCTGAGAGTGGCCGCGGCTGTCCCCTCTCCTCCCCGAGCGACTCCTGCTCCGCCTGGCGGAGCTCAGGCTACCTCCCGACTCGGAGGAGAGCCTGCTCCGTGGCGACCAAGGTGGGGCTGTGCCGCGAGCCGGGGAGTACCGCGACCTTGTGGGTGTCGCTTCTCGCGGTGCCGGCGATCGACGGTGCCGCGGGGAGTCACGTTCCCGGCGCTCTGGGGGGGACCGGTACCGCGGGGCTCCTGCTGCCGCTACTACTGCCGGTGGGACGGGAGACCGGTGCCGCGCCTGGGGCAAATTGTGCTGTGGGCGCTCCCCGAGAGTCTGCCCTGTGGGTGATCGGCGCGCCTGCTCCGACGGCGAACGGTGCCGTGGAGGGCTCCGGTAGAGCAGCGCCGGTTTTCCCTTCGACGGCACCGTCCTCTGCGGTGCCGGAGGGCGAGTGTCTGGTGCGCACGGTGCCGTGTGCGTAATAAGGTCCCGGGCCGCTTCGAACGTCTCGGGCGTCGAGGGCAGCTGGAGATCTTCGTCCAGGATCGCCCTCGTGGGCGAGGCGATGGACCCCGGACTCGACGGAACCTTCTCACGGCCCGGAGTCAACGGGGCTGGAGCCTGAGGCTCCGGGAGCTGACGGTCCGAGCCCGGTACCGTTTGCGCCCCCTGCTTTCCGCGTTTGACAGGCGATCTTCCCCTGTCCGAACGCCTCTTTTTCCTCGCCGGGCCAGGTGATAGAGAGCGGTGCCGCGGCGGCGGTGCCGGAGGCTTCGGTGCCGGCGGCGGGAGCCGATGCCGTGGCTCTTTGGTGGATGCCGGAGCGCTCCGCACCGACGGTGCCGCGCTAGACCCGGGACCCCCGGTGCCCGCCGGCCGGAGGGCGTCCTCCATGAGGAGGAGCTTTAATCTGTGCTCCCTCTCCTTCTGGGTTCTCGGGCGGAACCCCCGGCAGATTTTGCACCGCTCGCGAAGGTGGGACTCTCCCAAACACCTTAGGCACTCGTGGTGCGGATCGTCCAGGGGCATGGGCTTACGGCAGGCCCCGCAAGCCTTGAAGCCTGGCATGCCCCGGCCCCGAAGGGGCTCCTTTTCGAAAACGAAAAACTAACTTAGAGAAGATTATTAGTGATAACTAGGGTACTGCTAGCAAGCTAGCCGATGTTCCAGCGACCGTCAGGGCGGTAAGAAGGAACTGAGGAGGGGAGGGCCGGCTGTGGGTTATATGGAGGGGCCGCAACGGCGCCACTCCAGGGGGCGCTACAGCCGGCCCTACGGGATCTCTAGGGGAAAAAATTCCGGCGTTTCCGTGCACGAGGCGCGCACACACCTAACATGGAATGGACAGGAGCAATCACTCGAAGAAGAACCCAGGGTGCTGACCTCAAATCCCTTCTTAAACCCTGTCAGTAAGAAGTGAAGAATGATCTGTAGGGAATCCGACTTAATTTGATATTTCACATCCTAATCCATTTAAGTAAAGATGCCCTAAAGATGCCTTAAATAAGAAAATGTTAAAATGTTGGAAACTTTTCTGCTCTTACAAATCCAAACACCCACACAACTTACACCGAGATTTCTCTGTCTCAAAAATGGTTACACTTAAATTCCTATTTGTTAACTTGCAAAGCCATGGCTAGCAATGCAACACCAGACTCAGGAAAAGAGATCAAGAATTTTGGGAAGAGCACAAGGTAGAGCCACAAACAATATCACCACTGCCCTGACGAAAACTTCCTTACTGCCCATAAAAGCAGAAGATTGAGGAAGAAAACTAGTATACCAGTACTTTGCTTCAAAGTCTCACATGTGTATTCCACATGTTCAGTATTCCAGTGAAAAAATTAGGATGCCTAAGAGACCCGTCTATGGCAAATCAGTTTATTTGTGGAGCTGCTGCATTAATCACACCTTGAGAGAAAAATGGGTTTGAACTCCTGATTCCAAGAGCCAGCTCCTCATAGCTGATTAAGGTAAGAAAGACTACCCACAGGGATAAAAGGCAACACCTCATCATAAGCCTTGGAAAAGTAGATGGGTTCTAGGTCCACTCCTGGCTATTCACATTGGTACCTAATTACTTGTTGCTACATCTAATGAGCACGTGACACTTGAGCAGTAAAGTATTAAAGGAATAGCTCAAGATTTGAGACAGTGATATTTAACTTCCATTCCTCCAGGATCCAAAAACCTTGGACTCATTGAAGAATCAGGTGGGCTCCCCAACCCATGAGGTATACAGGTTTGGAGAGGAAAGGTGCTATGGGAAAGGAAGCAACTACTGTGAATGTCAGATACAAGTGTGCAAACTGCAAAAGTTGAGAAAACCTGTGAAAATGGGACTTTGTTAGCACCGAAGGGGGGTCAGATTGGTCTGTACTGAGCTGGGATGCAGGCAGAATGAATCGAAGAGAAGAGTCATCGCTGTCTTCAGGCTACAGGCAGGACAGGACGTTGTAAGGTGTCCGTTTAGGCAAGAAATCCCATGGGCCTGGTAGAGGGGGAATGATGTCTGGATTCTCAATATCAAAATTGAAAAGAATGGCTCTGGAGCTGGCTTCTTGGGTTTCTCCCCCCCTCATGAGACCACCCATTCTCAGTAGGAAACCCATTCAGAGTTGGAAACTCTGCCTTCAAGTTTCTCTCTCTGCTCAGGATTTCCCCATTTGGATGCACACGCAGGAGGTATGACGTCCTTTATTTCTCCATCTTCTTTAAAAAGCCTAGGATAAAAAAGGGAGAGTAGAGTAAGAACCAGAACCAGGAGACCAAGATGAAGACTCCATGCTTCAATGACAAAGGAAGCAAAAGAACTTGAGAGAAAGGAACAGATTGGATCTTGAAAGGAGGAAGTCTTAATTCTTCTGTTTCCTTGCTTCATGTTGAGTGGATCCATAATGCCAAGTATTCCTAGCTATCTCTTGTAACATGACTACATGAGTGAAGGAAGAGGGTACAAGAATATAAAGTTATTTACTGTGCTAAGATTACTACATGTCTGAACTATTTATTTTCTCTGCTAACACCAACCTAGAGAAGATTACCATTAAAAACCAAAAACCCACCACTACAGGTATATCTACACTAGAATAAAAATCCCGGGATGGCTCGGTTGCAGCTAGTATGAGTCAGGTGACTTGGGCTCACAGGACTCAAACTGAAGGACTAACAATTGCAAAGTAGATGTTTGGACTTGAGCTGATGCCTGGGCCTAGGCCCTTGTAAGGAAGAGGAAGTGTCCCAGAGCCTGCGCTTCAGCCCGAGCCAGAATGTCTACACAGCAATTTTACAACCTCACATTCCAAGTCAACTCACTTGGGCTGGCTGTGTATGTTTAATTGCTGTATAGACATACCATGTGTTTCTGCACTAACTCAGGATATATATAATCAAGGTGCAACATCAAGGTGAAAGAAGGTCTGTGAATGGTGTTAATTTAATTTAAAAATTTTTAAACCATGGAACTCTTCATCTTTTCTGCTCTTTGCCATTCACTCAGCTTCGCCAATTCAGCTAGAAAGACTAAATGAAAGACTAAAGTTAAAAGTGTAATATCATTCTGATCAGGTCTTAAGACCCCTACAAAAGTTATGTAACTGAAATTAGTAGCAAACTTATAAAGAAGGATTGCCTTTGCCTTTGTAAATTATAAGTGAGCAGAAAAACATGGGTAAATTCTCATTCAGGTTCTGCTGCTGGCCAAAAAGCTCTGAAAAAAAAGTTTTTTTGAAGACGTACTTGAAGAAATATGCTCAAGTGCATAAACTATTGTAAGAATTCAGAAAAGTGTCACTTCCTCTGAGCAGAGGGAATGGGATCTTGTACTTCCTTGGCGGCTTATGTAGAATATACATGCTATGTTGTCTGTCATTATCTTTACAGCTTTTCTCTGTATTAGAGGTAGGAAGTAGATAGTGCATAATTCCAACAGGTTTATGCAGAGTTTCATTTTCTATTGTGACCATTTCCCTTGGACAGTATGTTGTCAGAGGTGAGCAGCCCAGCTGATCAGTGATGCATCTGTCGTTAACATGATGGAGGGTGTTTCACTTATGAATGGAATACCTGTTTCAAGATTGATGGGCTGTGTTCCCCATTTTAATGATTGCTTGATCTTTTTGGGTATTGATACTGTTTTGTATAGTGACTGTATGGTTTGTAAACTTGTGTGGCTGTTGCATGGATTGTCTGTGTGACTTGTAAATTGCTGTTAGGTCTCATATACAGATGTGCATTTCTCACCACGAAAGTGGTAGCTGCCATGTGATCTAACATTCATGGGCATGTGCACAAATTCAGTGTTGGGGTGTGTTGTAGTAATGACTCTAGACTTACGACAGCCTGAAATCTGGTGTTTGGTAGAAATGCCTTGGCAGTGAGAAAGCCAGGTGCGCACCTATAAATTCTAGTTGTTCCACAGGCCATAAGGTCAATTTTTGTCATTTATCACCAGGCCTAACATGTTGAATACCACCCTTGTAGTCTGAACTGCTTGGTGGTGTTCCTGTATGTGTGCACCCTTATGAGACAATTGTCAAAATAAGGAAAAATAGTGATCCCTCATCTGCAAAGGTATGCTGCTACTATGGCAAGTACCTCGGAGCAGTGCAAAGGCCAGCACTGTGTATGGATAGTGGTTGTTGAGAAGTGTGAATCATAGGAACTTCCTGGGGGCAGGATGAATGATGACATGAAAATATGCCTCTCGGAGGTCGAGGGCTGCAAACGAATCTCCCTAGTCTAGCAATGGTACTATAGTAGTCAGAGTAACCATCCTGAATTTCTGGAGGTGTGGCTGTGTTACTCTGTATACAGCAAAATCAACAAGAGTCCTGTGGCATCTTAAAAGACTAACAAATTTCTTCAGGCATTTCTGTGCCTTTACCAATTTGTTCAGTCTTCTTAAATCCAAAATGGGTCTCCAACTTCTGGTTTTCTTTTGAGTGAGAAAACAGTGATAATAGAAGCTGTTGCCTCTGCACTGGGGCAGGTTGATGCATGCTTTAGACTCCCTGAGAAACCCAAGGCAGGCAGAGTGTGGGTTGTCTCTCAGCATAGGCTTCAGACAGGACTCACACTGCTTGAAGCCAGGAAAGCCCTGTCCCTGGATGGGAGGGGAAGTTAACACGATAAGCAGAATTATCTACTACTTTACAAAAACAAAAAAGAACTACTATCAGAACTATTTACAGGTACTTGAGTCAGACTCCAAAGGGAAGAACTTACTAAACAAGAGACAAAGCATCCCAGTGACCATCATGGATAGTAAGAAGAAACTGAGGAGATGGAAGCTTGGCTGGGCCCTATACAGAGTGCCATGAAGGCATGAGTCTAGTACCAAACCTATGGGTACTTCTGAGGGAAAACTTTCAAGTCATCTGTGCTCACGGCACATGCATACCTACGTAGGCTATGTACACACGATCAGATTAAAGCGCAACATGGCAATCGCGCTATAAAAAACATGTGACCTTTATTGTGGGAGAGCGCGTACACACGTCGCTCCTTGCAATGCAACAGAATTCTTTGCAATATCACGGTGTAACGCAATGAATTCTGGGCACCTATCCCATAGTTCAATTTTCCCTCAATCGGCACTTGGAATCATGGGATGAAGGAAAGGAACGCAAAGCACCATGGGTAAACTCTCAGGTTCCCGTGGTGCACTGTGTTCCCCTTGCGTCTTCCTCGTTGCCAATAGCAACTCGCGCCTATTTTCAACAGTGCAGTGCCGCACTTCTTGCGAGCAATCACAACTGCGACAGCATGGATCCTGCTCTGATCTCCACTGTCGCCTTCAGCATTCTAAATACATCTCTGCTGGTTGCTCAGTACACAATGAGCTCCGAATCAGACAAGGATGCTAAGGAGCAGGTGCTGATCGATGCCCTGCAGAGCAACAGCACCACATTCCTCAGCTCCTTCACCGATCATCTGCACACGGTGCAACGCCGTTTCTGGTCACGAGAGACGAGCACTGAGTGGTGGGATCGCATTGTTATGCAGCTGTGGGATGACGAGCAGTGGGTACAGAACTTTCGAATGCAGAAAGCAACCTTTTTGGAACTGTGTTCAGAGTTGGCCCCTGCCCTGCGACGTAAAGACACCAACATGAGGTCAGCCCTAACCGTAGAGAAGCGTGCTGCGATAGCTGTCTGGAAGATGGCGACTCCTGATTGCTACCAGTCAGTTGCAAACCAGTTTGGAGTCGGGAGGTCCACCGTCGGATTAGCCCTCTCACAAGTGTGCCAAGCCATCAATCACATTCTGCTACGGAGGATGGTGACATTGGGCAATGTTCGTGAGATTGTGGATGGCTTTGCTGCCATGGGATTCCCTAACTGCGGGGGAGCAATAATTGGCACACATATCCCGATTTTGGCTCCAGACCATCTCGCGACCAAGTACATCAACAGGAAGGGCTACTTCTCCATGGTGCTGCAAGCACTCGTGGATCACAAGGGGCGTTTTACGGACATCAATGCTGGGTGGTCGGGAAAGGTGCATGATGCCCGCATTTTCAGGAACACTAGTCTGTACCGGAAACTGCAAGGGGGTACCTTCTTCCCAGATCAAAAAATTACTGTGGGGGATGTGGAGATGCCCATAGTCATCCTCGGAGACCCAGCATACCCACTGATGCCATGGCTCATGAAGCCGTACACCGGGAACCTAGATCGCAGTAAGGAGCGGTTCAATTACAGATTGAGCCGCTGCAGAATGACAGTAGAGTGTGCATTCGGCCATTTAAAAGGGCACTGGCGATGTTTGTATGGGAGACTGGACTTGGACGAGGACAACATCCCTGCTGTAATTGCGGCGTGCTGTGTCCTTCTTAACATTTGTGAAAATAGGGGAGAAAAGTTTTCCCCGGGGTGGGCTATGGAGGCACAGCGCCTCGAGGCAGCATACGAACAGCCAGCCACTAGGAGTATTAGGGGGGCCCAACGAGGAGCTGCTCGCATAAGAGAGGCACTCAGGGAGCATTTCAATGATGCCCTCCCATAGTTCACTTCAAGGACGCATCAAGTGCACCTTATGAGATTTTCACTGTGTACAAATAAATCCACTCTTCTAATTTTTTGTTACTGTTTTTATTAAAAGATGAAAGGGGGGGGTGGGAGGTGTTACAGGTGGGTGTAGCTGCGGGTCTCTAAAAAGTAGCTCTGTGAGGGACTGGATGTTGCAGTATGCCAGGGGGACGGGTGGCCTTCAAAGAAATGCTTGTGTTGATGCACTTCTAATGAATGCAGAGTAAAGAGCGTGCACAGCGGGGACAGAGACAGCAAGCACCCCCGCCCCGGACAATGATATTTTAGCAGGAGCCATAGCTGAACGAAAGAGAAACTTACCTGAACCCCCCTCTGCCGCCTCAGAGGACACGCTGCAATTCATGTCTTGGGTGGACGTCTCAGCGGGAGTGCAGAACAGCTCCTGGCTACACGCTGTTGCACTCTCCTCCAGGTCATCCTCCATCTCCTCCTCCTCATCAATCACATCCTCATCCTGCTCGGCTGTGGCATTCAGTGGATGGGGGGGCCCGATGTGTCCACAGGACTCTTTGCAGTGGTTGTGGGGTCCCCACTGAGGATGGCTTCGATCTCCTTTTAGTACCTGCATAAAGCAGGCGCTGATCCCGAACGGTGGTTTGCCTCCTTCGCTCGGTGATAGGTTATTCTTAGCTCCTTCACCTTTGATCTGCACTGCACAGTATCTCTATCATAACCTCTCTCGGACATGGCCTGAGAAATTATGCCATATGTATCATAATTTCGCCTGCTGCCGCGTAGCTGCGCCTGCACAGCAGACTCTCCCCAGATGCTGATCAGGTCCAGCACCTCTGCCGTGCTCCAAATGGGTGCACGTCTTCCATGATGGGCCGCCATTGCTAGTGAAGCTCAGAGCTGCACTCCACTCCACGAGGAAGAGAACAGGAAGTGAAACAGAGGAAAAATTCGAAAATCCCGGGAATCGAAACAGGGCGGGGACTGTTTCGTCACGGCCACAGAGCGGGTGGGGGGAAGACCAGAGAGGATGACTTTGGAATGCTGGGACACTTCCGGAGGCCAATCATTGCGCGGTAAGCGTACACACGAGTCGAAAGGCGCAACAGCTGTTCGACGTTAACTGCTACCACCCTCGTCTAGGTGGTTTTTCTATCGTGCTCCAAAGGGCTGTTGACACGCAACAGCCCTATTGCACGTGTGTACGCTGTTGTTGTTATCGTGCGGTAGTGACTGTTAATGCGCGATAAAGTGATCGTGTGTACATGGCCTTATAATCAACATAAGCAAGCACTTGAAGAAGAAATGTCAACTCCGCTGCCCAAGTGGAACAGTAAAAGGGAAGCTATTCCTTCCCTTTAAAACCCTGTAAAATTTTTAAATGCCTTTTCCTGGTTGTTCAGCTTGACGAGAACATCTCTATCTGCTCTACATCGTTGTCCACACCTGCCCAAGTGATCATGCTGCTAAATGCTCTAGACATGCTCCAGCCTGGAGTAGACCGGAGAAACTGGACCTCCTGGGCCTATGAGGAGAAGAGGCTGTAGAGGAACTGCTCCGAACCAGTCACAGAAACATCATCTACAAGCAGATTGCTCAGGGGGTGCAGGAGAAAGGGTATGACAGGGATCAGCAGCATGCTACAGGAAAGCCAAAGAACTGTGGCAAACATATTAGGTCAGGGAGACTAATAATTGACCTACCGGTAAGATACAGACATGCTGCTTTTACAAAGAAATGCCACCATCACTCACACGCCATGATGGATATCTCCAAAGAGCTTGAGTTACAGGGGCCTGCCTTGAACTATGAGGAGGAAGAGGTGAAACAGGTAACTGGGAAGATCCAGCTGTGCCATGAGCCAGGACCTGTTTTTGACTCCACCATAGTCTAGTAAGTCCCTGTGGCTAAGCACAGGCAAACCCAAAGCAGGGGTAGGCACCTCAGGTAAATGTTTAAATAAAACTTCCCTTTACAGTGATGTCAGTCAGCCCTAACTTAAGAGGACAGAGCTATTGAATTTTTATTAATTTACTCATACTATAAGAGGTAGCAATACTACCAAGAGAGGTAGAGTTGTTACTTGCTTTTCACAACCTTCTAGAGCAAGGGGAAGGAAGCCATGCAGAACAGTTTGTTTATGTACATAGGCATGTCTCTTGAATCCTGCTGAGAGCTCAATGAAACTTTTATGGATGTAAACTGCAATTCTCTTCACAAGGGATGGCTTATTTTTTCCTCCATGGTAAGACACATTCCCATGCCATTTGGCAATAACTTTAGCAGGCACCATTGTCATAACCAGGGTGGTGGCCTACAGACCTGGATGGCTTCAGGACACTAATAGCAGCTGTGCTCTCTCTGCCTTTGTTACCTTCAGGCATGAAATAGCAGCTAAAACTACCATCACCTGTGGGAAATGCAGTCAATATTCAGTGCCAGTGCCCTAAAATCATAGTTTCGGGCAACCAAGCAATTTCTTCCTCATTTCCCTCATCTTTGGTGGGTCATGCTCCCCATGGCTGATCACACACCAAAGCAAAAGTGCCAATAAGTGTATCTTGTTTAACAATTTAGGGGAAAAAGGGAAAGAAGGAGCTTTGAATTTTAAGTTCTGCTTTCCATTCCTACTATACTGATAACAGTACCTCCATCTGGTTTAGCTAGAGATGCGGCCATTGCAACCTTTAGGGATACCTGTCCCCATACCAGCAAAAGACTAATCCAGACAAGAAGGAGAAGGAAAAAAAAAAAAAAGAGGGCACAGGGAGACATCTTCTCTGAGATCCTACAAACCAATGCTGCATCAGACATTGAACAGAAGACCTGGAATATTTAAGACCATATGGAGAAGAATAGTGCGGACAGGAGAAAGACAAAGGAAAAGGAGAGGGGGATACATCAGGACATCAGCAAACACAGATACTGCAGATTCCTGTGGCCCTCCAGTTTTAATAATCCCACGCTTGACTGCCATTGTGTTTCATGGAGAACTGCAGCATAGTGCCTCCCTATACTTGCCTTCAGCATTCCACATGGCTTCAGAGACCAGATGCCTACCATTACCACTCTACATTGGGGGAAGCATTGACAATCACGACTTAATCTATACCAGGGGTCTCAAACTCAAATCACCACGAGGGCCAGATGAGGACTAGCATATTGGCCCTAGAGGCGCATCACTGAAACCTTTTCATACAACAGGGCCACCAGTTTATTTAATTAAAAATTTTAAAAATTAATGACTTGAATTCAAAGTGATTGTAAATAAAATTAATTAATTGGGTTTAATTAATTGAATTTGAATGAATTTTAATTGAAATTTAATTTTAGAAAGGTTTTCAATTAATATTAATTTTTTTTAAGTTTTTTTTGAAAGAAAGAAAGAAAGAAAGAAAGAAAGAAAGAAAGAAAGAAAGAA
>ML685837.1:1794380-1911691 GCA_007922175.1 Pelusios castaneus
GAAAGAAAGAAAGAAAGAAAGAAAGAAAGAAAGAAAGAAAGAAAGAAAACTGTTGCAACCCCAAGCCCGGAGGGGAGGTAAACAGCCATAGCCCGGCTCCCAGCTGCATGCCAGGAACAGGCAGAGCCCCTACAGGGACCTCATGGAGCCTCCCCCAGCACCGGGCCCCAATGGGAGCCCTCCTAACATCCCCAGGCCTCCCCTCCCCCTCTCCTGCCAACCCTGACCTGGCCCTGGGTGCTGAGTTCACCTGCTCTGGTTGCAGGGCTGCGCACCCCCACTGCTGCAGGCCAGGTCTAGGCCTGATGAACAGCACAGCTGGAGCAGCTCCCAGCCTCTCAGACGATGGTAGGCTCCTCCCTGGCTGCCTGGCAATGGCTGCCGAGGCCCCAGGGCGGGGGGGAGGGCAGGGGCTATGGCTGGGCCCGGAAGCACTGCCAATGGCGGCAGGACCCCAGGTGGGAGGCAGGTGGGCTGCCGGCTCCCAGCCGGTGGGAGCCCTGGGCACTTGAAAAGTTGGCCAGGGGTTGGGATTCCAGCTCTTGTCACAGGCTGCAGGAGGTAAATCCATGGGCTGCATGCAGCCCGTGGGCCGTGTGTTTGAGACCCCTAATCTATACTGACCTGAGAGCGCCATGGTTGATGCAAGTGTAGCTACAGTGGATATCAGTGTTCCAACATCTTGTTTATTTATTATGGTTCCTAGATTTTAACTTTTAAAAAACTGTATTTACTTTGAAGTTCTTAATTTTTTTAACCTGTTTTCATAATTGAATAAAATACTTATTTTGAAAGTTATTCATCTTTATTAGTTTATAACACATATGCATAATGCCTGCTTGCAGTGAAAGTAGTGATCGTGTACACTCATAATCCATAGAATCAGTGGCTAAACAATGTAGTTGTCATTAATGCATGGCAAGCACCCCAACATTATTTGCTGCACTGTCAATGATCTATGCACAAAGGTGCAGCAAGCACCAGACAATTCCTAATAGACTCCAAAACTGCAGGGCGCAGTTGAACACAGGACACCATAGAACATTACTGTGGCTCACTGGTAAGGAGCTCTTTCAAAAAGAGTCCTTACGCCACATAGCTCCTTGTTGAGGTCATCTGGTAGCCCTTGCATCTGGCTGTTCAAATTCAGAAAACAGCTGCTCCACTCCACCTCCACACTTACAGCAATTTCTCCCCTTGTTTCACAAATATTATACAGATAGCTATAACCATTGAGATATTTTTTAAACTGAGATCCAATCACGTGAGTAAGCAATGCCAGCCTCCTGTCAATCTACCAAAAGAACATTCAACTGTCACTCTCCACCTGCTGAGTCTATAGCTGGATCTTTCCTTGGTGCCATCAAACTAACCAGTGTACAGCTTCATAAGCCAGAGGAATAAGGGTAGGCTGGATCTGCCAGAATCACTAGTGGCATTTCACCATCAGCAATAGTAATCCATCAGTCAGGAAAGAAGGTCCATGCTTACAGATTTCTAAACAGTCCTGTGTTCTTAAAGAGCAAATACCATGCACCTTCCCTGACCAGCCACGGTTGATGTCTATGACGCATCCACAGTGATCCACCAGCACTTGTATAACCATGGAAAAGTAACCCTTTCTATTGATGTATTCTGTGGTCATGTGCTCTGGGGCCAAAATAAGGATGTGTAGCCTGTCTAATGCTTCATCACAGTTCAGGAACCCCATAGCTACAAAGCCACTCACTATTCCTGGACATTATAGCAGGAAACTATTTATGGCCCTGCACACTTGCATGATTATAGCCCCCCCAGAGGATTTACCCACTCCAAAATAACTTCCCACTGACCGGTAGCAATCCATTGTTGCAAACTTCCAAAGTATGATCGCCACTCACTTCTCCACTATCAATGCAATTCTCATTTTGGTGGCCCTGCACTGGATGGCTCAGGGGAGGGCAGCACACAGATGAAGGAATGTGGCCTTGTACATCCAAAAGATCTGCAGCCACTGCTCATCATCCCAAACCTGCATTACAATGTGATCCCACTGGTAAAGGCATGCTTCTTGAGCCCAGAAGCGACGATCCACCACCTGCAGCTGCTCCGTGCCACCAAACGCCTTGAATTTTTTCTGTCTCACAGCAGTTACCAAGTTCTTCTTGCAGCTCTACAAAATACCAGAGGATCGTGACTCCAGTGCTTGCAGCACTCATGAAAATAGTGCAGAGTTGTGCAGCCTCCATGCTTCTGTCAGAGATGGCAAATAATAACAACTACCATGCAGCTTGTTGGGAGAACATTGGCGTATGGGAAATTAAACCGTTGCTCCCAGTCACCCCTACACAACTTGGTTCTGCCCCATCATGCACTGGCAAAACAACCCACAAGACAGTGTGCTGAACAGTGGAGGGTTGCATACTGGGATACCTACCCATGGTGAGTATACGCAGAGCTGATGCAAACAGTCAAGTATGCACATGCATAAGTGATATATTAACTGCAATGGCTATATACTGATGTAACTTGAATCAACAAAATGTAGTGTAGACATGACCTCAGATTTACAGTAATAAGTGGAATATGAACAGATGCTCTGACACTTGACTTAATGTGGAACTATATGACCTTGAGCAAGTCAGTTCTGTATCTCAATTTCCCCATCTGTAAAGATAATTTACCCATCTTGTAAAGCATTTCGATAACATCACATACAAAATTTACTAGATTTTGCTTTTTGTCTTAAGGGAATTTCTTAACTGTTCTTTTCTCCTACCTCCCCCTCAATATTCCCTTCTGTGGCTTCCAATCCTAGCATACCAGCACATTTTTAAAAACAAAAAGACTAAATTATTAAGTTACTGGCAACGTAAGAGACATATCTAGAGCTTTGATGATCTAGGGCAGAAATGCAGGAAGAGTCTCTCCAGATCTTACTTTCCACTCTAACTTTACTGCAGTTGCCATCTCTCTAAATTCTTCTCTACCACTGAACAGATTTCAAGGTACCTGAAAAATAGCGAGTGATCCCATTCAATAACTACAGCCATACCAAAAGTCAGTCACACCCAACTGAAATCTTTAAAAATTCTACGACATGAGTAGCTATTGTTATGTATGTAATTTCCAAAGGGGTAGCCCTGTTAGTCTGTATACAGCAAAAACAACAAGAGTCCTGTGGCACCTTATAGACTACCAGATTTTCTTTGGCATAAGCTTTCGCGGGCTATAACCCACCTCGTCAGACGAAGTGGGTTATAGCCCACAAAAGCTTATGCCGAAGAAAATCTGTTAGTCTATAAAGGTGCCACAGGACTCTTGTTGTTTTTGTTATGTATGTAGTGACTTAAATATTGGATGAGGCTCCAATTAGGCATTTCCTCTACCACACGATCTCAGATTAAAAAACACCATCAAAGAAAGTGTCTGAAGTGTTGAGATAGGATCCTAGTGAGAATCTTTAATTGAAGCTAATGCGCTAATTCAGGATCCAAAGCACCTGACCCCTCAAAAATGATTGAAAACTATCTATCTAAACAGCAGGTACATATTAAGACATATTCCTTGGGATCTGGGTTAAATGAAGGCTAGGCAACCTCACTTAGAAGTAGTATTACCAATTCAGCATTGGGGACAAGATTAAGGACAACAGCAGAGAAACAAAATCCTTCCTAGATCATGCTCTAACAGGGAGAGAAAAGTCTTTATAAAGGCCTAAAATGTTGAAGAATACAGATTCTAATGATCCTCATTCCTCTGTCAACGCAGGCAATTATTGTAATTGTTTAAGTTCACTCACCCACTGGAATTATTCCTAAATAAAATATTTGGCAGATGAGCACTTAAATATCCTTCTGATGTTTAAGTTGACAGCACCTTAGAACCTACAAAGCTGTGTTTAAGAGAAACAAAATGGGTGAGGGTATCTTTTATTGGACCAACTTCTCCCGGTGAAAGAGACAAACTTTCAAGCTACACAGAGCTATTCTTTAGGTGTTTAATACAATTAAGGTATATAAAACTATTCTAGACATAATTCAGTATGGTAGAGCCTCACAACCTTTAAAGCAATTGTTCTCAACCTTTTGTGGGTCACGACATGCTTGGTAGCGTGAGCTATGTTGCGGAGGGTGGGGTGGAAAGCACACTGGCTGTTGCACAGACACTCATGCACACAAATGTATGGAGCAAGCGCACCCCTAAAATCACTGGCAAACAAAGACACCACATCCCAGCTGAGCCAAGCACCACAGTGAGTGGCTCAAGGTTGGGACAGAGCCAGAAGATCCTCTAGGGCAGAGGTGCACAACCTGAGGCCCCTGGGCCGCATGTGGTCCGCAAGCGTGTTCTGTGCGGCCCTCTGGGAGCGGAGCAAGCAGGGCGATCACGTGACATCACACACACACGCCCCACACATTGCATTTGTGGCCCTCGAGTGGCCTTAGAAAATGCAATTTGGCCCTTGGCCAAAAAAGGTTGTGCAACTCTGTTCTAGGGCTGAGCAATGCTTCTCAACCTTTCTGGGGTTTGACACACACTTTGCAGTGTGTGCAATCCTACAGGACACACCAGCTCCCCTCCTCCACCCAGACCACTGCCCCCAGCTCTCCAAGACACACTTATTGCTGTGCAGCGGTACAGTAATGAGTCCAGACACAGTGGTTGAGAGCTACTGCTTTAGAGCAAAGCAAGACAAAATAACTTGCAAGGGCACTCTTGCATTACAGGTGACAATGAACTGGAAAGTTAGAGCTTTTTTTGTTTGTTTTTTTCTACCGCAAAGATATAGACACTTGTTCAAAATACTTTATACTTTTTTATTGGTATTGAAACACTTTGGAAAAAGGACTAAAAAAACCAAGTGTTTCATTTCAATTTCCCAAAGATTTCATTTTTCTAGAAAATTCCTATAAACAAACTTAGTTTATATTTGTGTGAAAGGATTCCTGGGTTTCCGTCCATTTTTAAACAAGATCACTTTTCTTTTCGGCTTGTACACCTGTTGTGATAATTGGGCCAACAAATTTACCCTAACTGCGAGCTCAAGCATAAAAAGTATTACAATGTAAAATGTAGAAGATTATAAGATGTTACAACAACCTATAATAACAAATGTTGATGGAAAATGGAACAAATTGCTTTCAATAATGAATATTATAAACAGGTGCAAGACAGCCAGAAAGAGAGACTGAATTAGGCCAGACAAACCAAAGGCAGGCCACTCTGATATGATTCAAAGACTATGCTAAACTTATTTTTGGTAAAGACAGAAGACGTGGAATCTTAAATGAATAAACCAAAACTGGTATGGCAGATATTAGGCTTAATTGGTGGGCAAATAATAAGGGAATAGGTTTTTCCACCCATCACTTCCTTTTGGGTCTTTAAAGGGATGAGTAATGAAGAACAGTTAGAACTACTGAAGCAAGTCACCATTTTAGGATGCTGGACCTCTGTCATCCTAATCCTAAGGGATGCCTTGACCAGATTGGGCCAGAGAGACTGATTCAGCTGACAAGCTCCAGCCGAATCCCAACCACCACCTGAGAAGAAATGAGATTGGACTTTAAGAGAAGCAGCAGCAGCTCCAGCCCATCCCAATTCTCTTTTCCCCAAAAGGACAGCTATTACCATGTGAGAGACTATGAAATAGGTTTTTTCCCCTTCTAAAACTCTCTCTAGCTAAGGGGAGAAAATGGAATATATTAAAATGAAAAGTAAAGAATTAATTCTTTCAACTTATTTTTCCTTCTTCTCTGTATCTTTAATAAAAGGTTAAAGAAATTCTTAATGATGTATTTGCCATGGTACTAAGTAGGCTGAGGTATCTGTCCACCAAAT
Organism: Pelusios castaneus; assembly: GCA_007922175.1. Taxonomy (NCBI): domain Eukaryota; kingdom Metazoa; phylum Chordata; order Testudines; family Pelomedusidae; genus Pelusios; species Pelusios castaneus. The sequence goes on from ML685837.1 coordinate 1,800,204, forward strand.
CCTGGACCTTGTTTAACACTGTCAGATAGTGACTGGGTTATGCTAACACCTTTGACTCATATATTCCATCTAAATTAATACAACCCACCTTTCCACTCACAAAAAAATACTGTGAATTTTTCTCCTTTTATTTGCATTAGGTATTGAACCACTGGCCCAGGAAATTCACTCTGACCATTAATTGACCAGTTTCCACATTCATGGTATCACATCTGGACAACACACTTACTTTTATCCTCACTGAACACTATCTGAAGTGATGCAAAAGTTTGAAAAAAACTTAGGAAGTCCAGAGTTAACATTAAGTTTATTCTCCCTGTTTTAACTCACACTAAAGCACAATTAATCTAGAGTTCCATAATTTTACTACTATAAGAAAGAGGCATCTTGATTTATATAAAAGATCATCTCTCTTTGGAGTTTTTTTTTTTGTTTGTTTAAAAGATTCTTACTTGTCACCCACTATCAAACTCAAAACTATATTTTGTGCTACTTCTTGCAAATGCCTACAACTGCCAAACACTTAGAGTGATTTTCTTACCTGAGAAATGATTCCATGAATATTGTATTTAAGATCCTCCAGACAAACTAAAATAGAACTTTTTAAATTATTAGGAAATGTAAAGTCTCTCCCGCCTTTATTCCTGAAGAGCAGATTTTGGGAGGATTTTGTTTGTTTTGCTAAAAGTAATCCCACTACAAAGCCTGCTTAAAATTTTAACACACTGGACAAGGGAAATGACCATACAAAAAACTCCTAGAACACATTTTACAGCATCTAACAGCCTAAATTTTCAGGAGGGACTCCAGTGTCTTTGAAACAAGTATTTTAATACATTTAAATGGACCCAACTTCAGACCTTATAGTTCATGTGGTTTTGCCTGTTACTTATCAGTAGCAAATTATTTAGGTCAAATAAATGTATCCTTTAGTTTTAAAAACTGGTAGAAAGCTTTCCATTTCATAAAAAATATGGTTATTTCAGATTCAAAGATAAAAATTAGTTACAAAATACAGTATGTGATTAATACCCTAATAATTTTGATTGAAAAGTATATTTTATGTTTCCTGAGTACTTTATATTTTCCAAGAGGTTTTGCATTAATAGCTTAATTAAATTCAGTTGAACAAAGAGATATTAGTTACTGGACATACAGTAATGTTTACAGTTAAAATTTTGTCAAACACTACTGAGAACTTTAAAGCCAACTGGGCAGCGGTAGATATGAAGAATAGCAGGAGCTGTCACTTGTGAGGTCCAGATTCAATGCTCTGATTAGAAGTCCAGTCACCTTTTTCAGAAATTGAGGGGAAGAATGTTTTGGTAGCAATTGCTTAAATAAATATGTATAGATATAGTGTATCATCCTGGTTAGCAAAAAAGTAGTAACAAATTGTAATGCTTACCAACCAACGAGAATCACCCTCTCTTTAAAAAGAGAACTAAGCACAACTGCAAAACAAGATTAAAATAAGAGAAACACTAAACACATTAAAAGTATGTAGGGTTTTTTTTTTAGACACTTAGTTCAAGAAAAATTGATGCACATCTACTAGTTATATACGCCATTATGTGCCAGTGATGCCCCTCTGCCATGTACATCGGCAAACTGGACTCTCCTTACACAAGAGAATAAATGGACACAAATCAGACATAAAAAATGGTAACACTCATAAACTGGTAGGAGAACACTTCAATCTCCCTGGACACTCAGTAGCAGACTTGAAAGTTGCCATACTCCTGCAAAAAACTTCAAAGTAGACTCCAGTGTGAAACTGCAGAGCTGGAGCTCATTTGCAAACTTGACACAATCAGAGTGGATCTGATCAGGGACTTGGAATGGTTATCACACTACAAAAAGTAATTGTCAGTCTTCACACATTCTCACCTTCTATTCAACTGGTGAGAATGAGCCTCACCAGCCCCATTGAATTGACTGTGTCAGCACTTGCCATTATTAGGCTACTCCTCCTGGCATGTGTATATATACCTCTCTACTGTTGTTTCCATTTCATGCATCTGACAAAGTGGGTTGGAGCCCACGAAAGCTTATGCCCAAAGAAATTTGTTAGTCTTTAAAGTGCCACAGGACTCTTGTTTTATACTAAATCTACTGTACATAAGTGAAACATAAGCACTGAGGAAGACTGAAGAACACCGGAGTGACATTTTTGATATTCATTTTCTTCGTCAGTTGCTCAACATCAAATGACAAGACAGGATCAAACATGAGAACCGTAGAAGACTAAGACAAACCCAGCAACCTCCTCCATCATTACTGGTTTGATTTCAGCAGCTTTTTTGGTATAGACATTATTAGAAGGGAAGACCAATGAATTCCGAACCATGGCTGCTAAAGAATGCTGCTACATGGCCAGAAATTACACGGGCATCAAAAGCTTTGGTGGACATAAGCTGAACATACCTCCACCTTGCCAGAGATCCATCTGGAAGGTGCTTTGGGATTTACCATGATGATGAACCCATCATAGGACAGTTGGGGCTTCAAGTTCAGAGATATAGAATCCCTCATGTTGAGTAACCCCATGTACAGTGGTGAGGAGGGATATATGCCGGGAGCAGGAGGAAGAGAGACAGCTAATCAGCAATGCAGTCCAGATGAACTGCATATGTTCCTGGTAGTTGTATATCAGTAGATCAGAAGAGTTCTGAAGATTTACAAATTTTGAGATTTAGTTTGAGCAAAGTACTATTAGATCAGATACTTGCCACATTCTGCCTCACTATCACACAAAGTAAGAGAGAAATGGGGGAAGATCACAGCCACTCTGACTTTTATGACCTCACACTTCAACACAAGCAGCCACAGGTGCATGCACATCTTCAATGGACATCACTATTTAAAAAGACCCCAGTTTCATGCATCATCATCTACAGTGGGATCCGCACTAACATACTACATTGAAGTGTAAAATTAGCAAAGATGATGAACAAGTGTGACTTTCTACAAATGTGACATTCACAAGAAAAGGCTGCAGGTCTGTCATGGAGGTTGCCAATAAGAGCCCCCTATCTCTGAGCCACCACAGGCAGTAGGGACCCAATGGAGCCAAGCCACCACCAGCAACCGGGGAAGCACAACTCCAAACTGCCGCAGGTGGGGGTTACCCATAGCCCCCATCCACCACAGGGCCCCCTGGATTGCACCCTAGGTGGCAGAGTCCCAGAAGCAGTGGGATCCACAGATCCAAGCTGCTGTGGATGGCAGGGACTCCAGAGGCCCGAGATGCCATGTGGGGCAGGCCTGTCCTCGCAACTCTTGCTGTCCACTGAGTTGGGTGGGAGGGACCTTCTGGAACCAAGCCACCATAGGCAGCAAAGGGACACCCACAGCAGCTTGGACCCCAAAGCCATCATGAGCTGCAGGGGGGAACCCAGAGCCCTGAGCCACCGGCCCCTGCAGCTCCCAGTTGCCACAGGGGACCCTCTGCCACTCCCAGTGGCAGGAAACCCCATAGCTTTCAGCTGCCATGGGTGGCCCTACAGCTTCCAACTGATAATTTCAATAATACTGAGCACAGATAGATATGTTTAAATTTTTAGAAAGAGGATTTTTAATCTAACATTATCACCAGTAGATTTAACTGATGATATCTCAAGAAAACACACAGTGAAAGAGAAAACTTAGATCACGTGCTTTTGAAAAATAAGGGTTGAGAATGAGCTTCTCCAATGATTCCCAGAAGTAAATGAATTGCGCATTTAAGACTATACTGTTTGTGACCCATCTGTGTCTGAGGTAGCTACCTGAAAATGCCACGGTCAAGGCAGACTACAAAAGGAGAGCATATTCTTCCAGCACTGGTGGGTGACATTGAAGTCAGACATCCTAACCAGCCACAAACAATGCTTCTGATCCCCCACAATGATTACCAAGAAGCTAAAACAAAAATATACTCAGATCTCTTTATCGCATTTCAGTCTCTGGCATCCCAACCAGCCGCTGGGTCTAGTAAAGACATATGTTACTTAAAACTCCATGCTCTTTACCAAAAGGATTCTCCTGACCCCAAAAGATCAACCACATTATCTGATCAATGCAAGTTTGGATCTTACCCAAATACCATGCTGCCAGCCAAACCTTTAGTAACTACGTTTTATTACAAAAGGAAAGAAACCAACTATAAGAGAACTGTTAAAGGAGTAAAGCAATCAGATACACAAAAGATCTGAAAGTCCATTTACATCAGGCTCTCAGCAGAATTTGGAGTTTGCCAGCTTGTATAGTCCCTCTGGTGTACATCTAGTACCTGGATGGGTCTCAGTCCTTTGATTCAGAATTTCAGCTGTGGATGAATAAATCCAGAAGTAGTGATGATTGAAGACTAAAGACTGATGATGACTGAAGACAAAATGGATGTGGTGCAGCTGCCTTTTATGACCTGTGGCCTGTGGAAATTTACAGAAAAAAGATCGAGTCTGGAGTCACATGAATAAGTCCTGGTAACTCATCAGTTGTAGCCCTGGCTTCTTCCTCTGGGCCCATTGTACCTGTGAGCTTTCTTAATGCACCATTAAGCAGGCTTTTGCTGCAGCCATCTTGTCTGGGATGTCTCCCAGAAACATAGCATGAGTTGAAATTTAAATATATCAAACATATCCATAACTTCCAATACAAATATGAAATATGTACATAAACAATATCATACTCTGCAAATTACAACTTTTCTAAGGGTACCTGGCATGGCCTCTCATATGAATTACTGTAATTTTGATATATTGATGTTAAAAAAAAAAAAATGCCATTAGCATCTTCCTAATCCAGCCAGCGTCACATTGCTCTCTATTTAATATCACCTCCTTCATCCAAGATTGTGTTTGCCACCTTTAGGAGATGTTCCAAAATGTAGAACTTTGGATCGTGCTTAACAACTAACAGGATCAAGCCCTTTGAGCAGCCCCATTGGGATGCAGAAGGATTATGATTTCTAATGATGAGGACCCATGCAGAAAGACTTCCATTTTGAGAAGTGTTTTTAAATGAAATATACAACTTCCCAAAATGTTCTGTTGTTCAGCAGTGCTGCATATTATTAATTTTCTATTTACTTTAGTATTCTAAATGTAAACAATATTGTACAGTATATGATCTATCTCAGACAATTAACAGGTCCCTCTGAAGAATTCAGTTCAAAACCAAAGGCTGAGAAAGACCTTTCACCACCTTAGCAGCAGGCAGGATGTTCAGGAGCGGTAGTGGAAGCAAGGCAGGAAGAAGAGGAAGGAGGGTGGGCTGTACAAAAATGCTTCTTCCTTCCAGCAGAAACAGTAAGTAGAGAAGGCTTCATCTTCACCAGACAAGTACTAGTAGGATATTACAAAACTTGAAGCTCCAAGCAAGGTTCAAGGACAGCAGCCTGGTAAGGATTTCATCAGCCTACACTCTTCCAGCACTCAAGGCTCTGATTTTCATCTGGCATTGTCCATGAACAATGAAGCCTCACATTGATCGTAAGTCAAAAAGTTCTAAATTCTAGAACTTCACATAGAGATGACATACACAAGCCTAGATGAAAGAGATGACATTATATAGAGAGCAGTACAGCCTCAGACTGACAGTTTACTGGAATCGTTGGTGAAGCATCCTGGGCATTGCCCATGGTCAAAAGTGACCATATTTTAGTTTAGTCCTCCGACTACAACAGGTATATTTTTCAAGAAGTGGATATAAGTGGATGGATAAACGGAGTAGATGGGGTGAGATCTGGCCTGAATGCATAGGTGACGGATTGATAGGAAAGTTGGGGAAGGGAGGAAAGAGAAGCAGAATATGACAACTACAGGAAGCAGCAGAAAATATAGGAGGAGGAAATAAAGCACACCAAGTTGGAAGAAAGTAGGAAGAAAGAGAAAGAGCCGTAAAGGACGGATGGAGACAAAAAAAACCCAAACAAACCACAAAACAGGAAGCAAACATACACCAAAAACAAAGGAAAAGATCTTTTATACAAAGAATAAAGACACTGGAGAGAAGCAAGAAAGGGAAAAACAAAAGAAAAACAGACATAGCAAGTTACTACTTAATGTATTTGAAATATAGCTGTTTGACACTATATTATCATTACATACGGTACAACTCTTCCCCTTCTCCCCACCCTCAACTCCCACTCCCCACCTCCACACCCACCATTGCAAGCATTTCATTGCAAGCATTTTTTATTCCTTTAAGAAGGGAGGGCGGCACACATACTTGTCACCCCAGACAGCAATGATGATAATGATACCTCTCTCTTACAAACATTTTTCATCTGTAAGTCTCAAAGCACTTTACCAAGAAGGTAAGCATCATTCCCATGTTGTAAATGGAAAAACTGAGACATGGAGAGGTGAAATAACTTGCCTAAGGCCACACAGCAGGTCAGCAGAAGAATGGAGAATAGAATCCAGGTTTCCCAAGCCCCAGCCCGACATTAAACACTGCCCTCCTCAAAATAGGCTTAGTCATCCAAAGAAGAAGAGTTGGGTACATTTTTAAGCCTCACTTGAAAATTTTTGGTTTTATTTAAATGTACCTCAGTCAATAAAAGAACTTTTAAAAATGCTAGCTTCAAACATGCGTATTTTTTAATTCACAAATATTCTTTTAGTATCTCAAGACACAGCAACAGCTCTCTATGCATGAATGATAACAGCAAACTATCCTGAGGCACAGGACAAATAAGAAGAATAGTAACTGGCCAATATGGCTCCACCAGGAGCTCTTTAATTATCTGAAAATCAAAAAGGAATCCTACAAAAAGTAGAAACATGACAAACTGCTAAGAACTACAAAAGAATAGCACAAGCATGTAGGGACAAAAATCAGAAAGGGAAAGGCACTAAATGAGTTACAATTTGCAAAGGCCATAAAAGGCAATAAGGAGTTGTTGGGTTTTTTTTAAATACCTAAGGAACAAGAGAAAGATGAAGCAAAGTTAGTATCAGATGATGTCAAAAAGGCTGAGGTGTTTAATGCCTATTTTGCTTCAGTTGTTACAAAAAAGGCAAATTATGACCAGGTACTTAACAAAATTAATATTAACAATAAAGGAGAAGGAACACAAGCCAAAGGATAGAAAGAACAAGTTAAAGAATATATAATTAAGTTAGATATATTCAAATCATCAAAGCTTGATTAAATTCACCCTAGGTTACTTAAGGAACTACCTGAAGCAATCTCTGAACCTTTAGTAATTTACCTTTGGGAACTCATGGAAGATGGATAAGGCCTCAGAGGACTGGAGAAGGACAAACACAGTATTATCTTTTAAAAAGGGGAATAGAGATATCCTGGGAATTATAAATCAGCCGACTTAACTTCAATACCTGGAAAGATACTGGAACAAATTATTAAATAAATTGTTTGTAAGCAGCTAGTAACAGAGTGATGTCATAGCCAACATGGTTTTATCAAGAAAAATCATGCCAAACTAATTTAATTTCCTTCTTTGATGGGGATCCTGGCCTCGGGGACAGAGGGAAGCTGTAGATGCTAAACATCTTAATTCGAATAAGGCTTCTGAAACAGTCCCACATGACATTTCCACAAACTGGAGAACTGCGATCTAAAGTAAATTACTCTCAGGTGAGTGCACAACTGGTTGAAAGACTGTACTCAGAGTCGTTATAAATGGTTTGCTGTTAAATTTGGGGGATGTATCTAGTGAGGTCTGTCTTGGATCCAACAGTATTCAATATTTTCAGTACAACTTGGATAACAATATGCTTATAAACTTTATGGAGGACACTAAGCTAGAGGGATTGCTAGCACCATGTAGAGTCTTTAGAGGTCACTCATACATCTGCAAGGTAAATATTGTAGAATATAGGATACACCAGTCCCAAAGCTTTATTACCTTGTCGCAGCACAGTTGAAAAGATCAAGCTCCTCCCTGTTTATTCAAATAATATACTGCTGACATGTCCATAACAACCTGAACTACTGCATTCTGCACCTTGGAAAAGATGCTTTGAGAGCCAGAGGGATTGCTCTCAGTTCTACTATGTTTGTGATTCTCTGCAGCTCCAAAGACATCAAATGAAAAGGTTACAGAGATGTGCTTCCCAACCTTTAATGGACACATCTGTGGTAACTCTAAACAAACTTCCTTTGAGGACATTTAGCCAACATGTTCCAGACAGATGAATTTTTCTTGGAACAGTTAGCAATTCTTAGCATCTGTCCATGCTGAGTTTGAAGCTACTTAATCATCAACATTGAGCCTGGCTTACGGACTCTCATATGCTGCAGATCCAATGGGAGCAGTCATCGTTTTGGAGCTAATCAAAGGACTTGGCTCTTGGAAGCTCAGTCAAGCTGGAACCAGAACTCAGTGCTGAGTCTGAAGCTTTCATTGCTGACACTTTCTTGGATCCAGATATGCCCAGAGCCCATTCAGGTCTTCTATCCTTTCTTTCAACTCCCTCATAATTATTGGATCCCAGATGCTTGGCTGACAAGACCTCCACTAACAGAAGGGCCTGAAGTCTGTTCTGCTTCTCCTTCTAGGCTTGAGTAATAAATGTGTAGTAAGTAGATAGCACAGTGTTTTGAAAAGTGATTCCCACTGAGGCATTTCAGGCCTTAAACTTGAACACAGTGGATGCCAGAAAGACAGCTGGGTATGATACACACCTCTTAAACCCACACTTCCTCTTGCTGGGATCCACTAGTAAGCGCTCCTACTCAAAACTAAAATCCTAAACTAAATTGTTCTAAAAAATGAACTATAAAATAACTAGTCTAAAAATTAAAAAAGGCACTTATGTAGCTAGCTATAGATCCAAGAGATGTACATCCTTTCGCTGCTGCAGTTAGAAGGAAATGAGACAGCAATGGGCACCACAACCTCTTCCATAGCCATGCCCTCAGAACATGCTCAAATGCCATGGAGAGAAGAGTGCATGAGCACTTTAACAGGTACTACTACCAGAAGTTTCTACTGTCCCAGCTGCACCACTGAGCATATCCAGAGAGTAGGAATATGCACAGGACACTTAAGAAGAACTGGGCATGTTTAGTCTTGAATAAAGAGGAGTGAGGAATGATTGGGAAAGTCTTCAAATATGCTAAGGGTTGTTCTAAAGAGGACAATGATCAATGGCTCTCCAGGTCCAGTGAAAGTAGGATAAGAAGTAATCAGCTTAGTCTGTAGGGAGATTTAGGTTAGATATTAAGGGGGAAAAATTCTAATTGTAAGAATAGTTAAGCACTGGAACTGGTTTCCAAGACAGGTTACAGAATCCCTGTCACTAGAATTTTTAAGAACAGGATCTGTCAGGATCATTAGAGGTTCAACTCTTTCACGGGGCTGCTGGAGCCTTTCCTCACCAACTCCTCACTGCCAGAACTTTTTCCCCTCTGCCTCCCACCTGCTATCTTTCACTGAGGTGGGGAAAAGCTCTGGTAGCAGGGAGGTGGTGGGACATTACTCTGTTAAAAACAGCAATATAGATGTGAGAGGCATAGCTTGGGTTTGTAGAGAGTCATGTAGGGTACATACCCTAGGGTTCTGGTGCGTGTGTCTACTTGCCTAAGCAGTGCCTCACCTTCTATACTACTATTTACACCCACACTAGCAGGGCATGCAATATCTGTACTTCACAAACTAGCACAAGCATACACCTACCCACTGTTTGAATTTCAAAGACCTGAAAAACACCACCTCAATGGTAAAAGATGGACCACAGCTAATTTAAGCTAGCAAGCTATTCCAAAGGCTGTACTGTGAACCCATTCCAAATTCTTAAATGATAATACTTCACTTAGGAGTCTACTATAATTTATGAACACAATGCAGTTTAACCAAAAGCTGTAATTTCCATTATCATAGTATGAGAGAAATCAAGCTGTGTGTATTAAATCTAGAGATTCAGGAACAAAATACTGCATTTACACAAATTGAAACATTTGCACCATAATACTTGAAATGCAGTATTTAAATAGCAATGCTGCAACAAAGACTGGTTTTGCAAACTGATCTTGAAATACTTTACCTTTCAACAACTACACCATGCAACCTCAGACTACACCCTGTAGGAGCATGCCAGGAAAATAAGAAATGCACCTCTATAGAACCAGCTAACAATTTCTGGCAGTGGGTGAATCAATGACAGCTGCACTCAAAATTAATAAATCACATATAAGATGACTCACATCAGGTGTGTAAGTAAGGTAAATATAATGTGTTGCTATTGCACTACTGATAGAGTCCATTTATAAATCAATCTGAAATTAAAGTTGAACCTTTTACTACATTTCAAACATTAAACACATACACAAAAAAAGTCCAAAAAGCTGGAAATACTGACCTTTTCCCTAAAAAAACTCTTGTAAAGTTATTTTCACATCATTGCTAGTTTTGCTATTTTGGTTCTAGAGTGTACTATTTCTTTATTGCAATGATTGCTAAAAATAAATCTAAAGACAACACTTTGTTTAATAACTATAAAAGCTCAACTGCCTGCACTTTCTACTTGGTATGCTTTATTCTGTTGATATCTTCAAAGGACTTCAATAAGTTTCCTTGAAAACAGAAACATCTGCTAAAAAATGTGAATGACACAGTCCAATGTTGCAAATCAAACTAAAACATCTAATTACTGTATTTATGTCTGATTCCAAACACTAAACAAAAGCAATCATAGATACATAAAGTGTCCTGATACAGGAGGACTCTGTATATGCTTAAGGTACAGGTGGAGATTACTTTAGGCTATTACTTTTATTCTGTCCACAAACTAAATCGGAATCCAGGGACGAACGTTTTGGCGCTTGGAGAAGGCAGACGCTACATGTTTTTGAATCGCGATTTAGAGGGGTTTGGGGCTCGCAAGCCGCCGAGATCTCCACAGCTGAACAGTGCTAGCAATCTCTCACCCATCGGGCAGCTACTTCCAGTGAATATATGATCGAATCTGCGTCTCTTCAAAAAGCCCATCCCACGTTGAGCTATCAAGGATCCATCCCCACCTCTAGACTCCACAGTGTCCATTATGCAAATTAAGGGGAGGTGGCCGGGTCAGGGTGACCCCACCCCCACCAGATCAACACAGAAGCTAACACCTTGCGACAGCCAACGATCCCCCCCCCCCCCCACTACTGATCTCGACAATAGAGGTCCCCGAGTGAGGCTCAGCACTGGCTACTGTGCGGAGGGGGGGGCGAGACAAACTCCGCTACTAAAGTACACCCCCCCCCCCGCACCTCTTGCAGCGACCAGGGAGAGGAAATTATTCACACACCTGTCCCTGCATCACCAGCGCGGGTGGGGGGGGGGGGTCGACGCTCACCCCGCTGTCCAAGTGCAGACCGCGAGAGGGGGCCCCATTTGGCTCAGCCCCACTACTCCCTCCACCCCACAGCATATGGGGGACCCTACGGGGGAGGGGGCGCCAAAGGTGTCACCGAGGGGAGGATGGGGGAGGGATGGCGAGCACAAGGGCTCCCCCCACTGAAGGGGCAGCCCCGCTCCCGCGGTGGGCGCGAGTCACGGCAAAGGGGCCGCAGGCGGCGGGGCACTCACACGCTCGGCTCCCTGCGCGGCTCCTCTCACACCTTCACGCCGCCGCTCAGCCCCGCCCTCTCAGCGCCCCTGAGGCTCGCGCGGCCCCCCCGGGCTGGTCGAATCCGAAGTTCCAACGGCTCCTTCCACCCCCCGCTCCCTGCAGGAGAGACTCGTTCTGAGGGGAGGACCTGAACCCAGCGCGAGCTGCGGGGGGGCACGAAGCACCCCAAAGGCTTCACAATAGACACCGAGTGGCGCGTGTGCGCGTGGGAGGAGGGGCTTCTCGACCGGCCACCCTCTCCAGGCGCGCGAGAGCTGTTTACTCAACACCTGACCGGCCGTCGCCTCCTCCCCCAGGTACTAGCTGGGTGCCGCCCCTCCATATCCGTGGCGTGTTGAGGACCAAGGAGCCCCAATTTTCACACACCCCCCTCAGATGGCAGATGGTACGGTCCACTTCGCTGTCTCGCTACTCGAACTAGAAGGCGGGGCTGAGGGTATTGTGACGATTCTAAAGCCGGGTCCTGGCAACCAATCGGAATGGGTGAGGAGGAGCTAGAGTGGGAGTGGGTGGGGATGTTGGTTTCTCCAAAAGAGAGGGGTGGCAGGTTCGTTCTCGTTTTACTTCGGTGGCGGCAGCGCGTCCCAGCGGAAGCAGGGGAACATGTGTGGTGTTTTGTTCCTGGGGGTACTAACACATGGAGTCGCCCCCCGAATAGATAAGTGCATCAGTTTCCCTACGTGTGAAATAGCTCTGTTAAAGTTATCACTGGGGTGAGGGGATTGTGAAGGTTAATTAGAATTACTGTGGAATCCATTATTGTGAAATCCATGTGTATAAAAAGAAGTGATATTGCGCACACTATTGTCCATTGCATACAGGTCATATTGAAACCAAGGAAATTATGGATAGATTGTATCAAAGAAGGTGATAAACGGGAGTTTAGTGTCGCCTTGGACAGAAGAAGACAGCAGATGGCTGTAGAAGTATCCAACCCCAGATAATTTATAGATTCCAAGATCAGAAGGGCTTATTGTGATCATTTTGTCTGACCTGTATAACATAGGGTCATAGGCCGTAGCACTTCCCCGGGATAATTCCTAGAAGATCTTTCAGACAAACATCTAATCTTGATTTTGTCAGTGATGGAGACTCCACTGTAACTCTTGGTCAATTGTTCCAGTGATTAATTACTCTCGCTGTTAAAACTGTACACCTTCTTTCCAATCTGAACGTGTTTAACTTCAACTTCCAGCCATCGGCTCCTGTTGCACTTTTCTGTGTTAGATTGAGTGTAATCCAATGGCTGGATGTTGAAATTAAACAAATTGGGGTGTCCTTTCACTGGCTGCATTGGAATAAGCAGAAGTGTACTGTTCATATGGGGCTTTTTGTTTATAATGTACAGGTAAATGTCGGATATTTCACAAAACATCCAAACCCCTCATGCAAGTTTTAATTTTTAAACAATAGATTCAGCACAAACGATGTGTATGTCTAAATAGGAAATTTGTATAATATGGAAAGCAAGAGTTTGGAAAATCAGTATATGTTTGAAGATTTTAAACGTATCTATTACCATCCATTGTCTTCTTTGGATGATTGGCAGAGCCACCCTCAGGGCTCACTAGTAATCTGTGAGGGGGTTTTTTGGTGTTTTTGTTTGTTTGTTTGTTTGTTTTTTGGTTGTGGGGTTGCTTTGTTTGTTTTGTTACGGAGAGCTCTGTTTGAGGTAGAGAAGCAGTGATTACGTCATTCTGCTGAAAGTGGGAAAGACGAGGCAGCATTTTTCAGAAACACAAAATCCTGCGTTGACCCTGCTGTCGGCCGCTTTAAATCCGACCAGCCTGGCTATAGCGCGTTGCACGCTGGGATTTGTAGTCCTTGACGTTAGTCCTGCAAGATTAAACCCTCTTTCTTAACCAGGGGAGCGGAATTCTGCCTCTCAAAATAATGCTTCGTTAGAGACCCAGAAACTATAAATAATAATATTTTTATTTTAAAATCATATTTGAGTAATTTTCGTTCAGTCGCAAAAAATAAAATAAAGGGCTGAGACGACTGTTACATAACTGACAGGACCGGTTTGTTCCGGGATCGGGACCGGTGCTCCCCTGGTCTTCGCCAAGATGTCGGCTGCTATCGCCGCGCTCGCGTCCTACGGCGGCTCCGATTCTGGCTCAGATGCTGACTCGGACGCCGGGGAAAGCCCCCGCCGTTCGGCGCTGGTCGCCAGCCGGGACTCGGTGCTGCATATGGCTGCGCCACCCGCTCCTCCGCAGGCCTTGGCGGTGGACTCGGCCCCGGAGGTTGCTGTGAAGGTAAGTGCCGCCCCAGTCGGGATGATCCCCTTCCCTCCGGCCTGGGCTGGGGCGGGAGTTCGCTTCCACCCTGCCCCCGGCCCCTGTGTAGCGCTGCTGGGCGGGCCTTTGCTAGGCATGTCGGGGCAGCTGCTGGGGCAGGGCTGCCGCTTCCCATCTGTCTCGCCTGGTCAGTTCAGAGGCGGCTCCTATAGCGCGGTTTGGGGTGGAGACTTGGGCTGTTGTAGAGGCCGCGGAACCCCGGAATAGTTGGGTTTATGGCCCCTTGCATTGCGGGGCCGGAGGGTTGGTGCTTTCTCTCCGCTCTCTTCAGCCGCGGCACCGGGTTAACCAGATTGAAGTCTTGGGCCCTCTAGAGCAGGTCTTGAAACCATTAGCCCTCTCATCATCGGCAAGGCGAGAAGGAGCCTACAAGTGTGAAATGTGCGTGGGGATGGGAGAGAGGAGAATCTGCAAGACCAGTGTGCGATACTCTGGATTTATCCTAGCTGACCACAGCCAGGGGAGGAAAGGATGTTTGGGATTCATGTGATGTGTTGATCCTGCTCCTCCTCTTCCATCTCTGGCTTCAAAGCGTCTGACGAAGTGCGATTTTTCTCCCACGAAAGCTCATGCGATAAATAAATTTGTTAGTCTTTGAAAGTGCCACAGGACTCCTTGTTTGTTCAACCCACTATGTGCCTTTGCCACTGTCTGCTCAGCAAGTGGTGTCCTGGCTGTGGATAATTAATGGCAACAGCATTACACTGAAACGTGGGATGGTGTTCTCGTCTTCTCTCCTCCTTTTCCCCTTCCACCAACACATATTTGGTGTACACACTTCAAATTGTAGACACCTTATCTCTTTGCCGATTAGATATTTAATTGTTTCAAGCCCTAATTCAGAGGATATAAAGTACAAACTCTTAATTTTATATGGGTCCTGCTATTTTATCTTTTATATTTTTTTGTTTGTTTCTGATGTATCTCTATTATCTTTAGTTTTTGTTTTCTCCATAATTTTCCCAGGTAGAAATAGAATGAAATTGATATAATTCTTGACACTCTTAACTGATGTTTACAGTGCAGTAAATAGCAGCAGTGAAGGCTGACCAGTGCTTTATAAGTTTTTCTAGTATTTGGTAAAGTAATGAGCAGCAGAGGCATGATTTCATTTTGCAGGCTTTGAAAGACAAAACTGCATTGGTTCATATTTGGAGAGTTATCTTAAGAACCATATAATATAGAAAGTTAGAAACATAATTCACTTTTAAATGAAAGGATACATTCTACAGAACTTGATGCCATAGTAGCCTCACCACAAGTGTACATCCTGCTGAATGCATTGTACTCACCAACAGCAAATAGATGAACGGGGATTTTTTTTTTTTTTTTTAATTTCACTGCTTTCAAATTAGAATGATTTGTGCTGCTACAACTGCCTTGTCTGACATTGGCCTGTGATGCTTGAGCACCACAAGCCTCCAGTCTTGGAGTTTCCAGTCTCTCTGATATGTTGGTGTACAGTTTGACAGGAGCATTAGTTAACATCTACAAAGTGTTTTGAATATGAATGATAAATAGCAAGTAGTAGTGACAGTGCATTGAGGCCCAGCATAGTCACACATTAATTTAATGGTGATGCCTTGAAGGCCAGTCTGAAAAGCTGGACCCACCGGTGCTAGTGGACCGCTTCCTGCTGAATGGAAGCTACTATATTAGCACTGTTTTGGAGGGGGTGGCTTTTTTAACACTTTCCAGAAAAGACATTTTTGTCAAGAGTCAGTGTTCAGGCATATATGAGCAATGCACAAACCTCAGATTATCTTTTAAAAGTGTGTTCATGGAGGTGTTTTGTGCCCCAGTCCTCTCCCGTTAAATGTAGTTTGTGTTTTTAATATGTTTTAAATTTAAAGTAAATCTTGCAAAATTGTCATGGAAATCTATTACTGCAAGCAAAAATGGCCCACCCACTCTTAACATGATGGTAATGAAGAAAAATAAACTAGATTTTTACCCAAAAATTATATTAAGCAGTTGAGTAGAATGTTGTGTTAAATTGGAAGAGATGATGTTATTTGGCAGGCATGCTATTTTATTTGTTTAGATTTTACTACTCTGCTATAAAAATGTCTCTACAGTGCTCTGGTAACTCTTGACCATTTCTTTAAAATATCCTAACAATTAAACAGATAAGTGAGTTAACACCAAATCAAACTCTGTGGCTATAATTTAGCCATATTACTCTTGTGCATGCCTTGCCCTCTTCCAGACACTCAGTAATACCATCAGCCAGGCTGATAGAGATAGAAAGCTGAGTGTCTTCAGCATACCGAAGACTTTTCAGTCCATGTCTCATCACTAAAACTCCCAGTAGTCTCATGGGTACATTTCCAAAGGAAAAAAAAAAAAAGTGACAACCTGGAACCTTATGGAACCTCCCAGAAGAATGCTTGCATGTAAGAGGTACAGGTGTTCAATACCACCTTCAGAGAGTGGCCATCAAAGTGCCACTTGATTAGCCCTGTTCATCCATGCTAGGATTTGCAAAAAAAATCTATATCCTCTTACTGTCAACTTTATCAAATAGCTCACGTGTCTGTTATCTGAATAGATAAGAACATAAGAAAGGCCGTACTGGGTCAGACCAGAGGTCCATCTAGCCCAGTATCTGGCCAGTGCCCAGGTGCCCCAGAGGGAGTGAACCTAACAGGCAATGATCAAGTGATCACTCTCCTGCCATCCGTCTCCATCCTCTGATAAACAGAGGCTAGGGACACCATTCTTAACCCCTTTCTGGCTAATAGCCATTTATGGACTTAGCCACCATGAACTTATCCAGTTCCCTTTTAAATATTGTTATAGTCCCAGCCTTCACAACCTCCTCAGGTAAGGAGTTCCACAAGTTGACTGTGCGTTGTGTGAAGAAGAACTTCCTTTTATTTGTTTTGAACCTGCTACCTATCAGTTTCATTTGGTGACCCCTGGTTCTTGTATTATGGGAGTATTTAAACAACTTTTCCTTGTCCACTTTTTCCACATCAGTCATAATTTTATATACTTCTATCATGTCCCCCCTCAGTCTCCTCTTTTCCAAGCTGAAGAGGCCCAGATACTTAATCTTCATCTGCTGTCAGGACGAGTTTATCTACCAATACCACCCAAGCTGTCTCTGCTATACCCAGGTTGGCAACTAATGTAGAAAAGAACTGAGACTACTCAATAGTCTTTGAGTTGTCTCACCACAATCTTTTCAGTAATCTTACCTGAAAATGGAAGTTTTAAAACGATAGCTGGAAAGATTTGGTGTCAAGCAGTGATTTCCTGTGTGCATGGTGTACTTGTGCTTCTTTGACTGAAACAGGCACCTTATTCTCTTCCAATGAGGTATTGATCATTTTTACTAACAATGTATTCAGTTCTTTCCTGCATGCTTTCACCATCTGGGAAGGATGCAAGTCTTAAACACAAATAGATAACCAAAATGCTTCCAAAATGTGCAGCACATCACAGATTGACCCTGGCCTAACGTCAAGCAGAGAATACTTGGCATTGTCTCCTTTAGCACATATTCTTATCCCATGGAGGAGATGGTTCTAACTGAAGCTGAGTAATTTTATTTGCAAGATAAAAATAAATGAGATTTGAGCTTGTAGTACGATTCTGGCATTGCTGTGTTGGAGGAGCAGCAAGTTGACAGAGGAAGAAAGTCAGGAAGCTACTGGCCTGCCCCCACACTGCTGTTTTACTAGCTGGTGTAGGTAGTGGTTGTATGCTGGGTGGGAGAACTGGCTCTGTGAAAGGGAAGGGTGGTACCTGGAGGGAGTATTGCAGTCATGTGAGCTGAACTATAGCCATGCACCACTCTAGTAATTTATTGGGAGTAAAGAACTAAAAAAAAAAAAAAAAAAAAAGCAAGGCTTAAGTATTATGGTGTCTGGCTTCTACTTTAATAACTGTTGCTGCTTCGTGATTAGCTTTTTAATCATTGTGCAATGGCAGAGACTTCAAACATGCATATGTATTAAAAGGGGAATATATTCTTAAGTATCTACAATAGCAGAACTTAGTTGCTTGTTCTAGCTTTTTTATGTTTGTAATTTGTCAGACACCTAGTGCACTAGTACACTCCTTTTTGTATACTTTTATCAATTGCAACAAGTGCAGCTCAGAGATGTTCCTCTAGATGAATAGTAGTAGATGACTAGTAGTAGATGAAAGAGAGCAAAGCCTTTGCTTTTGAACTACATCATAAATCTGCATCGTCCCTTTTGATTTCAAAATAACATTTGCGTAGGGCAAATTACACTAATGAATTGTAACGTTTTTTAGTAGCTCTTCCTCACACTGCTGACCTTTGCGCTTTCAGTTAGCAAATAGAACTGAAATTGTAATTTAAGTATGAGTGTATAAAAATATCCATCTGAGCCTAAAGCCTTATTGAATTTAAAAGGAAAAATGGCAGGAGTGACCTCTTCAAATCATTACTTGAAAAATTCAGAAATGAAA
The DNA here is from genome assembly GCA_007922175.1 of Pelusios castaneus. Lineage (NCBI taxonomy): Eukaryota > Metazoa > Chordata > Testudines > Pelomedusidae > Pelusios > Pelusios castaneus. The sequence goes on from ML685837.1 coordinate 1,818,523, forward strand.
TATACCTTAAAGTGGGCTATTAAAATGTTTTATGAATTTTTATATGGAAGTATGACATAGTCATCAAAATGTTTAATGTAGCAAATGTATCTTTTTGCATATAAGGGCCCTATTTTAAGTTATTATTGAAGTAGGTGCAGATTTCATTTATTTGGGGGGAGGGAGAGCCCACAGCTTATTTATTGGGAGTGGGACAGACAAGAGCCTAGAATTCATTCATTGATGGGTGTCCAGAAGTTAACTGTGGAGGATGTGTATTTTGGAATTGAGGAGTGTCAGCACTGGTTTTTGAAATATGTGGGGGAAGATTGATTGATTTATTGGTGGGGAAGAGATGTGGAAATAAAAATTAAATAAGTAAGACTTTGGAGAAAGGAGGCATAACGGCTCATGTAATTTTCATCTGGGTTAAAGACAGTTTTCTGGCTAGTAGGTACTAAGGTATAAGTATATAATTTAAACAAACAAGGAGTCCTGTGGCACTTTTAAAGACTAACAAATGTATTTATCGCATGAGCTTTCATGGGAGAAAATCCCACTTCGTCAGTCACTTGATAATTTAATTTCAGGAATTTAAGATCTGTTTTTCTGGTGCGATCAGTCACTCTTGTGGGATTACTCAGGTGTGCTGAGAGAACTGCTTCAAAATAAGAATATGAGACTTGAATGCACATAGGCATTAAAATAGAAAGTGAACTGATGTATACAGTTGACTGATAAATATTGATATTTCCAGTCATTTTAATCTATTTTGTGTTTAAAATGTAATCCTTGTCCACATGGAAAAAATTAATTTGAGGTTTGAGTTTTGACCATGTGTTCTACTTTGACTTTCAATATCCTTCCTGCTAAACATACTTAGTGGGGCTATGATAAGCTTGGACAGTCATTTTAAAGGATTGCTTATGTAAGGAGGACTTCACTTAATTTTTTAAAAAATACAACATTTAAAACTATGTGAGTTTATGGAACATAGAAAAACCTGTGGGTGGTAGAGGCCGAAGGTCTGCATGGTGCAGAGAACGCTAGCCTAACTCATCAAGATGTTTAGCTGCATGCTTAAAATTCAGCATCCAAGTAGACCGAGTGAAGTTGTCAGGACTGTTCATGAGGTTAATTGTTTTGGTAGATAGTGCTAAAGTGCTTCACAACTTGCAGGGTTGAATCTGTATTGCATTGAACTTCATTGTAAACACCATATAAATTTCAGCAGGAAACATTTAAATTAATTGAACAAGAATGTCAGTTAATAATTCTTGCATACATCACTTAGGGCTCTTTTGGTTTGTGAGCCGTTTACTGCACTTTAATTTTAATGAATCACTAAAGCCAATTATAAATCCTGTACAAAGCAAGATACCCCTCTTAGTTGCTTGCCTCATTAGTGTGGAACTAACCGAGGGTCTGAAAACCTTGTGTTTTATTGACCAATCATATAGCAAAGATGTAAAAAGTTGTTTTTAGTTTCATGGATGTCTGAAGTTTGAAAGATTATGACCTATTTACTTCAGTGTTTTTTAATTTAGAGACAACCCATAATTTACCTCAGAACTTAGTATGGTAGTATGCTTAACGGCACAGTTCGGCTTTCAGAAGTGTATGTACTGCTCTTATCAAATTCACCGGCAGCTGTGCATTAACATCTGAGGGCACAACTTGACCCAAATTATTGTACTTTGCATTTAAAGATACATTTTTATAACATACTATGGGATGAGAGTAAAGTTGGAGATCCTGGAATGTGGAATTGGAATGAATGCAACATGTGCTTCAATTTCAAAGACCAGCAGTTTTCATATACAGAGAATGTACATGTCGTGGTATAGGAATGAACTTCTTGTATGAACTTCCAAATGACTCAGCACTTGGCAAACAGTAAAGTGGAACGAGAATTGTTATCATCATCCTACCGAGGATAGTCTTTCATATCACAATGTCATCTATTGTGTGTCATTCAACAATTGAGAGAAGAACTTAACGGGTTGGAGAAAAGGGCTAAAAATAATAGAACTGAAGGATTCTTGGCATTTTATAAGACTAGTCGTCTTTGACTCTTACAATTTAAAGATCAGCTAGCAACTGGCAGCTTAATATCAAGTAATTGTAAGTCTGCAAATGTCACAGACAACTGTAAAAGTCTTGTTGGCTGATCAGTTTGTTGGCATTTCCTTAAAAATAACATAAATGACCCTAATCTTCATCTAAGAGATAATGAACTGGAATGTTTGTAGGATGATTGCTGCTCTGTCAGCATATATGGTTTGATGTAATTTGAAAAGGTTGTAAGAAACTTCCTTCAATCATGGAGCTGTAGGAGCAAAATCCTAATCTTCATGTGCAAGTAAAGAATACCATTCAGGAAACTGTTTTGGTACAATCCTATTGTAGTTGCTTTGTTTATATCTTTTCATGGGGCTTAATGAATGGATTAGTGTCCATTATAGAGTTTCTAGTCAAGATCCTGGGATATAAAACTCAGGCTCACACGAATGTACTGGTAGCTGTAGTCATCCTAGGCCAGTGAATTGGGAACGTCCTGTGATGACAGGAATGAGGTCAGTCAATCTGAGTCTGCAACACTGCACTGCCTGTTCAAATAGGAGCCATGGAATGATTGTGTATGAATTATTTTTAGCAGGTAAGTCTAATGAAAGACAATCTTTCTATTTGGTGTTATGATTCCAATATTAGGCAGTGCAGTAGAACTCCTTTCCTGAATTGTTGGTTCTGTCTCTTGCACACTTTTTTCTAAACCACCTTAGCTACATGTTCTGAAATGAGGAACTTTGATTTTTTTATTGTCCTAGTCTATAAGAGGGTTATTTAAACTGCTTTTATAAACTGATGCTGATTTTCCCCACATGCGCGCGCACAATACGTGAACTCGAGAACCAGGTTTTCAGCTCTTTAAATCTTAAATATGTAAGTAAATACATTATTGTGGACCTGCTATTAAATTAGCAAAAGACATTCCCATGGGCATTACATGCTGGTGGCTATCTAACAGTATTAAGTAAATATATAATGTGCTATCTTGTTCTTCTGTAGCTTGAAATAGCAAACTTTGCTTACTTCATACGAGGTATTACAAAAGAAGTGAGAAGAAGTGATCTTGGAGGCAGTCAGGGCCATTAAAGACTTTAGAGCTTTGAAACCGTATCTTAACCTGCTCCTATAAACTAACCGGAAACCGGTGCAGATTCTGGATCACAGTTGCAGTGTTTCATGCTGAAAAAGCCAAAATGGGTGTATCCCCTGCCCCAGACACCCCTTCTCCCTAGTTGACAGATCCGATGTCAAATTTTTCTTTAGGGTAGTTCTCCAGACCTTCCATCTCATATCAGCTTGGATTGAGTTGCTGCCAGTGTGCCCACATCCAGGCATGAATAAGTTGATCAAGTGCACCATCTTGGTTAGATAAAAAACCACATTTCACCTATCAGTACAAGATGTCACCATAGTAACACTGTTTATAGTTCATGTTAAGTAATTCGCAACTTACAAAGGCCAAACTACCTTATTTTCTTTTACCAACTTGAAAATAAGCCAAGCAGGGCAAAAGTGGAGAAAGTGTTAAAAAAGAGAGACATTTTGCAAAACTTTAGTAAAGCTCTCATGGACACTTTAACAGTTGTAATATACAGTTCTTTTCAAACATGTAAAACGTAAGAGATCTCCAATTATCATAGGTCCACAGGAATCTAGAGGACTTATCAATAAACACTGTCTGATTTCCTTAAAAAGTAGGCACAATGAAAAGCTTTGAAAGTGTAGAGTAAGTGATATTGTCACTTTTACTTTCTTCTCCTTTAGCTCAAGAATTAGAAAGGTAGGATATGCTTACTGGATGATATTCAGCTTATATAAGCAGATGCATTTCTCAGTGAAGACAATAGTGCCATCTGTTTCTCTCACTTTTTTTATGCCAGGACTGAAAAGGATAAAGCAGACATGTGGAGAGTTATATTCTAAAGCTTCATATTGGAATATCCCCCAGAAATAGGTGGTTTCATTTTTTTATTTTTAGTAGAAAGTACTTCCTATGGCTGGTGATTACCATTTTTGCCAACCTTTGACTAAGATGCCTTATTTAAACAGCATCTCCATCCAGGGTGCTCACCTCCCACACAGATGTGCTAAAACTGGGCATGCTAGACCTGGTTCCAGGATATGATGGTGAAAACATTACATGCTTTCAGGATCTGTGGTGATCTATTTAAATAGAGGGAGGATGAGCAGGCTTCTAGACAGAGGTGTGTATGGAGGTTGTGAGCTTGATACCAACTGCTCTCAACTAAACTGAAAACTAATCAGTCTCTGATCTGCTCTAGTCTGGGGCAAAGATACAGATGAATTCATTTTTCGCCCAACCAAAGGCATTAAGGGGGAGGTATGTATATAAAAGTGTATTTATATTGTTCTTACTTGAACACTTGAGAACTGTCCCGATGTAGACTTCCCAGGAGCGTATTCATATTTGAGCAGGTCTTCAGATTGGGAGAGAATGTGTAGAAGCAGCATGTTCAGTGAAGTGTGTTAGTGATATGTGTGACCGATCTGGTCTCTACCTGGCATCTTCCCATTGTCCACACTCCTAAATGAACTCCAGAGTAAGCAAAATCACTGGATGGATGTTACTGGCTTGCCATTTGGGAGGCTGGGGTTATGATCTTGCCAACAATGTCAATAGGGAAGCTATGCAGCAGTCCATGGATAACATAATCCATTATCAGACAGGGATAGTGGAATTCAGTGCTTGATTTCTTACCTAGCTCAACAGACATTTATAGCAGGGCTCAACAAAACCGGGCACCAGTTCGCCATGGCGACCGGGGTTTCTAGCCTGGCTCCTAGCTCTGCTGTGGAATTGCAGCAGAGGAGAGCCTCTGGCAACCAAAAATAAATCTGATGGCATCTAGCTGGGAGCCAGTTTTGTCAAGCCCTGGCTTACAGCTGTGCTACCTCTGCCTCCAAGTAATGTTTTCTCCCATCTCTTGTTGGCAAGGAGACTCCTGTCCTCATGGACGATCATCTGGCCTTGCTTATACATGCCTTTGTCACTTGCTAGCTGGAATATATCAATACAGTACACCTGGACGTGAAGCCATCGGCCCTTAAAAAACTTTAGCTAGTATAGAACATATCAGCTTATCTCCTAAGTAACATGGGCTACCACAAGCGGCTGAGGTCTTGGTCCTCATCTTCAAGGTTCTCAATGGCCTAAGTCCAGAATACATAAAATCATCTAAAATGCCAAGGATGTGGAGCATGGTTAATGACTTCATATCTCAGGCACAATGGAGCATAAGGGAAAGCTTGTCTGTGCAAGAGAATGGAGTTGTCTTGGGGGGGGGGGAGGGTCTGGTCCCAGATTGTGGATGGAACGCAAAGGGATAAAGGGAAACCTCACCAGCATCTATTCCTGGTACAACACACATTTCTCTGATCTTCCCTTCTCATATATGATAATGTGGTTTTAATGTAAGAATACAAATTAAACCTTAGAAAATACTACACTGTATATATATATTTCCTCGGGGGAAAAGGTGAAGACTGAGCCACAGCTGAATTATGCTAGGTGTGTTGCTTAATTAATTCACTACTGGAAAGTGCTCAGGTATGACAGTGAGGAGGATTGTATAAGAACGTGTATAAAATTGAATAACTTCATCCTTGGGGTGAATGAAAAATGTCTCTCTTTATCTAGCGATCTGGTTGGATCAAGAACAAAGAGCAGTTGAGAATAGAGGACAAGATTTAAAAAATGATAAATGATTTTAGGTCCTTAACACTGTAATATATACATAATGAGTATGTATGTGTGTATATAGAAATAAAAATCTGAGATGCCATATTTTCAGAGGATGGGTGCTCAGCACTCTGAAAATTGGCCCATGTTAAAGTATATCAAGTTGTGCACCAAAATCACTGGTCATGGCTTAAAATCTTGGCTAATATGAGGTAAAAATGAGTGTGAGGGGAAGTCAGTGACTAACAGAGATCCTTGGTACTTGACTAGGGCATCCTGTGTCTGAAAACACCTCAAAAATCCCATATTCATTAATATCATGTAATTATAAGTTCTGTACAAAGTGTGCCTTATGTGTTGTTATTTTCAGTCTTGATCTCCTAAACAATATCCTATTGTGTTGTATGTGCTACCGTTGTATTTGACTGTAAATGCTACTAGAATATGTTGTGAGGTGGTCACCACCTAAATCAGCTTTTTAGGTACAACAGTAAAGTGGTACTAATGGCCAATCAAGGAAAACTTCCATTACCAGGGATTGCTTACAGGGAGACTTCACTGTAGGACATATGTTTGACCAATAGGAAGCAACCCACCATAAGCATATTATAGCAAGTCCAAACAGAGGATACAAGTGGGCATGTGACATTATCACTTGGCTCCACTCCCATCAACTAAACATCTTAAGGGTCATCTGCAAAAGAAAAGGACTTTGACAATAGAGAAGGGAGTCCCAGGCAGGCAGGGAAGGTTGCCCAGCCTGTGTTTAAGAAGCTGCTTGTACCAGCTAACAAGGATCAATTGAGACATTGCTACTTCAAATATTGGTAGTATGTAGAACTTAGATTGCGATCTTACATTTATTTTATTTGATAACTACTTTTAATTTCTTTACATTTACCACTTATAATCACTTAACTACAGAAAAATAGATTTTAATGAATGTGTATATTGCATTTTAACCAGTGTGGTCTCAAACTCAAGTGTCTAGAAATCTTAGCTCACTAACAAAAGTTGTTGAATGTCTTCCCCTGAAAGAGGGGGAGTGGACTTACATTAATATAATTTTGGGGATAGACTCCTTTTGGTGCAGTTCTGACAAAGTGTGCACATTCTTGGAGCGTGGGTCATTGGCTGGTGTCTTTCTATTGTTTGTTAGTGAGTGGCTAGTCAAGGCACCCATATATCTATGTTTGGTGTGTCTCTGTAGATGGCTGTGTAGCATAGCTTGCTGATAGCAACCTCACAGAATGAAAGGCAACCTACATTAAAATTCATGGGTTCTAGCTCAGTGTTTCCCAACCAGTGTGCCATGGCATAGAGGTGTGCCCTCAGGCCTGTGCAGGTGTGCCATGGAATTTTTTTGAAAAAATACTCTGAGTTCTGGGTTGGCTCATGAATATTCATGAGTTCATTTGGAGATTATATGGTGGTGTGCCTCACAACAATTAAAGATATCAAGGTGTGATATCTTTGGCATGATATCCATGGCAGAGAAAGGGTTGGGAACCACTGATCTAGCTGTGTGTAGTGCCCTAGATGCCTTTGGGCTAGGAGCTAACTACTCTTGGATTGCTGCTTGTCACTAGCAAGGCATTATGAGGAACAGCCTAGGATGGAGAGTGAAGAAACAACATTCCCCCAGTTTTTCAGGTTGTGCCTTGGGGCACATGCTGACATCTTTACAGAGACATCTGCATTAGGGAGAGGAAGGAAGCTTGCATACTATTCTATTTATAAATTGTGTACATGAAAGGGAATTAGGAGATGGAAGGAATTCCTTTTTACCCTGCATCTACAGAAATGTCATCTAAGAACTTCCCACAGTACTGCTGTTTTGTTTTTCCCATGTTACTTTGCTTTTTCTTGGGTAGGCTAATATATAGATGGGGGCAAATGTTTGAAAATGGTGGCGGGGTGGGGGGTTGTTCATTTGGGTTTTGTTTTATTTTGTTTTGTTTTTTGGTTTGGTGGGAGTTTTGGGGGGTTTGTTTGTTGTTTTTTTAGGGGGAGGAGGGTTGGTTTTTTTTTTTTCTTACAATTTTACTGGTAAAGATGAGCCTTAATTGAAAACTTGTCAAAATTTTATTCTTCATCTAACTGTTAAATAAGAGATCTAGCCAAGCTTCTCCTGATTTAGTTCTTTTTTTAAAAAAATGGATGGGAGGGTAATAAAATATATATTTATACTTTACGAGACATGCTTTGCCCCAAATAGTCAAATTGGTGTTAGGTATTTTAGATTAGCTATATATGAGAGAGGTTTTGGTTGTATTTCAGTAGCATTTTTGTTGTATTTCAGGAAGATGTGGAGACTGGAATCCACCTAGACCCTGCTATCAAGGAAGTTCAATACAATCCCACTTATGACACCATGTTTGCACCAGAGGTAAGAGAACTTTTTTAGAACTAGAAATGTTATTCTTTAAAATTAATTGACATTCCTCTGAGATATACCTGTGGTTTAAAAGAAATGTCATGTTATAGTTCTAATATGAAATTCAGACATCACAATCCCTGTCCTCTTCAAATATAAATGTATAGGGTTCTCCCAAGTTCTCCCTAGATTCAGGGGATGCCTCAAGCTTCTGGACTTTAAAGTAAAGATAAGAACTTGGGTGAACTATGGAAAATGCCACATAACACAAACAGGTACCCTGAGGATGTCACATATATTTGTAATGCAACTTTGAACTATTTTAAAGCTATTCTGAGAGAAGACGTTTAAGAGATCTTTTCTATTCAAACTATGGAGCTAAGAAGATTGAAAATCAAATAATTTGGAGCATTGTGCTGTTAAGAAAGCCAGCACAGGAGATTACCTTGTTGAACATCCTAAAGTGTCCTTTGTTTTCCGAGTTCTTTTGATGTCCATTCATAATATTAATCAGAGAGCAATAGTGATAGTTGCAAGAAATTGTGCAATTAGAAAAAATGGGTAGAAAACTAAAACCCAGTATTACAAATATTAATAGTATTCATTTCATATATTTAACTCAAGCACTTTTAATATTTTTTTCTAGGTGAATGCAGTTTTAGTATACAACATTCTTTTTGGTTGAAATTAGCTGCCCCTAGAGCAACTTAAACATATTTTCTATCTTAACTATTTTTAAGCAGTCTACAAACTGTTTGCCTGAAGGATTAAAATAGATGTTTAAACCTTAAATTTCTGCATAAATTTATAAATTATTTCTAAAATCTTAGTATTATAATAATGTCACATTTAGACAAATAATGGCTGTGCAGATTGAGAAGACAATTTTGTATCCGCTATGCTTTGTTTACATTTGGAAAATTTATTGTGCAACCATGTGAGCTAGCCAGCTTTTGTTTAAAATAGTGTCTATCTCCACTTTAAATGGATCAAATAAACAACAGTACTGTCTGAACTGATGGTTGTTGGTTTGCATAGATGATTGGTTTAGGAAATCCAATTTGGGACAGGTTCAAGGCTTTGTGATTGCAGCCAGCTTGTATAGCAGTAATGGTTAGACCTTTGTCTGATAATATTTTAATGTATTGTGCTTGATTTGCACCTGTTAATTAAATACTTTCTCTACCTTGACCATGGTGACTTTAGGAAAACTTACAGCTTTATCATCTTGAAAAGTAAAAGTAAGGCCAGGGGCCCACTGCTACTGGATTCCCTGAGGCTGAAGCAATACAGTTCTGACTTTCCCTGCAATTACATGACTAGACAGAGCTATAAGTCTCTGTAATAAGAATTTTAAAAATACAGGAAATGTGAAATGTAATATCGCAATGAAAATGAATCATTCATTGTTTAACTCCTTTTTCAAGGTGAGATGATGAGAATTATAGGGAACTAAACCAAGAACCAGTAAAGTTCTTTACACAGCTTATTGTCCACTTGGTGAATCCACTGCCAAATGAGATAAAGCCTTAGGGAGTGATCTTGGGATGCACTTAGCATGTGTAAATCCTGTAGAGTATATTTGGTGCTACTATATGAAACTCATCTCTGAATCTGATCAAAATATTATGGCTACATCCTTTCCACTTCAAAGGACAGGATAATTTTATGACTAATATTCAAGATAAGAAAAGGGTAATCAAATCTTATGCTTCAGTGCTTAAAATCTCATTGCCAAATGTAAGGAAAGGTATGTATTTTTTTAACTCTTTCAGTGTAATTATTTTGGAATTGCCTGATGGTTTATTGGGTTATTTTGCTTTTCATTGAAGCATCAGGTATTAGCTGTTGCAGGAGACAATGAAACATACAAAGTGGATTGATGGACTGATCTAGTATGGGCAAACAAGTACAGAATGAGAAGTGGTTCTGTTGAGCTGTGTTTGAGTTCTATACTAAAAGTTTTTAATGATGTATGACTAGGAATTACGTGTATAAAATAACCCTATGGATTAAATAATTCTCCTTTTGAAATTCATAAGAAAAAAACTGAAGAAGTGGGTTTTAAGTAATGGGGGGAGAATAGGAAACCTCCTCCATGAAGAGGAGGGTCGGTTAATTCTATTATCTGCACTCTGAAATGCGTCAAATTTATTACACTTTAAAAACAATTTAATCTTGAGGTTGGTATTCAGCACAGAAAAGCACCTTGGGGAATAAGCAACATGTTATAAAATATGATATACTTAGCTTTAATATGTGCAGCTGTCATAAATTCTGAAATCACAGCTGCTCAGAGCTGCTTGTTATTCTTTGCAAAGCTTGAGCCAATTTTGGTATATATGGCCAATAAGTAATAAGTTTGTGTTCTCCAAGATAAACTGAAGCAGAATCAGAAAGGTTTATCAACTGTCGAGAATAGGCTGTCTCTGTAAGATATGATAGGTTAGTATCTTAACGTTATGATCATGGAATTTCTAGCTTAATCATATAGTAACACCATAAACCTGTAACATCAGTTGTGGTGGTCAACTTTACAGTAAGAAAAAGGTTGCAAGACTGACTTTGATACATACAGATAAAAGATACATTTTTTTAAGTTCCCCTTGGGAGTGGAGGAGGAGTGAATAACATGTGAAAAGAACATCCATGTGTTATGAGCAAGGGGAATACTTAACCTTTACTCATACATAAGTATCAAGATGAGCCTTGTTTGTGCTCCATTCTGTTTGGCCAGTCCAGAATGAGCTTCCTTAGGCGTTTGTTTATTGACACAACACAGACCTTTTCCAAAGGGGTAGCTGTGTTAGTCTAGTTCACCAAAACAAACAAGGAGTCCTGTGGCACTTTTAAAAACTAACAAATGTATTTATCGCATGAGCGTTCATGGGATTTTCTCCCACAAAAGCTCATGCGATAAATACATCTGTTAGTCTTTAGAAGTGCCCCAGGACTCCTTGTTTGTTTAACATAGACCTTGTGTGTGCATACACAGGCTTCTGTCCTCTGTGTACCATTGCCTTCTGCTGGTTGGCATGTCAGTGATCGTAGTCTTCAAATGGCTGCTGTCCTTAGAGGTTATAAATACATGTATTACCATGCAAATATTCGCATTTCACCGCTTATCAATGTTGATAGTTATTTTACTCTGTGGGTGACGAAATTCTCCTTTTTGATCAACACAGTGGAGCTCAATTCAAATATTCTGCTCTCTATATAGTGAGAGAGCCCATTGACTTAACCAGAAATAGGCAGAATATCCAAGTCAAGGTCTGTCATGAAGATCTAAAGAAACATCTGCTCTTGCATTTCAGCTCTCTTTCAGCCCAGCTCATTACTTTGCTCTAACTAGACACTATATCCAATTTTGTAAACTCTCCTGTGCATCTCACTGTAAAGTGTGGTATACGTCATTTAACCAATACACAAATATAAAATTGTATAGTATTTTATCTTCTTTAGAAACAAATGTTCATTGGTGTATGGATTGTCTGTAGTTGTACAGATGATCCAGCTGAAATATTATTACTTTGTTTTGTGGAGTAAGTTTGACAAGGGACTTTTGTATTGCTGCAACAGTTCTCTAGGGCTTGATTTTCAGAAAAGATGCTACCCTATGGTTTTAGCTTCCACCTTCCCCGTTTGCCCATTTTCTTCTGTACGTTTGCCTTATTTACCCATTTCATGGGAGGTTTAGCATGTGATTATTGGGTTGTCATTGGCATCAGTGCTGGAGGCAAAGAAACTCCCCCATTAAAATTACTTGAGGCACTAAAAAATTGTTGTTCAACTGGCATTTAATATAATGTACCAATATTACTCTGACCTATGTTTAGTTACAGTAGCCATAAAGAGAAAATAAGCTAAAGCCACTATCTGTTGCCTTTCTCAAAAGTCACACAGTTCCTGCTCTATAGAACATTGTAGTTGATTACAGCTTGCTTAGCAAGAAGCCATTTTTTGATTGACTAGTGTGTGATCTTTAAATAAAACAAACAAGGAGTCCTGTGCCACTTTTAAAGACCAACAAATGTATTTATCGCATGAGCTTTCATGGGTAAAATCCCACTTCATCAGTTGGGATTTTACCCATGAAAGTTCATGTGATAAATAAATTAGTTAGTCTTTAAAAGTGCCGCAGGACTCTTTGTGTTTGCTAAACTAGATTAACACGGTTATCCCTCTGAAACCTTTAAATGCTTTCTTTTAATTTTGTTGATGTAGTTTGGGCCAGAAAACCCATTTAGGACTCAGCAGATGGCTGCACCTCGGAATATGCTTTCTGGATATGCCGAACCAGCACACATCAATGATTTCATGTTTGAACAACAGAGAAGAACATTTGCAACTTATGGTAAGCCCTACAACTGTTTATATTTAACCTTTTAGGTCCATGTGAACCTCCCGCTTAAAGTGTCACATGTGACTAGACCTGTAACAGGCTTACAAAATAATATTAAATGAGGATCCACACAGAATATACTTGGAAACTTTATTTAGTTGTAATTTCCTCTGATCCTTTAATAAAGTGCAAGATTGCCTACTGACCATTTAAACTAAAACCTCCATTATTTGTGGCTATGTAGAAAACAGAAATTATAATTTCACATTTTAACAAATGGACAAAAAATTATAGGCCTGTTATCCATCTGGGGAGGTTTTTCAAATAATTCTATCAAAATATATCTAACTGAGAGTTTTAAAAAGAAGCTACTTACCATGGCAACTGGTTGTTCATGATGGTTGCATGTATGGATCCACATATCCCACCCACCTTCCCTACTTCTTTAGTGTTTTGTTCGTGATTTTTGAATTAATGAAAGGAGATGGACAGGTGGTTGGGGCCAACACCCTTTTAAAAAAATTTCTGGCACAGCAGTTTGAGTGTATGGCTTCCATAGAGGACGCTTGCTAGAAGCTTTGAGCCCTTTTTAAAGGCACTCCTTTCCTTAACTGCAGAGATCCATATGGGTAATTGCCATAGTAACTGGTTACTTCATGTCAAAGAACCTTTTTTTAGATTTCAAATAGCTACATTGTGAAAAGGTATAAAAGCATGTTTTGATCCTGTTCCTCAGCTTGAAACAGTGCTTTAGAAAATATAAAGGATGTAAAAGGAAATTGATTTTTGAATTCTTTCTCTGGTGCAAAGGAGGGCCTGCGTATTTACATGACATTTTAACAAGTTTTCTTGTACATTTCAGCGTACAAGGCTTTTATTTTTTGCTTAATAATTTAACAATTCTCAGCAAATGTTATCAGTTTTAAAATAGAAAGTTTAATTTGGCATGCATCTTTCTGACAAATAGGAGACTTTGAAGAGCATAAATTATCCACTAGGCAGATTCTGAAACTTCCACACAAATGATTAAGTAAGATACTCACTCCAGCACTATTTTAAATATAGATTTGCAGATTCCCTTTTAAATTAAACCCTATTGTTACGACCAGGATCCTGCAATTGATTGCATGCCACAGTAGTCTGCCCCATTTTCTTGCTGTGGCCAGGTAGCAATCTGCTTGAGTGCTCTCAATTTCAGGATTGAGGTGTCAAGTTTTAAATTATGAAAACTAGAGTCAGTGTGAGCCATGTTTACCCAGAGAATCGAGAGAAGAATTTACTTAAAATTTGACACTTTAAACAGCCATTTAATGTGTATAGCTTCAAATTTTCTTCTTCATTTCCTCTCTGGTTTGCCATGGTTTGTTTTCCATATGCACCAGCTACCATTAGTAGTATTTTATAAATGTGAAACTCATTGGGAATGTCTATGCTGTGATGATAAAATCTTCAGCAGAGTCTGAGCCTGTGTCAGCCGACTCAGGCTATACGGCTGTAAAATTGCAGCATACGTGTTCGGAGCTGGAGCTTGGGTTCTAAGGTCCTTCCCTCTTGCAGAAACTCCAAGCTCAGGCTCCAGCCTGAGCCCAAATATCTGTGCTGCAGTTCTACAGCCTGTAGCCCTCGCCCTGTGAGCCCAAGTTAGCTGCCCAGGGCCACCCACATCACTGCCATAGGTCTTCTGTTGCAGTGTAGTCGCATCCATTTTTAGGGGTGGCAGCCATAGCATCTCCGAATTGTTCTGGGGTTGGTTCTGGAAATGATGGACATGGAGAAGCAAAAAAGCTGTACTAGACTCCATAAACCAGAAGAACTGACACTGAAGCTTTAGAAGGTTCAGTCAGGAGGGTCAGTAAATGAGAATTGTGTCCCAGCATAGTAGAGCGTTTGTGTTGAATTACTTGAAAACATGCCAGAATTCTTAAAATATATCTTGAAATTTTGCCTGTCTGTTTTGGGAAGAGAAGACAAAAATTTCTCTTGGAAAATTTGATTCATAGCCGAGCATAAGGAATGCAGCAGTCTGTATATTAATTTAGGTGGTAAGCAACGTTGCTGACTAACTCCACTTCAGCATACAGGAAGAATCTATAAAGTAACCCTGCTTCAAAGCTGCAGGTTTCCAAGGCCTCCTACCTCAGCTATAGAAATGCAAGTTAAGTGTGTTGTAAGATAGATGTAGGTGAAATATTTTTGTGAAAGGAGTGAATGGCAATTGGTGAGGGGTTCCTGTGCTTTCCACCTAATTTATTTACTTAGAATTATAAACATAGAATTACAATCTTGTTTTATTTAGGATTCTCCAAAATTCAACACATAGTCATCTAAAAATCTATTTACTGTATTGCTTGGCAAACATAAGTAGTTTTGGAACTCAAAATTTTTTCATTTTACTTTTTCTTCAGTTAAGTACTTTTTCTGTCAGTAATATTTGTTCTACCCCCTTTCCTGTGGGGACATACTGCTTACACGCTGGCCAGATGTAAATTCTCCAGTCTAGCCAGTATGTAGGAGCAAGCCCCCTTCATAGATCATCTTTCCAAAATTTTCACCTCACTCTTACGCCCATCCTAGCAAGGCTTTTCTCCATTAACTTGATATTAAAGTGAATGACTTATTCCACTTAGCTTTTTGTCCTCTTTGGCACTAAATAGATTCTATAGTTTCAGAG
This sequence comes from Pelusios castaneus, assembly GCA_007922175.1. Classification (NCBI taxonomy): domain Eukaryota; kingdom Metazoa; phylum Chordata; order Testudines; family Pelomedusidae; genus Pelusios; species Pelusios castaneus. The sequence goes on from ML685837.1 coordinate 1,833,662, forward strand.
AAACAGGTTTAAGTGGCTAATTGCTAGACATGTGAAACTGAGTGATTCAGGCATGTAGCTGAATGCTTAAATTTTCAAAAGGTGACTAATGATTTTTGGATGCTTCAGATTTTTGGGTGGCCATCTTGAGATGCCTTAAAGTGGCTTCTTTTTCAGAAAGTGCTGAGTATCTAACCTCTGAAGAAGGAGAAGCAATAGTTCTACATACATTGCTCAGACCCTGCATCAAAACAGGAGTAAGATTTGGTCATTTTTATAGGGCTCAAGGGTATGAGAAAATGAGTGTTTGTGTTTATACGTAACACTCATTGGAAGTATATTATCTCTGCTTTCAAGTGTCACTGTCAAGGTACAATTCATTTTGGCTGGTCTTTCAATTTCTTATTTCATGGGGGTTGTCTATATTTTCAGTGGACACATCCTTGGAGTTTCATTTTGCAAGAGTGAAGTAATCTACTATGGGTCCATTTTTAAAGAGACCTTTTTTTACCTGCAATTGTCCTGTGTTGTGCATTATGCCTGTTTGTGCTTATCCCCCCAACTTTTTTCAGATGCACTGCTGGGTTGAGTTATGTCTTTCTGGTCAATGTTGACATAAATTCTTGATGTCTCTAATTTTACTTGCAATTGAGTTAGAGTTGTGAGTCGGGGCAGGTCATATAAATGCCTAGCACGATAACACAGTAGGAGAAGAGGATGCTTTCCTTTGCAGCTGCAGTCAGAAGTCTCTGTCAGGCTTCCCATGAGAAAATAGAAAAGCTGTTCTATAAGAAGAGATATTGGACCTACTTCCATGTAGCTTCTAAGTAGGCACAGCTCCCATTGAAGTCTGAATTTGGCCCAGTGGTTCCGTTCATCAGCTCACAGTCCTTCCTTCTCAATCCTGAGCAAATGAGTCCTAGAGATGGTGTTAATGCAGCTTGGGGACAAATAAATCACTGCTGCTGTCCACAAGAGCGCACTCTTTCTCAGAGGAAAAAAAAAAGACATTGGTGATCAGTAAATGTTCTGTGCAGCTGTTACATAAAACTAGATTTAATTTGCCTTTGCTAATAATATTAATGGTTGTGCCATCTACTTGCGTTCTTCCCAGCACATTCCCAGTTATTTAATGCAGTATGCTCTATCACATTGCTATAACAGTTTTGGTTTTAGGGTTGCTCCTTATATTTGGGACTCTGTACTTTAACGCATGATCCAGTTCAGTAACTTGCCAGTAAGTGCTTCAACTTGTAAGGGTTTTGAGTGCTCTGAAGGCAGTGGATGCAGACCCTAGTGGGAAGCACCAGGCAATGCTCTGTGGTAACTCCATGGTTGTGTTGGAAGAAAAGTTGTTGGTCTTCAAAGCGTATCACATCTAGTCCTTCTCAGTTTAGGAAGATGTCTTACACATAGGGCTTTGAGGAAGACATATTGTGGGCAAAAATCTTCTGAGAACCAGGAGGAGAATCGTTCACTGAGAAGAGAACTTAAAACGTATACAGAACAAAAATTTCTGCTAATGACGGGTGTTTTTGTTTTTGTTTTAGGTTATGCATTAGATCCCTCTCTAGATAATCATGATGTTGCTACTAAATACATTGGTTCTGTAGAAGAAGCTGAAAAGAATCAAGGTAAATAATGTCAAATTGTGAATATAAAACAAATGGTTTGAATTGCAATATGTTCTGTAGTGTTTCAGTTTTATAGGAAACAAGTAATAGGCTATGGTGAAATGCTAGGAAATATTAACAAAGGTTTGTGATGATTGTTTCAAGAGAGATGCTCCTTGCATCAAAAGTCCTAAGATTTAATGTTTTTCCTGTTGAAACTCAATAATGATCTGTAGTTCTTCTTCCGGAGTCAAGTTCAGAACAGTTGGATCTGGGAAGGGAGGTGGGGAAGGGTTCCTGATGTTGTTGTTATGCGGTTTGGTGGTTCTTGTTGGGTTTTTTTCCTGGATTGTGAATCTTTTATTTATTCATAGTCTGGTTTGGTTTGGTTTTGTTTTCCTGACAATCAGATTTCAGAGTATCGTTTGACTTTAGAATAGAACATTTGTATCATATATAAATGGATCTTAAAAGCTTGTAAATTTGGAGTTGAATTGAGCTGTGATGTCATTCTTATTCTTTCATGCTCTGAGTTGTAATTGTAGAGCAATGTTTAGGATTTCTGAGAGGTATAACTGATTTTAAAAATCACTAATATAGATCATTCTAGTAAAGGTTTGTAAAACTTAATGCATAATCAGACTTCAGTGCCTAAAACTCACTATCACTTTCATTTCCCTCAGTATTTCTTTTAATGTTTGTTGCAATGACGAAATTCTGAAAACGCAAACTTTACTTTGTAAATGTAAAGAGCACAGCTTTCATGGCACGTGTATGTGTATAGCCCAGATTGAACCTTGGGAGGAAGGGAGGGCAGGCAGATGACTGGGGATTCTAGTTATTTCTCTAGCAATTGATTAGGAGGGAGGGGGGGAACCTGGTGGGTGGAAAAGGGAAGCTGTCTTTTAAGAGAAGTGAAAATGTCAGGACTCAAGTGTTTTTCAAATTTTAGAGTGTAAAATGTGAAACAATTAAAAATGTCTAGTTCATATGGCTGCAAAAGAGCAATAGTAAATATATTTTTGTGGATGTCACGTGTATTTTGACTCATACATGAATGATTGATTAACTTTTATAACAACCATCCATTATACCTGGAATCTAGGATGATCAGATGTCCTGATTTTATAGGGATGGTCCAGTATTTTGGGCTTTTTCTTATATAGATGTCTATTAACCCCTACTCCCTGTTCCAATATTTCACACTTCCTATCTGGTCACCCACCCTACTAGAACCTTATAGCCTACTCATTTTGTTATTTTGGATTAAATTAGCTACATTCATAAGTAGATAAGCAGCAATGTGATCCTGAAGGTCTCTTCCCTTTTGATATTATTATCTTGTGTTTCTGTTCTGAAAATAGTGACTTGTGTTCTTAAAGTTAAATGTTGCATAAACGTCAGTGTGTATAGTGTTGTTTCTTCCTTCAGGTTTAACAGTGTTTGAAACAGGACAAAAGAAATCAGAAAAAAGGAAGAAATTCAAAGAGAATGATGCGTCTAATATTGATGGCTTCCTGGGACCGTGGGCAAAATATGTGGATGAAAAAGAAGTAGCCAAACCCTCAGAAGTGAGCATTTTTTAAAGTGTGTTGGGTAGGAACTGTTAGCAACACAATGGATGCCATAGCAGAGATCTAGTTATGAAAGTAATCTTGTGGCTTCACCAAAATAGGCCAATGGAGAGCAAATGCACTGTGGCAGTGATGCACTTGAACTTGTGCTGTAGGTGCTCTGTTGAAAATGTGGATGATGGCTTTAGAAGATATTTTGTACTCTGTTGGCCTTGAAGGTAGCGGCTGTGTGGTAACAGAAGCAGATAGATGAGAAGAATGGTCAACAAATAAACTTCAGTGGGAAAAACAAGGCTTACCTCTATTCAATCACTGATATTTTAGCTATGGCCTATAAGCATGACTTTAATTGTTTTTAAATGCTTTCTGAGCTGCTCTGGCTTTGGTTAAAATTTTACTGCTTTTAGTAGGCTTTTTTCCTATATGGAAAATATTTCCAATATTCACATTTAACAAGTACATTAATTCTGGTAAGTAGAGAATGCTTCAGTTTTGGTTTTTTGTCTTCAGCTTCAGGGTAACTTTTAAAAAGTCAAGACCATATTTTGTTTTTCTAGGAAGAGCAGAAAGAGTTGGATGAAATAACTGCAAAGAGGCAGAAGAAAGGCAAACACGAAGATGATAAACCTGGGGAGGAGAAGACCATCTTACACGGTAATGCTATTTTAGTCTCTTTATTTTGTGCTCCATTCGTCATCAAAGATACTATGTGACATCATGTCAGCTGTACCGCTGACTCACTCTAGTAGCTATACCCTGTGAATCCCTTAGGTCCAATATAGAACTATATAAGGAGTTAGATTCTGTCTTAAGTAAAAGTCTGTAGTATAGACATAAAAGAGCTGTGATCTCTGACCAACATGTCTGTGCTGACAGAAGCCCCTAGTGTGGAGGCAGATCACATTTTTTCAGGTGTAGCCTGTTTCTCTCATGAGGGATGTGGGGTGCATTCATGTCATACCAGCACAAAGCGCAGTTTTGCCAAGATACTGTATACACGGTAGGAGCTATTATGCACTGGTAAAGCATCCCTAGTGTAGATATAGCCTAAGATAGAGGAATGAGGAGCAGAGAGAGGTCCTGCAGGGAACAGCCACATTTAAGACCAAGTTGAACTGAAATGTATTTAAGTTAACTGAAAAAGAGAACCTCAGTAAGGTGGTAAATTTGGAATAATGCCAATTTGTATCACTAGAAGCAGTATGGAAATGTCACCTGTTTGAATATTGATTTCAAAAACTCTGGCAGTAATCTTCAAACTGCCATTCCCTATTTTACAAAATGAAATCTTCCATGTTTTGGGTTCTGCCCGATTGCAGATCTTGTACTTAACTAACAAATTGATTTAAGTTCAGTTTTGTGACTTGACCTTTTATCTGCAACCAATACTTTGGATAACAGTTCATGCCATAACAAATTATATATGATACGTTAGACGATCACTTCAATTTTGTTCTTAATCTATTTTATGCCAGTTTTCTGTCTGTTATGCATAATTTGTAGCTAAGTAAAGTTGCTGCAAACTGAAATCTTGTATCTATAAATAAGAATAATTATTTAAGGACTAATCCCAAAGCCCAACCAGGCAACATACCCAATAATTTCAATGGTAGTTTTGCATACACAAGGTTGCAGAATTGGGCCTTCATTAATACCATTCAAGACAGAAACTTGTAAAATAGGGGTCATCTTTCATTGGGGCTAATTCCTACTAACAGGCAAATACGTACCTGGAAATTTTTTTTCTCATAGACATACAATAGGAAAAGGAAAAAGTTGTCACATTAAAAACTTACTGTATTTGTTGTGACTCTGGTATGTCGATAGCATAACACTTATTCAACAAAGGAAGAATACAAACCAACTAGACCTGACATTTTGTATCTAGTGACTTGTTCCTCTCAGATTTCCCAGCGGGGAATAAATGTTAGAACTGCTTACTGTAAATGTGGGATTTCTGAAAAAACAAGCTTGTGACCAGTAAGTCATCAATTCTCTCACTGTATATCTTTTATGAAATTATTGAGAACTTATTCCCATTCAAAACCTAGAATTTAAGGTCAAATAAATCTAAGAAAGGCAGCCATAAAATCGTTAAGGGACAACACTTTGTTGTTCTCAGAACACAAACTTCATGGAAATTCTAAGCTAATACACAGTTAAGATCACTCAAACAACTTAGTGCTGCCTCAGAAATGTTGCCATGAGACCATCTGGAAATTGAGAGACTTGCTCTCTTGCATCATAAAGGTTCATCTCCTTGGTAGCTAATGTCACTGTGTACTCTCTGAAACATCACTGCCTTACACATAAGTTCCTTACTCTGATGACCAACTTCTGTGTTTTCGGTCTTATCTGGTTAATGGTGGTGTGGGGCAATGGATTAGCTTTACTACCATTAGCTATGCTGATCAACAGTTCTGCGAGGGAGGAACTGGCACTTTCTGACAATTCTGTTGATGCACTATATTCTATTTACAGGACTGGTTGGAAATACAAATTGCTCCCAAGTAGCCATCAGTTACATGTGAGCACAAGTGCAAGGGTCTGACCTCAACTCCTGTTGAAGCAATTGAAACACACTCCCATTTATTTCAATTCGAGTTGGATCGAGCCCTAAGTGAGAGCCCCATTTGATCTGTGGAACTTCATCACTGTTGGTGATAAATGAGTCAGGGCAAAAACGCTTTGTTATGATCCCAGGCAGAGTTTGCAGAATGGGCAATCAGGAAAATTATTTCTTACTTGTAAACGGTGCACATTTAATGTCAAATGGCTGGGATACAACAAATGTAGAAACCCAAAGAGCACTTTTTTCAGAACAGGACTGCTTTTTTATATACCTAATTCTTAATCTTAATTGTGTATGTTGTCTGGATCTTCCTAAGTCTGTAATCTTTGCAAATACAGATTCCCTGGATTTCACAGTATTTTGGTTTTGTTTTTAGTCAAAGAAATGTATGACTACCAAGGAAGATCCTATCTTCATGTTCCTCAAGATGTTGGTGTTAACCTCCGTTCTACAGTGCCCCCTGAGAAGTGCTATCTTCCAAAGAAACAGATTCATGTATGGTCTGGACATACAAAGGTAAAAATAGTTTGTTTTGCAAATGAGATTTTTCTTTTTTCATAATGTAAATTTTGTCTTTGGGGCTTAAGTAGCTTTTGAGATCCTTTTTTATAAAGCAATGGAACCCGGCTCATTCAAGACCAATTTTCTTGAGTTTCAAAAATTGTGCATATCCAGATTGGCTTTTTGCCTGTTCAGATGTGTGTTCCTTTATTTACTGGTTTCCATACACAAATGCAGGTTTGCACATATTTAGTGAAATCCTGGCCAATGGCAAAACTCCCACTGGTTTCAATGGGACTAGGATTTCACCCACAGATGAGAGCATGAAATAAATTAGATTTAATTCAGTATCATGAAAATGTTGCCCTCATTCTGAAAGGTTGGTAACAATTCCCTATCTAAAACAGTTTCATGTTATTAACACTAGCATCACAGGATATCCCACCATGTAGTTGTTGACTCCAGTTTCTCCTTCATGGAGTCTCCTTCCTGTAACTAAGGCTCTACCAAATCCACAGCTGTGAAAAATGCGTCTTTTGAGTGTGTCACCCACTCAGTTCGAAATTTCAGGTAGTGTCCTAGGAAGCAGTGGATAGAACCTGTTGGTTTTGATGAAAACTGGAAGGTGAAAAAGCAGACCCCAGCACCTGATTAGCAGAGCGATGGCTTCAGGCTTCTCTAGATCAAAACTGTTTGATGGCATCCATTAACACTCTCTAGCATAATACTGCTACCTCATCTGTGCTTGTCCTCCCAATAGAGTTTAACATGTTGATACCCTGCATGATTTATTACCACAGTAGGAAGAAGACAAATAATGCTGGGGGGTTAAGGAGAGGGAATTAGGTTATACACACAGCTCACAGCAAGGAGGGGGTTGGGAGAGGAAGAGGCACCAAGGAAAATGCGGTTATGCGAAGCCCCTGAGCATGAGGGTAGTATGCAAAGAAGGGGAGACTAGAGGGCCAACACTGTCCATGACATGAAGGGAAGAGTGGAGAACAGTGGCATGGGGATAGGAGGACATGGGCAGATACACAGAACCCTGGCATGTAGGGAGCTATAGTGGGATTGCAGGGAAATCTGTGAAAGAGAAGGAGGGTATGACCCAAGAAGCTTGTGGGAGAGATGCAGACAGAGCCCCTGGTGTGTGCGCGAGCTTGGCCTACAGAAGGTATGAAGTCTGCAACCCTCTAGTTATTTAGATTTTATGTACGACTGCACCAAGTCAGTGACATTAAATATCAATAACAGAATGATTGCCCTGCTTCGCCAGTAGCTCTTAGAGATGGAGTCCTGGGTGAAAGCCAGCTCTCTTAAGCTCCATCTATATAAAGCTGGGAGGAGATGGGGAGTTATTTTAAAGCACTAGTTAACTGCTCCCAAAATTGTGGTTTATATTTACTACAAACGGAGTGGCTTAAAATCTCAGTGTAGTAAGAATCGATTCTCCATGCACCCGAATGAGTGACCAGCAACTCTTTCACCTCTCGCTGGTCAGTGTCTTGCACCTGTTCATCCCTTCTAGATGCAGATTTCATTCTAGATAAATAATGCACTGCAGTAGTGTCTAATCTGTAGCTAGCCTGAGACACCATTCAGCAGATCCAGATAGTGCAGACTGCATTTGCTTGCCCTTTAGGTAGAACGGACTGAGGGCATGGAGCACCTGGGTTCTTAGCTGTAAATTGGTTGCTGATGTCTTTTCTGGGTGAAATTCAGTGTGCTGGTTTAAAGCTTAAAATATCTGGACCTTGTAGTCAGAGACTGTGCCATGTGTAGTGCACCAACTGACTACAACTGCCATGTGTGGTACACTCTGAAGGAGCCCCTTTAGATAGCTGTTACTGGACCAAAATCATTGAATCAGAAGCAGGTATTTTTCAGCGTTGGGCCCTTACGACTGCAATTTGATTTTGCTGATAATACATTTGAGCTCAAGTCTGATTAAATTTAGAATAAAATTCAAGGTTCTTTCTTTAAGCAGAACCTTTAACTGAAGGCAGACTCTGCAGTCTCTCAATATTTAATCCTTAGACATTTAATTTACTGGTTTCTATCCACTGTTTTGGATCTCATCCAGTAAGATGAGCCAGCTGCATCAGAAAGTGTATACTCTCATGCATAGTCATTGTTTATGGAGGGGATGGTATAATGGGACCAGGGCTGGATTAACACAAAGGCTTTAGGGGCTGAAGCCCCGGGCCCTGGCCTGAATGGGGACCCTGGGCTCCAGTGAGGTCCAGCTGCTGCCCTGCTCAGTGCCCCCCGCAGCGCCAGCAGGGCTTGGGGAGGCGCTGGGAGTGGGGGGCAAGGGCCCTGGGATCAGAGGCCAGGCTCTGTGCTCCTGCCCTGCCCTTGGACCAGCTGGTCCACCCTCGGGGATGGGGCAGGCTGGTGCATGCTCTCTCCACTCGAGGGGTGGGGCCAGCTGGTGTGCGGTATATCCTCCATGCCTGGAGGGCCACACCACGCGCCAGTCAGCCCTGCCCCTGTGGCAGACCATCTGGACCAGAGCCAGGGCAGGAGCGTGGCCTCTGGCCCCCTCTCAACTCCAGCCCCCCCACAGGTTGCTATGGTGGGGGGCTGATCCTATGTGGGGTCCCCCATGCTGGTAGGGGGCTGAGACCCCCGGCTGGAGGGAGGCCACAGTGGTGGGTAAGCCCAAGGCTCCTTAATCCTGCCCTGGATAGGACAGCTTAATTTGGCAATTAACTGATCTTTGACTATTAGCAGTAAATATGGGGCCTGTGATGGGGTGTTAGATGGGGCAGGTTCTGAGTTACCACAGAGAATTTTTCTGGGTTTTTGGCTGGTGAGTCTTACCCACATGCTCAGGGGTTATCTGATCACCATATTGGTGTCAGGAAGTAATTTTCCTCCAGGGCAGATTGGCAGAAGCCCTGGGGGTTTTTGCCTGGGCGGTTTTCTGCAGCATTTGGCACGGCTTACTGCTGGTGGATTCTCTGATAGATTTACTGCACCTTGAAGTCTTTAAACTGTGATTTGAGAACTTCAAGAACTTAGTCATAGGTTAGGGGTCTATTACAGGAGTGGGTGAGTGAGATTCTGTGGCCTGCGTTGTGCAAGAGGTCAGACTACTAGATGATCTTAATGGTCTCTTCTGACTTCAAAGTCTATAAAGTATTATCCTAATAACGAAAATGTGTTTAAACATGACAAAATGTTAAATGTGTTGCATATTAATAAGAGAGTGTTATGAAGGCCTGGTGTATTTTGTAGCCAGCTGGGCCTGCATTCTGAGGCTGTAGTCTTGAATTCTCTAGCACTTTGGTGCAGCCAGCTGGAAATTATGCTGTAGAATCACTTACATTTGAAAAACGAACAGTGCAAATGAATGATCTAGGAAAATGAAGATGCAAGTAAAGTAGAGAAGCCCCTGTGTATTTTGATACCTTTTGTACCCAGTTTCCACCATTTCAATATTTACTATGCCATACTTTTTGTACTGACTATGCATAGCTAAGTTATTGGGTTGGCAAAAAGGAAAGAGCACGCTGGGTGTCATTACAGCTGGGGCTATTTGGGGCTTTGGCCTTATGGGAGATAAGCACATGTGTTGTGTGTTTCTGCTGAAAGGGACAGCAGTGAAATGTCATTACCATTTTAATCTTTAGGTTTGGGATTTTACCACCCTCATAGAGATGATTTGGGCAGTTTCTACTTCCTTTTGGAGCTGTTGTGGCTTTTTGCCTACTCTTGAATTTAAGAAATCTTGGGTGAAAATCCTGGCCCCATGGAAGTGATTGCTGAAACTCCCTGTGACTTCACTTTGACCTCACTCCTTGTGGTGGTTTCCTTCATCAGCACTTTCCATTTATGGTGGCAGTGGTGGGTGCATGTGTACAGACCAACTTTGGAAGTTCTTACTACTGAGTCTACTAATCCTGTTTAGTGAAGATAGATAGAAAGGAAAAATGTCTGTATTTTGTCTACACTAGCACTTCTACCTTTACTGTTCCCTGTGGAGCTGCACTACTAGAGTCTTGTTCAGTGGTTAATCTTTTCTTTGAGGAAATCTTTTCACTCCACTGTTTTTGTACAGATTTCCATATCACCTCTTAAAATCCGCAGCAGATCTTTAATGTCACTGAAAAGCCTTAATACTCAACTTGTCTCATACATTGTGTACTCTGAATGCAGCTGTTACTTACCAGCAAAGTGTACATGCAATTATCTGTGGTTTGCATGTTCAAATGGTAGTGGCAAACATTTGCCAACACAACTTAACTGCTGTGGAAGTCTGGCTCTTGTATGTGCGAACTTCGTGCCTTTTTTGTTTGTAAAGAACTAAGCACACTGTGGGGTGCTATACAAATAAATAGTTTTTAAGTGTTTAAAATACTATTCCTATCTGAATCAGTGTCTCCTTCACCCACCTCTCCCATTCTGAATTCAAGATTTTGTTTCCTTGTTTTAGCTGATGTTTCAAACTTCATATGCAATGCAGCGTTTTAATGAATCCCCTTGCTCTGTTTAGGTGTTTCTAATAGTATAAGCTGTTTGTAGGAAAACAAAGTCCTGAAATCAGGGTGCTTTAAGTAAAAAGATGCCGACATATTGTCTATTTGAAAGTTGTCTTGGGTTTTTGGGTTTTTTTAACATCTTTAAAAATCTGCATTGCAACCCATGGGGATTGCTCACCTGAATAAAGCTACATTTGGCCTTTGTGTTTGCAGGGTCAGCGCCTGCATGGCTTAAGTTGTTGTCATGCAGGAGTCCTGAGTTAGACGTGACCCCGGGAGGTCACTGAGAGAGGCTCGGAGCTGGTCACAGGGTTGTAGCATAAAGAGGATTGTAATCACGATTGTGCAGAACTGGGTGTATTGTGAAGAGGTCAGATTGGCAGGAGGGAGAGCTCTGTGTTATTCTTTTGTCAAAGCTAACATTCCAAACCCACAATTTGTATTTCTTTGCCAAGGGCTGCCATGGTAATGGTGTGGTGGGTGGCAGTGTGGGTGGAGAAGAGGCCATGCACGCAAGCTTTGCTGTGACCCAGGACTGCCCCCTAGTGGTTCAGCAATAGCAATTGTTTAAAATGCATTGCTGTGTTAAAAGGAGCATGACATTGAAGAGGAACCTGTACAATCTTTCTGATGAGATTGTGTTTTAGGATTTGATCTAAATGTTTTAGAAAAGAGGGGAATTGATCTAGGAAGAAAAAAATCAACAAACTCATTTTGCTGTTCTGTTTTGTTTTGTTTTTAAATCACATATGTTCTTATTTACAGGGTGTTAGTGCAGTCAGATTGTTCCCACTCTCCGGCCACATATTGCTGTCTTGCTCCATGGACTGTAAAATTAAAGTGAGTTGTTTTTGATATGCCATTACTTCATATAAATGTTGCATTCACAACATTTAAATACTGAGTCTAACTTCTGTTAGAACACCTACTTTTTAGGGACTTGAGTTGTCATTTTAAATCAGTATCAGGCTAAAAATTGTCATATAAACAGTCATCCTTCATTATATTTTTTTTCCCCAAAACTACTTTGAATTAGTTTCTTCGGCTATGTCTAAACTGACGGCAGCAAAGTTGCCGCCATCAGATTGATTTATCCGGTTCAATCGAGAGTCAATAAAGATGCACTCACTCAATCTGGAAGTCAGTTTAGTAAAACCACCTGTTGGATGGCGTAGCACTGCATTAACGGGGATGCATTGCCCATCAGCGCAGTGCAGTGGAGATGGCGCATAGAGCTGAAATTGATGAGAGTTACACAAACTGCTCTGTGTAGCTTGCATAACTCCTATCAACTGCTGCCAAATTTTTCCAGCAGTGTAGACTAGGCCTTGTTTCTCCATAGAAACAAATAGTTAATGTTGACAATTGTGGACATGTCTGTCTGTCCGTCCCTTTAAATGTCAAAATAAGTAATGCAAAAAGTATTTTAATGCAATAAAATAAAGTCAGGAAGTGCAAAAATTAAGGTTTTTACACTAACTTAGCTCTGTGTGTGGGTTAGATGCCTAGCATCACACTGCATGTACTGTGTTTTGTATTCTTCTCCCTCATTTCTCATCTACTTTGCCTTTCGATTGAAAGCCTTTGGGACTGGCACTCTGGTTTCATGTGTGTGGGTATTTTTACTAGTCATGGACAGGTCACAGGCAAGTGAACAAAAACTCCTGGCCTGTGACCTGTCTGTGACTTTTACTATAAATATCCCTGATTAAATGATAGCTACTCCTAGGGCACTGCAGTTCCATGGGGTCTCCGGGGAGCCCTGCTAATTGAGGCTCACTGTGTTAGGACCACACCCACTATTTGGGTGGCCCCGGAGGCCAGTCACAGCAACCACCCCAATAGCAAAACATTTTTGCTGAAATTTTTCTGCTTTGAGTTGATGAAACTGGGGCACTTTATTTAATTTCTTATTGCTGAATGCAGTTTCATTTTAGTTCAGCCTTGCATACTGTTGAAATGGTTGCAGAAATTCTGTGGCAAATGTTCGTGGCGTTTCTGAATTTCAAGATAGGCAGGTTATGAGTGGTCAGAATTTTCACATTGTATCATGTACATCTGTAGTTTAATTTCTGCATCACATTCTGATTAAATGGTAAGTTTAACATTTCTATCTTTTTTTCAAGCTATGGGAGGTATACGGTGAAAGAAGATGCTTACGAACATTTATTGGTAACCTTTCTTTTTTACTGAACTCTTTGCTATACCTTAAACAATTAAAACAATTTATTTCCTTTCTTGCCCCCTTCAAAAGCAGATTTAATTACTCTGTGATTATGAGTGGGAAGGTCAGTGCCAGAGAGGACACAAAGGCATTTGATGTCAGCTTTTCAGTAGGGTGCTGGCATGACAGCATAAGTTGTGAATGAACTTATTTTATTTTTAAGTCCGCATGATTTAGTGTTGCCACTTAAGGCTTTCAGATCAGCAAAACAAGACATTAGGATGCTGCAGCAATCAGTTATGGGCCATGACCAGAAATGGATCAGATGTAGCCCTACTTTTTGTAATATCTTCCTCCCCTCAGTGTGTTATGTCTGAAACAGACGGGATGTTCAGAGTAGGCATGGTATCTACTTACTTATACTGGGAGGTGCCTAGCACACTCTTGGATGTGCTAAAATTAATGGTTGTGATGTCGTCATTTAACTAGGCCTTATCTTCTGGGCTAGGCCAGAACTGTGTTTCTGATGCAGAAGGAACAGAGAAAAACTCACACAAACTGTTCAGGTCTCCTTTTAAATATAAAAATGGAACCAGTCCAGTTTTTTCTTTTGAGAGTTTTTACAGAGGGTTGGGAGAGATACATGTGAGCTTTATAGCCAGTCTTTGCTGCAGTTTATAAGCAGCAGTTTTTCTTTTGAAGTGGAAACAGTTCTAGAATGGTGTTCTGTTGTTGCCTGATCTACGGTCATTTACCAGCGTTCCTGGTCCCCAAAGCACCAAGCAGATTGCCTAAACCAATGCCTCAAAGTCTGAAGAGACTCTTGTCTTTCAACTGAGATTTCAGAACTTTTCTGTCATGAGCCAGATTCACCTGCTGTATTTATTTTAAAATATATATATCTATATGTATATTTTTGTGTGACTATAAGCTAATATGTATGGTCCCTATAAATCTTCTACAATGGCCAAGCAAGATCATTCTGCAAGGCATAGGGGATGATTTTACTAGAGCAATATCCTTACATCTTCTTGGTCTAAATATTTCTCATATTCCACAGGGGATTTAATTTTAGCATGACAAAATTATTCACCCACTTGATATTGCAGCCATCCCAGAATTTTGCTGTGCTTGGGAGTTGGCATCATCTTCACAGAATTCCTCTTTAGTGTTAAGTGCATCGTATTTGTAAAATGGATATTCAGTAAATATCGTTTCAGCTCAATGAAGAGAACAGCTGTATCACAGTTATGCAAACAAAATAAATATTTGAATTTAAATAAATTGCTTTGGGGATGGGCAAACTTTTAAAATGAATGTCAACAAAACTAGTCATCTAAATTTTCTCTTACCATCTTGGCACTTATCCCGTCTTCCTGCAGTTTAGATCACTGGGTTAGTTAAGTGTTAAAACAGTTACACTTCTTACAAAAAAACACTACTGTCAGTGCAGTTCCAAAGTAATTTCTGTCTGGCTGTGTCTGAACTAGGCTGCTTTGGGAAATTCCCCACTGTTACATTATCACCACTAGAGTGAGCCAATGTTTTGCCATTGTGTCACATAACCTCGATAAGTGCACATTTAGAAAATGCAATAATAAAAATGGCAGTTGCTGTCTGAGTCCTCTGTATATGACTGACAACTTGTGGGGCTGCAGCTGTGGTGGTGCAGCAATGGAAGATATTTTTGTGCAGGTATGCCTCCTGTGATCAGTCTTTTCCACGATTAGATGTTTATTTGGAAATGTATGCCATGTTTAATCTGGAGACATTGTAGAATTTTCCACAGCATTGCAGTCAGTCTCTTTTCAGATGTAATTCTTAATGGCTTTATTTCAAATCATGTAAAAGCCCTAAGAAGGTACTGTTACGTTTCCAGTTGAGTTGGTCTGTTGGAACTAAATGTACAAGGAATTCTTAGATAAGTTCTAGTAGGTAGTTTTCTGTGTTGCCAGAGAGTGCAATTAAAATCTGTAATTGACCAGTTTAGTACTGTGGTTTGTCTACAAGCTATCTGTAGTACTGTCTTCCAGAAAATCTGAGTTCCTAGTATCAAGGGTATAGAGTTAATTCTTCTCTCAAACATTTTTTTTTTTTTTTTTTTAAATCTTGTAGGACACAGTAAAGCAGTTCGAGACATCTGCTTTAACAATGCTGGAACTCAATTTCTTAGTGCAGCATATGACCGGTACCTTAAACTCTGGGACACTGAAACAGGTAGGGATAAATGTGTACCTGCTGAAGCGCAATAATCATTGTAACCAGTGGTAAACCTACTCTTTTAATAGCCATGCTGTTTCTTTTATCATTGTATGTTCTTATAGTGCAACTTTGCTGTTTCAAATACAGGGAGAGCAATTTTCTCTTCTCCTAAATGTTTTTGTTGTGACTGTAAAGCTACAGATAGGGGTGTCTTGGTGTTTTTTTAAAAATCCATGGTAACAAGGGTTTACGCTTTTTAAAGTTACTTTGAACTGAAAATTTACCTAAGAAGTCTGAGTGGGGCCAAACTTTTATCAAACGAGAATTGTTTGGCATCCCTTCACTTATAAGAATGAAATTAAGTACTAAAAGTGAAAAATATAATTTAATTTTTGTATTATAATTTTTAAAGAATTTATTCCATAATTCTTGCTGACTTTTAAAAAAAAATGGAATTGTCCCAAATGGGTTGGGGAAACAAGTAACAGTAATTGTAATAACTAAATTTATTTCACAAGATTTACATTTCAAAGAACTTTAACAAATTTTTTACATTCACCTAATGTTGAGTGTCTTGGCCAAATAGACAATCAAAAAAGGTATTTTAAATCTTATTAAATTCTAAATATCATTTTCTTAATGCTGCACTACTACTGCCATTTTATCTCTTTGCTATTTTAGCAGATATTCAACACTTAACTGCAGGTTTCCTTACTTTTGTGTATTTGCAAAACATAGGAAATTTTGTTTTACTTTAACTGGTGTGTTGACTGATTTTAACTTTCTTCAGTTGTGTATATATAAGCAGCCAGTCATCTTTCGCTTGCACTGAATGTGCAGGCAACTTTATTAATAATCATGTTCAAGATCCTTTTCACCTAGATTTTTTTTTTTTTAGTGTAGGAAAACAGCTGTTAACAAACTGAAAATATTCAGGCTGGGAAGACTTCAGAGAAGAGCTTTTGTAACACTGAACTGTCAGTACTGTTATTTTTAAAAAATCTCATATCAGAGCTCAAGGTCTATTCTAGCTATATGCAAAGTAGGCAGCTTCCTGGAGACGGATAGACCATAACTGAATGACAGTGTGACCCCGTGCGCCAGGTCACAATGCCACTCACTCAAATTTGCCCCACTGCCCCCGCAACATACTGCAAAAAAAAATTTTTTTTAAATAAAAATTGTACATGGCTGCTTTGTTCCGAACAGGTGTAAATGATACTGAATTAAAAACAGCCAGTGACATCTTGTTTTTACTAGTTCTTCCACTGTTGCCACCATCAATGGATCTATTCTATTTATTTATTTATTTTATATCACATTCCACTGGTATCTGAAAATCTTCCAATAATTAAGCAACATGACTAACACCTATCACGTGACTGTTCTCTCCCCAGGGGAGACATTTGTGCAGTGGAGTGTTTTTGTTCTGGGGATTTTTTTTTTTAATTATATATGGTGTATGTTTTTGGAGAAGGCAAGGTCAAAGAAATGCATCTCGCACTAAGAGGGGAAGGTCGTGATATTTCTATGTTCTTTGACAATGTCATTTCACAGTCTGAGCTGGCCCCTAGAGAAAGTTCTGTCTCCTACATAAATGAGTTTTACCCAGAGAGTTCTGCTGTGCCAGAGTCATATAGTTGTCAACCACAGTCTTCATCCTGGAGCTTAAGTTGATCTTTTAGTTACCTTAGGCCCAGGCTAGTGAGTGCTCTGAAAATAAGGACTCTGACCTTGAACTGGATTCAATATTCTATGGGAAGCCAGTGTCGAGAGCGGAGGACAGACTGTGTTGCTGAGATGTGCTTCAGTATTCTGTATTGGTTGGAATTCCTTTAGCACTTACAGCTTCATGCCCAGTAAATCCTATTTCTACAATCCATCCAAGAGATGATGAAGGAAAGAGGCCATGTCATTATTTGCCAGGACATGGTGGAGTCTCATAGTCAACCACAAATGAGAGAAAATATTACTCAAAGATGCAGCTATGTGAGTACTTAGCATCAGCGAGGGAACCAGGAGTTCTGCATAACTATGAATCAAATTGACCAATTGTGGTTGTTTATCTTCAACCATAGGAGACTACACTGTGGCTACAAACTCTTCAAAATGTTTTCTTCTGACTAACATAGTTTCTGCTTTGCTTGGGTTGAGCTTCAGGCAGTTGATCTTGTCCAACCATTGTCCACCATTGGTGGTGGTGTGATCTTATATGGTAAAGGATAGGTAGAGCTGAGAATCACTGGCACTTTGAGTGCAGGTCTGACCAGTTCACCTAGGATTGTACGTAGACCTTGAAAAGGACTGTAGAGATTGATCTTTCCACAAGTGGTGGATCCAGCAGTGGAGGTGATAATGAATCACCAGATCCTCAATGACATGTCATGTTGGTGCGGTGCTGGTGTCTTTTAGCAGACTTTGGAATTCAGTGGTGTCTGAGTATACATGATTGAATCAGAATCACTGGTCTGTCTTGTTGCCTGGGAGCTGGAGGGCTCTGACCACTGCCTTAATAAGGCGATGGGTCTGTCCAAGACTGGCTGGATTGTGATGTTCTCAGTACTGATATCTAAACTGAAGATCAGGTCTAGGGTGTGACGAGCTTCATGAATTGAACCAGAGATGACCTGTGAGAGTGGTAACGGTGGGAAACTTTATGAAGGAAAAGAGTTCTAACATAAATGAGATCCAAGTAGTCCCCAGAATAATTCCCAATCTCTGATCCTTTCAGGCAGTTGAAAGGCTGTGTTCTCATTTTGTCCTGACCTAAGCTAAGTAAAACAGCTCTAGATACAAAGATGGATACTTTATGGTAGCCTATTACTGGGAACATTCATAAAACTACGTTCATGAAACTTTTGAACTGATCTAATTTGAATGGCTTGTCTGTTTACAGGGCAGTGCGTTTCAAGGTTCACAAACAGGAAGGTTCCATACTGTGTCAAATTCAATCCAGATGAAGATAAACAAAATCTTTTTGTGGCAGGAATGTCAGACAAGAAAATTGTACAGGTAAGACTTAGAACTTAATAAAATGTTTCTGATCTCTAGTTTTATTATCTACATCTGCAATTTATTAAAGTGAAGTTTTTGCACCTGAAATTAAAATGTATCTGCTGTATAACTGGTATATCTTTTTTTAATATTTGAGGTCATAAACATTTTCTTTCCTTATCTATATTTTTGAATGAACATTCCCTCAAGGCTGTTGCGGGAGTGCTTGCTCTTGGCTATGAAAGTTTTACTAAATATCAGAAGCTTTATAGTTTTAAGTTCAGAAATGTATTTGAACTGAAATTGCTCTTACTCTGGCTGTTTAAATTGCAGTGGGACATTCGAAGTGGGGAGATTGTACAGGAGTACGATAGGCATTTGGGAGCTGTCAACACCATTGTGTTTGTGGATGAGAATAGACGGTTTGTGAGTACATCTGATGACAAGAGTTTAAGAGTCTGGGAATGGTAAGTTTCAAATTGCTAGGTTTGACTTCAGCTTAGTACAGAGCAAACTGGGAAATACTTAACAATTTTCAAATCAAATTGATGCCATTCCTTTGCAGTTTTTTGGTGCATTAACTTCTGGCTAGCCAGATAAAAAGTAAAATTAATTTCACTTCCACAAATCCATTTATATTATTCTCTACAGTAACTGAAATATTTAAAAGGAGTCAGTGCTAGGAAAAAGAAATCAGTGGTGTCCCTGTTATTAGTTTCTAGTTTGTCTATTCAGGAGTGATGTTGAGCAATCATAAATACTCCGCACCAAACCCATATGTTCTAAAGTCTACAGGTGATTCTGTAAGCCAGCTCTTAGTATATTTGTTAGTCAAATGAAACATCCTTTCCAGACACAATTAATTGTATTACATCTAGTATCTTTAAAATCCCTTTGAAGTAAAGATTTTTTAACACTTAACTTTTTACTGGCATACATCCCTTCTGTGTTCTAGTATGTATTATTTGAGGGCTACTTTTTAAAACCTGTAAAAATTTCATTATCCAAAAGCAAAGCAGAGAATTTCATAGTTTACAGAGAACTTCATTGGTATGAATGCTCTTGAGCATCAGGTCACATTTATTCAATATACTACTACCCCCCCCCATTAAATTAAATATCTTGTTTGGGTTAGATAAAAATCAATCTACAATCGCACCTGGAGTACTATAAAAATTGTTGCTAGAATCTTTTTCTAGGTAGCCAGTCTTACAGTATGTGTTCTTCCTAGTCCTATATAATATACAAATGATTTGCTTCCTCCTCTTAACACGAGGCGAACACCAATTAAATCACTTTAATTTTATTTCTAAAGTAAAAGTGGTGACATAGACTGTTACACGGGAACAATGGGCACAGTCGTATCAGCTTGTGGCGGATAGCATTCCATTAATGATTTCTCTCATTTGCTATCCCACAGAATGTGCCTCAGCTCTTAAATTAGGTGTATAAAGAATTGCCTGTGCCATGCTACTTTAACTAATAGTTTACTTCTAGCTTTGCAGTCATCTTTTTTGGAGTTGCATTATATAATAAAATGGCAGTATTATGTATGAGATTCCGTCCAAGAAAAGACTCATTTAGAAATATTATTTGAACTACTCGAAGGGTTCTGTTCAATTACTGGAACTTACAAAAAACATTTGGTGTCTAAAGAAAATTATTCATTGTGGCCTTTTCATAGAATCCAGCAGGCTATCTTTAGGCTCTACAGTAGTTCTACACTGCCTTTTATCTATGGAGGAATCTAGGTCACAGCAGTGCTCAGCTGATATCCATATTGTACCACTCAGTTGACTGCCTTAAAAAAAAAAAAAGTGGAGCATGTATTGAGATTCATTTTAAGCTTGTGCAATAGTCTAGGCTAGTGCTTCTGTCACATGCTGCTCCATGTTGAGCCCTCTGTTGAGCCCTCTGGATTTTGCTGCCTGGCTGGCCGTTTAGGACCTATGTGGAGGCAATGCACTTGGTCCCAGGGGTGAGAGGAAGAGCCCAGATCATTCTCTGGTTGGTTGTTGAAGGCAACTATGTCTGAAATTCCTCATCTGGAGGGACTGTTGGTCGAACCGGGTGCTGGTGGGGTTGCTCCAAGCAGTTTCAGCAAACCCCTTAAGGAGCAGGAAGAGCCTTCGGACACGATGACTTCTAACAGGGATTTCTTCTATTTGACTGATGGATTGGTGGCTCTCTTGCACAGAACTGCTACCTCCTTGAATCTCAACATTCTTCTTTCTTGTGGTTCCTGAAATGGGTAAAATAGATAGATACATAGTAGAATATCATCTTCCATTTCCTCTTCCCTACCATGGAGTCTAGTTGCAGAACATCACAGCCTGATTGGCCCAAATGTAGATACCTTCAAATTAGTCACTGGTATAGTGTTGTCTCATTCAGATAGTTTAAACTATCGAGTAGATCTTATTCCATAATTCAAATTTTGTTTGATTTATGAAGTTAATATAGAGTGCTCTTGCCCCTCTGCTGTGTACGGTTTTACAGAACGTTTCATGAAATGTGCTAACTTCAGATTTCAGGATCCAAATTAATTACATTTCCATTAAAGCTAAATGAATGTGTTCAACGCTGCAGCTTTTGGAGCTTGAAGAATTTTATATGTCAATTTGTTGCCAAACATGCTGTGAATAAATCCCTCTCTTCTGTTAGTATTTTAACAGGCATTATATATAGCTCAGTTAACTGATTTTCACTTCTTGGTATGTTTAAATAAAAATACACAAATATCTTTTCCTTCGCTTTACATTAATAAGTCTGAAGATTTTGATTTTAACAAAAAAACAGAAAAGCTTTTAAAAGTAAATATGACCTGCATATGCTCTTTAAAACTAGTAATTAAATACGGTTTTTAATGGCTTCTTTAATGTTCTTAACTGTCTGAGGAATGCCGTAGGATGTTTTGTTATCAATCCTCATGTGGTAAGCATTTTCTCTTGGCTAGTGCTGGGGTGGTCTGACACGGTCAGACTTTGCTTGGAACAGCTTCTCCCATGAGAATTGAATCTCCATTTCACGGATGTTAGTACTGTGTACAGATTCTGCTTTCATGTTTACTGGACTGCAGTGTCCTTCCTTTGTGAAGCTGCAACAGTAGGAAGACAGAACAGTAAATGTTTCAGATACACTGTATTTACTCAGTGGAATCTTATTTAGGATATTCTGAAGTTTGCTTTCCTGCTTTCTAATTGTTGCATCCATGTGGCAGTAATGTTTAAGTTGAGGTGGTCGTTGTATTCTAAGACCCTGGATTCGGGACAAGGCAGGCTTTTATTCTCACTACTCCTTAATGTTTTCATGGTACTACTCGGGGAAACAGTGAAATGGTTTCGGTTGCTCTGCCATCAATATGCTAATGACAGTCAACTCAAAATTTTCCTACCTCCAAGTCACTGATGAATCAGTATCCCATCATGGTATCTAATGCTGGTTTCATCTTCTGCTAGGTTGACGAGGCTGATACACTCCATAGGCTTCAGGTGATCTCCCTGCAGAGGTCTGTCTTTCTAAAGTCCCTAAGCTCCAATAAGGTTATTGAAGTCCTTTAAGAGTTTTCATATGCCAGGCAGGTTTAAATAGTTTCCCTTGATTTTTGAAGGGACCCTAACTTTCTTTCCCATTGGCACAAGAACCATTTTTTTTTTTTTTTTCCGGAAAGGAGGATTTTGTTGCTAGGCGTGGTCAGGAGGGAAAAAAAAACTCAAGTGGCACTCTAATTTTTGCCATTGAGGGTTAGAAATTCTCACCACTTACATTTTCAGCTCATAAAACAATGTTTTGAGGAAAATATACCGGATCTCAGTGTAGAATTTCAAGCCATTGAGGTTAAATTGGTTTTTAGATCAGCCAACCAGCCAGAATCTTTTTGTGACCTTTAAAAAGCTGATTTTATATTACTTCCTGTTTCACAATTTGGCTTGAAACAAATTTGAAACATATGTGTTTTATTCTGCCTAATAGATTAGGGCAGCATATCCTGAAGCCATCCTGACTCTATCTGGTACATTTAAACAGAAAGCAGAGCTGTCTGGAATAAATTCCAGTAGATGAGCCTGCATTAATTTGTAAAGAGAGAAGATGGCAAAAGCCACATTACATTTCAATTCCTTCTAAGTAGATATAAATGCTGGAAGTGCATTTTCCATAATGTGGCTTTATGTTTTAAGCTTTTACAGGCTACATAAGAGTTCTCTCTAGCGGTATGAAGACTCCTTTTTGGAGAAGGAGCAGGTTCACACATGCAATCTATCATGTGCTGGCTCTCTATACCAGGAATAGAGAGAGCAGTGTCTGGCACTGACTTTCAAACACTGCTGTCCCTGCCCCACAGGCTCACTCAGATGTGATTGAAAGCTGCTTGGCTGTACTGTTGACAGCTAGTGTGGGGGGAATCTGTCCTTTTTGCGTTGCCGACATCAGTCTCCGAAACTTACTCATTTTTGGAGGTGTTAAGCAAGGCTCTTTTTCTATTGTAGCGAGCACCATAGCAGGAGTTCATTGGGAGGTGTTTTTAGTTATCTTTGAACTCTGTTTTAGACATTCTTCATCTGGACACCACTTCTCATTCTCTGGTTTACAGTGGTTATTTAAATCAGCTGACTTCAGGTAGCCCTTTGAAATATTTCTAATTCTTCATCCATATATATGTCTTCCTTTGCAGGGACATTCCTGTGGATTTCAAGTACATAGCAGAGCCAAGTATGCACTCGATGCCTGCAGTGACCTTGTCCCCAAATGGTATGTTAACACTTTACTTCGGCCTTGTCTGCACAGGAAAGTTTCACCACTTACCCATATAGAAGGGTTTATATTGGTGGATTTGTTGTATCATTTTGGGAGTTAGCTTAAATCCCTTTCCAAATGATACAAGCTAAATGGGGAAAAAGATACTTATACCAGTGTAAGAGGAATCAATCAGGTTATATTAGTATAACAATATTGTTGTCAGAGGCTCCCGGTGTGGTGCTCTGCTCTCTCCAATGTTGGTATTACTCGGCTGCGTGCGTGTGTTCGCTCTAAGGGCTGCCCCAGCTCCTGCAGATAGCTGACACAGCAGACCCGAAGAGAACCCCCAATAACCACAGAGTCCAGTAAGGTACGAAGGCACGTCGACCAGGTTTATTGTCACGGTGGATACAGTAGCAGTTCCCCTGGAGTGCTCTAAGACTCATCCAAGGGCACACTGCGGATACTGACCCTAGGACAATGGACTCAGCTCAGTCAGTGGCGGGACTTTCCACTGCCCCCTAGGCCGGGCCCCGGACACACCCCAGAAACACATTTTATACACCTAGACAAACAACTTTCACAATATTTCTAACGTATTACGGTTCAACCCCTTAACGTAGTTAGGTGCCGTCTATTACCTTGTACATGTTGGTTCTAACTATCCATCATGTTCTTGTTACTGGGATGGGTCTGCCTGTTCTTCCTTATCTATGGAATGTGCCTGGGTGTCTTGGTACCTTTATATAATATGCTTAGTTATGTTTATGCAACATTTATCCTCTTCCTGCCAACTTTTCATGACGTATCTCGGTTTAGCAATGTCTTGACATTACTTTGGTTCAGGCTAGAGGCCTTATACTGGACCTGTGACTGCTAAGGGCCTTGGACTGGGCCTGTACCTACTACAAATATCACCTTAAATTGATACCTTGGGTTACTGTTATACCAAAAATAGTTCTCGGGTGGATATGGTCTTAGTTTCCTTTCTCTCTTTTTTATGAACTCTGGTCAGTTTAAAATTTCTCAACCGCTTGCAGAAAGAGAGGAAGCAAACAAAGCTAAAAAGGGTACTAAAGCCTAAAAGGAAGCAGAATTAAAAATAGCATCCCTATGGCATGTCCACTTCTTTCCTGAGAGCCTTGAGTAAGTCTTGACTTGTTTTATGTTCAAGTAAAATGGCTATTTTTTTAAAAGCCTGAGCAAACAGAAAAGCACTGGAAACTTTATGGTTCCACAACTTAAAATGAGTAATTGATGAGATTATCCTCATCTTGTGAATTTATCTCTTGGTTTCAATTATTTGATTGATCAAATAAGATATCTGCTTTCCTATCCTGTTCTTTAGCTAAGCCCCTTCTGTATTCTAACATGTAACAGCAAGTCACCATGGATAAACTATAAACAGCGGAGTGTGGTCATAACAGAGACTTACTTTAGTATCCAGGAAAGCTCATGTGATAAATAAATTTGTTAGTCTTTAAAAGTGCCAGAAGACTCCTTGTTTGTTTTGCTGAAGTAGACTGACACGACTACCCCCTTGGAACTTGCAGGCAATTGAGCATACATGCACAGACTTTTAACTATTTCCAGTATTGGATTCTGCCTTTATTAGCTATAATAGGCAAAAATAATCTCAATGAAAATTTTCCATTGGTATGACTGATAGTAACAAATGGTTTAGGGAGAATTAGGTTTCTAGTTTTGTGTGATGAAACTGTGTCTGCAGCACCAGGAATCTTTCTATGTGAGTGATGTGAGCTGAGTCCCTAACTTTTTCTTTGACTGCACACTCCTAAATAGGCCATTCTTGGATCAGTTCTCATCTCTACAGTACACAATAGAAGCCAAGTATATTATTTAACTAAATGCTTTATTAACACCGAATACTCTTGAAACCAAAACTTACAGTGAAAGTTTTGGAAATCTTTCAGTCAAATGTTTCTTCAAATTGAGTAGTCTCATTCAAAATAAGACTGACATCTCCCTGAACTTTGTTGCACATACAGGAAAATGGCTGGCTTGTCAATCAATGGATAATCAGATTTTGATTTTTGGAGCGCAGAACAGATTCAGATTAAACAAAAAGAAAATCTTCAAGGGTCACATGGTGGCGGGTTATGCTTGTCAAGTTGACTTTTCACCTGACATGAGGTAAGTTCCATGAAAACTAATCTCTGTTTGAAAGTTGTCATGAGAGCCATCTGAATTTATTTTTTAAATGCTTTGTAACATACAGGTGTGCTGCTGTCCTTTTAACCTGACATTGTAGAAAATGATCTGTAGCCAAACAGCAGATGTAGAAAGGGGAATTTGCCCTTTGTCATTTGTTAACTGAAATAGATTCAGTTTTAACATTTTAGCCCAGAAATGAATGTTTAGTTGAAGTACACACAATGAACACTTTGGTCTAAATTCTCCAGTCTACAAGGGCCATTGTGTTCTTCTATGACCGTACATCAGTCAGAAGCTTTCCCCAGGTAGGAGGAATCTCAACTATTTGGCAGATAAAGTTCCTGCCACACCATTCACAACCCGTCCACCCTCCAGCCCCTCGCCAAAGTAGAAGGTTGATGAGGAAGCATATTGAGGCCAGCGGGGGCTGTAAAGGGAGCTTGTTAGATCTGAGCTCCGCTGCACCTGATCCTCTGCTGGTTTTATGGACTTCCTAGCACAAGCAGTGCAGGGGCGTAGCCAGCCTGTGACTCTCCAGGGTGGGCCCATCCAAACCTGTTTCTGGTCATGTGACTGGAAGCTTTCTGCTGACCCTGCAGTTGCCTAGCAACTGGAGTGTTGGGAAGAGGAGGGAGGAGGAGAGACAGCCTGGCCAGCTCCGGCCACACACAGGCTGCAGGGGCTACTCAGGGCCAGAGCTGTGGGTGAAGAGCAGCCCGGCTGCCCACTGCAGCGCCCTCACTCACGGCTGCCCACTTCTGGCCAGTCCATTGTAATGGTGGCCAGGCTCACGCTGCTGCTAGGCGCTGTGGCAGGCATGGGTGGGCGGGCCTTCTGGCCAACTGGGTGGGCACGGACCCACCCGGACCCACCCGTAGCTACACAGCTATAGCAGTATTAGAGCAGGTTGCTTCCTTTTCTAATTTGCACTGAGCTAGGCAGCCATGATTACAGGAGCAGCAACTGATTATCTGCACCCACATACTTAGAGCCCTTCACAGATACAAAATTTGTATCTTCAGCCAATCCACAAACATGGTCTGTGGGTATAAAGCAGACATCCGCAGAATTGCCGGACTCATGCATACCTCAGGTTCAAACTTAAAGCTAAACTTTGAACATGGATTGAAGCCTGGTTCTTCCATTTTGCCTAATGAAATTTTACAGTTAACTCTCAGTTGCAGTTTTCGAGAGAGGTGTCACATTGGTGTCATTTTAAGACGATTATGCCCATTTCATTTCCGGTAGTTGATTAAAGCAATTATATGCATGATGAGCATAATGCACAGCAAAAGTGTTTAAAAAGATTTCTGCAAATTAGTTTTTCTGGAATGGTCTCTTCTCCTCTCAGTAGGTTATATTACTCAAGCAGCATAATACATGGTATAAGCGCATTGCTTAGCACATTTACCTCACATAAGATGTAGATGAATCAATACATAGCAAGAGCCTGGGCTCTTTAGAAAACATCGTGCATGCTAATTCTTTGGAATTCCTGCTGTCTGTTGGAACAGATTCTGGAATGGAAAGCTTATCGGATTACTAATTTTTTTCCATTCTCCAGTACAAAATTATCCTTAATCTGTTTTTGCATTAATTCAAAACATTATTGTAAAGCAAATATGAAAATAATCTTCCAAAAATGGAAAATAATAAAAGTAGTTCTGCGTGTTTTTAATACAACTTTAATTTTTTTAATACAGCTATGTGATATCAGGTGATGCAGATGGAAAACTTAACATCTGGGACTGGAAGACGACAAAACTCTACAGTAGGTTAAAAGCACATGACAAAGTTTGTATAGGTGCAGTGTGGCATCCACATGAAACATCCAAGGTCATCACGTGTGGCTGGGATGGTCTTATTAAACTGTGGGACTGAAGGGGATACTTCAAGGAACTAAAATTTTACAAGACTTTTTTGTGAATATCTGAGATTTCTAAACATGAACTCTGCTGAGGATGGGTTGATTTGAACTTCCAGGTGTTTTCAGGTTCTTCATTATTAAAGTACACTGTACCTTCTTGGAAATAGGAAATCTCCCAATCAGAAGACTCGGCTGAAAGATTACAGTTCTACATATGACTTCAGGATCTGTGAGACGCTGAGAGCAGTCATGAAGTAGCCAGAATCAAATATTAATTTGATAAGTTATTTTCTGTTTGATACACTTTTCAAATAAAATATTTGTGTATTTTCTAGTTTGTGATTCTGGATGTCATGCAGGTTTATAGTGTGGAAATAGAAAACTGGCAATTTTGTTACATTCTTTAATGCACAACTCAGAAGAAGTGTCTCTTTAATCTTTATTACAGTAGCTCTTGAAGATGCACCTATTAAGAGATTTTGGCAGTATTATGTGGCACCCAAGTTTCTTCTGAATTATTAAAGTACACAACTAGTGATTTAAGATTTATTGATACATATCAGAAACAGCTGATCAGACTTCAACATACTCACCCAGTGAACAAAATTGAGAATTCCCTGCAGAACGTGTTTCCTAAACTCTCCATCTACATTCTTCCATTTTGTAGCTTGACTTAAACATTCACATGATACTGATCATGGAGGTTCTTCTGTATAACCATCTTACTTAGAAAATTTCCTTTACAAGAAAAAAAATCCCAAAAAACCAAAGTAAGCTCCATATGTTTTATGGGCACCTGTTTCAAAGAAACCCATATTCGCTGTCTCCTAATCATACTCTTGTCTAGGGTTCACTTTAGTACTCACTGTTCTTGGATTATATGCACCATATTGTTTCTGTGCTAAGCTACTGTGTATAAATGTCACAATTTGCCTCTTTTTAAGAACTTATTTTTAATAAATCTTTTGTATGAAAGTCTGCTTTTCATTTAATCCTTACTTCTAGCCTATCCAAGTCAAATAGTCATTGTCATGTCAGTTTGAAGGCTGGCATTCCTTAATTCCCAGCGGTGCCAGAGTACAAATGAAATATTTTCCTTGCAGGGACAGGTTCCAGTTTTAAGGTAAGATGAGAGAGTCTAAATTTTAAATCATTGATACATGAAAATTAACTGCACGGCATATATTTTTGAACTAGTTCTCTGTGTAGATATGTAAGAACATCTTCAGTCAGCTACCACTTGAGCACACGACTAGTGCAGAAATGTTTCGGTGAAGCCACTGAACTCTGACAGACCATTTTTTGAGGTGATAACACTTCTGTAAAATGCAGATCTTATACACTCCACCGGAGTTAATGTGTTTTTGTTACAGACATGGAATTCTTCTGTAAAATCCTGCATCAGAACTCAACCAGAACCTTCCTTCTAAATCAGTTCCTTTGTCCCCCTCTGTTGTTTACTCACTGTAATCCTCTGTGGAATTTTTAAGGTCTCTGTGCGAACCTGCAGAGGCCTTTGATTTGTAAGGTTTTTCTCCCTATCAACTTTATAAAGATTTATAGGAGAAGAGACTAGCCTCATGAAGTAACTCTCAATGTGGATAAATGGGTAAGACAACTCCGAGGCTTTTAGGGTGAAGCTGGGGAGGAGGGGGAAAGGAGCTGGTGTGGGGTGTTCTTTGGAGATGGGAATTTAGACCCTTAATTAGAAAACAGCATGCTTCAGATTTCCCTGACAAATTCTCCACTGGCATAAGCCTAAGCATGCAAAATATTTCAAGCTGAAAGTAGTTCATTTGTGAAGGGTAGGGTCAAGTAAGTCTCAATATTGGTTGGCATAAAGATTTACAACCTGGCCTGTGAAGTTGATATGACAGCTCAGTTATTTCCAAGAGGGTAGTGTTCATTATTGAGCTTGTTTTGAGGCTCACTGTTAATCACTGTACAATAGGCCATTGAGAAAGTGCTAAAATTTAAGGTTACCATAGAGGTATTCGACTTAGAGGTACAAATAAGAACTAGAATGTGAAGTTGTGATTCATACTTTGTTCTGTATCACTTTGTGTAAAAGAGTGATAAGATTGATCAAGCTTGATATTTTCCTCAGTGTCCTGGAGAGCTAGGGTATAACATAAGCCTCGTGGAGAGCAATTTCAATGATGTTTAGACCTATGAAGCTTAAAGTTGGTTAGTAACTAAGCAGACGTTTCTGTAATCTGGACAGCCTCAGGCTGGAGTGCTGGTTTAGGGCTTGTGTACATGAGAAACTTTGCCAGTTGCAACAGAAGAATTGTATTTTATAGTTATGCCAGTGTAACTCAGTGATTCCAAAGGAACACAGATGATACAAGCGCATTTTTTAAGTATCTTGGTGGTCAGTTATGTCGGTAGTGATTTTAAACTCACACCTTGGCTTATACCTTTCCTTGGTAGCTCTTACTAGTCCTCAGCCAGGATAACTGAGGTCTTTTTGCCTCTGTATCCTCATGTGACACTTCTCCCTCCATTCACCAGTCTCTGATCAACACACCGATTTCACATCGTTCACCTGTGGGGGCAGGGTTTTAGTCAAAAGTGAAGATGGTTTAATGAAAAACACTTAAAAACAGGAAAGAAAAGGAGCCCTTCCCTGTAGTTCTCAAATGATGCCAAAATGGTGCTGAGATTTTTGTCAGACTATTTTCAGCCAGGTCCTCTTCTCTGTTTCCTTTATCTCCTTAAAGAGCTAAGTGCTAGTGACAAATCATACTTTCCTAAATAAATAAAATCCAGAAGTGGCTTCAATTTTGATTTTGGATTTTCTCAGGGCCACAGTTCTACTAGCCAGACTGGACTCACATGAAGCCATCATCATCTCCATAAAGAATGGTAACTACCTATATCTCGGAAGTCACATCTTTCCTTCTAAGTGAAGGTGGCTCATTTTTCTTATGTGTTTCTGTACATTGAAGTTCTTTAGAAGTGACTGTGGTCATGTCTCACTCAGAGGTGGCTTCTCAATTTTAGAAGGGTTTGTGGTTTTGCATGCTTGGACCATTAATTACCTTTTAGACAATTGGTTCCAATGTTCCAGATCTCATGGCAGACAAAAGTCTCAACAACCTGTCCTGTTAGCCCTGAAACAGCCTTTGGCAAGGTGGTAGAGCGTGCAGACCGGGAACTACAGCCGTTAGTTCACACTGCCCCTCAAAGGAGTTCATCGGTTAGCTTATTAACAAACGAGGTTGAGATGTATTGTGATGTCATGGCTTTTTATCTTGTAATGCATTTTTCTCCATGATATGGATTAGACTGTGGATTAAGAGGGTTTTAATTTGAAAGCTTACTGCCTGTCGCTTCTTTCAAATATCAAAGATTCTGTATTCTACCTCACTGAAATTAATCTTCCAAAAAAAGAAAAGAATAAAGAAGGCCTTCCCTCTCCAGAAAAATATTGAAAAAATAACTAGTCAGCTTGAGACTTGGTGTGAAGTGTAGGTATTTATTTCCTGGTTAGAAAAATACTTCAATCTTTTTGTTTTAGGGCTCTGAAATGCCTTATAGCCAAAAGATGGACACTCACAAGCTGAAACCTTTTTAACACTTTACTACCATTGTATGTACAGCCTGTGCTTTCAAGCCTATTGTAAATGGGAGTTTAAGAGTCTAGGTTACATTGCAATCCAGTGATTAATTTCTTTACAAAAAAAATCTTGTTAAATATACAAACGAGGAGATCATCACCCAAGGCACTTTTTTCCCCAACTGTTCCTGAAGGATGGGACTTGTATTTTATCGTTCTGTGGCTTGCCTATCAGATCAAAGGAACTAGAACAGATCATCTCTGAAAAAGCTGAAATACCTAACAACATAACATAGTAATCTCTTAATTGGGACTTCCATTTAAGAAAGTGCATTGGGTCAGGTCAAAGATTTATTTACATATTATTCATACAAAAACTGTTCATCCCAAGAAGAAAGAAAGGTGCAGAAATGTCTCTGGACCTAGGTCAGTGGTTACTGGGACTTTACCCTTAAAAATTCCATCACTAAAACAGCATTAAATAAACTACAGTGTTACATTATATAAACAAGACGGAAAAGACCAACCATGGGCTCCTGCTAAATAATTCCAGAAGGTTCTTTCTGGGATAAAGAAGCATTTGATAATGCTAACAAAAAAAGGAGGGGGGAGAAAAAGAGAGCAAACACACAATTGGAATAAAGAAACAGCTGGGCTCCACTGTCACATAATTCATCCGAGAGAATAATTCCTTCCATGTGCTTTATCCGAGGGACTTCTGCAACTGCCTTGTTTTGCATCTGCCAAGAATAATTATTTTAAGTGATAGCACAAAGGACCAGCATGTTTCTCTTGCACGTCGTTTGATCTTACAAATATTGAGGCCTGTCCTGCTAGTGGAAACATCATGATTCATAGACTTGATCAAAGTCTGGCCCCAGAGGTAGAAGCACAAATTATATCCAGAGAGGGATGGGGGCACCAGAGTTGCTGCAGTCCTTCCTGATCAGGTTTTAAAACCTGCAAGTCTGCATTCTAAAAATGGGACTGTTCTGAACATTTTCATCCTAAAACTGCTGTTTGCAAGTGACAACTCCTCCTGTGTCCCACACACCCAAAGGGAGGCTGTCCAGAAAGTGAGATTATTTGACATGGTGTGTAACACGTGTTCATCACTACATCTCTACAAGACACCAGCTGTATGTAGGATTAACTGCTTTTAAAACTATAAATTAAAATACAATCAGTGTAGCCAGTCACTCAGGCTAGCATTTAATAAATTGTATCAATGTGATTACTAATGCAAAGCAAATGTTCCATGAATGGTGTGACATTAACAATCTGACATTCTAGCTCTTCATTTCCAAAAGCAGCAATCACTGTTGGGTGAGTCTTTTGCTACTAAAAGATTATCAATCTGATCCACTTTGTTTTGAGATTATCTATCTATCTATAGAGCAGCCAAATAATTCAGGTGCTTTTGTTTCAGCGGAGGTATGTGCACTAGCAAGGAACAATCGGGATGCGTGTTTTCTCAAAACAGGTTCCACTCCATTGTACAGTGATTCTCTTAGATTCTAATGGCAGATTCAGATGATGAAGCGTATTATGCGCTGTACGTGGCATTACTTCTCACATAGCAAGTCAATATGTGATATGATACTCTCACTTTTTAAATTAATCTTAACAGTCTGACCTGACCCTATGATTTACACTTCCCTACATTTATTTTCCTCCCATTCTGTAAATTCTCCATCTTTAGGTGTCAAACGAAGTGCAATTTTCTCCCATGAAAGCTCATGTAATAAATAAATGTTAGTCTTTACGTGCCACAGGACTCCTTGTTTGTTTTAATTAATCTTTGTTAGTATTCATAAGAATAATGGGAAGATGGAAAGATTGGGCATTTCATCCCTTCTGTCAACCTGAGATTTTTCAATGAGAATAGACTCCGACAAAAATGAGGAGTCCTAAATATTACGGAGGACCTGTTACACTCAGAGCCAGGGACTGTAAGGCTGAAGGGCTGGATAGTGTGTAAGTCTAACTAGAATTTTTTTTTTCCAAAATAGTGTATCTATCTGCACAATGCTAAAGACCTGTCTGTTAAATTTAAGATAATTCTTCAGAAATTACTGAAGCTACAGCAGTATATTCCTGCAGGTGGTACAAAACCAGAAACTTTTTACCTCTGCCTTCCTCACTCCTGATTTTATTTAGGAATCTTGAAACAAGTGATGAGCTCTAAGTATTCCAAAGTCACAAGTCTACCCTCATGCATTTCTTAATGTTATGGACGTCAGTCCATTTTTATAATTCCATTCCTACATGGTTTCAGAGCCATAAACTATAATAAACTTGTGCATCTCCTTTAGAATCTTAAACTTAAAAAAAAATTAAATTACATAATCCACATTTTGATCCTCTAGCTTGTGCTTTCTTGCACTACTCATCCGGAACTAGTTACAACAGGCTACCAGTTTAGTTGTTCAAAGATTGTCCCACTGGAAAAGATGTGGCACTAGTTCTAAAACAAGTTCATAATCATTCTCAGATTTATACCAGCCAGTGTGATTTCTGAAAAATGATGGCTCAGACATTCTCAGCATTGTTAGTGATCTCATTTAAGTTAGATCCATGTAACAGCTGAGGAAATTTGCCTTACTTAGGTATTTTTTTTATACAGACTCTTACAGCCCTGTGTCCTCTACAGGATCTTATTGTTCACTACATAAGAGCTTGCATTCATTGTGCTTGTAGTAAAATAGGAATTCCCTCTCCACTTTCATTCCAATAGGTTCATAGCCTTTTGAGCAGAACGCTAACTTGCCTCCTTAGCAACCTGTGTAGATTGGCACCATGGAAAGCGCTCTCCATGGAAAAATCTAAATAGTTACATGTTGGAAATCAACCAGTGCAGCACGTTAGCTTCTTCAGGTTGTAGTTCTTGGGAGACAATTAACATTTATTGAAAATGCATTAATTCCAGGGGTTAGTTTGGCATGACTTTGGAGAGCAGTGCCTGGACCCAAGTTGGTACAGAAATGGAAACTGAATGCTTATCTGTAAACTATTGATCTCTCTAGAAGCTACTCACCCCCAATGAAGCCAAAAACTTAGTAGGAGTCCAAAGGAAAAAAAAAGAATTGAACATTAGCCACACAAATAGTAAGGACCTCTTTTTTAAATGTTTGAAGTCAGAGAAACACTATTGCATCAAGGTGAAGGAAGAAAATTCCTTGGAGTGGGAGCAGATTATTATGTAATTGACAACTTCAGCATATTTTGTATCTTCTATTGAAGTGTATAGTACTGGCACCTGCTAAAGAGTAGATGGCCCCCTTGCTAATTTGCACCACCGAGATCATTCCTATGTTCTGAATGGGTGATTTGTAGGTTGCTGGCAGAGGCACGAAGGAAGGCTGTGCTAAGCCACAACAGCAGGGGCTGGGGGTGGGGGGGTGTGGAAGAGAGGAAGAGTCCTCACATTGAGAATGGGCAAGCTGCTACCACCATCTTACAGGGGGAAGACAGCTAACTGGAAAAGAGTCTGCTGCTAAAAGGAGCCAGGTTGGGGAGAGAACTTACTGACATATGTGTGGGATACTAATTTATGGATCTGAGAAAATTGTGTAGCGGGGTACCCATTTAGCATGGTACACGGGTGTTAGGAAAAGGTACATACACTTCCTTTGTTTGCTAAGCCCTTGAAGGCTGGTCTATATGGTAAAATGTGCGGTGTAGGAGCACATTAGTAAGTTTGTGGAGAAAGGCAGAGTGAGGGAAATGTCTATAAGAGGAGAGAGCACGGAAGAGTAGAGAGTTAAAGGAACAAATCAGGAAATGAATGATTAGGGAAAGACTTATTAAACATAGTCAAATGAATTGAGGCCAGAGGGAGAAACACCAAACTGTAAGCAAATGGGAAAGTAAAAAAGGACAAAGAATGGAAAAGGAAAGGGAAGCACCAAAGCAAGGGAGACAGTGTGTGCATTTTATTTAATACAAAATTCAATGGCAAAACATTACAAAAATACTAAATTCTCTCTCTACTCCCCTCAGATGCCTTGAAGCATGGGCAGTATTGGATGGGCCAGTTTTGGAAATATTCACGTAAACCCTGCACTTCTCTACTATGTTTTTGTTAAACTGCTAGGGAAAATGATTTCTTTGGGCAGTTTAAAATTTATTGCTTGAACCTACTGAGTCTGCCTGCTGGGCTTCTGGAGGGACCAGTTGAGTGATTTGAGCTCGGTAGCCTTTGGAAGGGGGACTGATATGAGTGAAGATTATGTGGCGGAGGAACTGGTATCCGCACATATTCAGGAGCAGGTGTCGTATCTGAAAATACATTGCACCTTTTTTAAGCTGACTAGATTTTCAGTTGACTTTCTCCTTTAAGTAATTGTTGATTGGAAGAGAACAATCTGCCATCATTGTTGCTGGAATGTTTTTAAAATAACAAAAGGAGCTAGTCCAAGTATACTCATTGTAAGGAAAATGCATCACTTGGTCATCCCTGAGAAAATAAATTATTTGGATCAATTATTTTTTAAGCAGCATATCTTGGTGTTTGCTGTACTACAGTTGATCCCAGCATGCTTGGTGGCGTTTTCAGGGACAGAGTAGGGGAACTCTTTCTGCTGACCTTTAGGAAGGCTGGGATCAATTCACAGCCCTGTGTAGAGAACTGTTAACTACTTTAGATAAACACTTAGAAAATATGTCTCCTCTGTTTCTAATAAAGCCTATTATGTACCTACAGCAGATGCACTGCACAAAATTTCAATGCAAGATCTTTTTCTACTATTCAAAAGCAATGCATGAAGACATCCAGCTTTTATGATACTGCAAGAAACAGAAAAACAGTTTATTTTGATAGTGAGGCTTTCTGTATGCAAGTTAGTAACTTTTGACAGCTACTCCAGTGTCCTTTTCACTAATGCTATTGAGTGGGAAGATTACGTGTCATCAAATCCTTTATGCTATTTCCATTTTGTGTTCACCCAGCTTAGTGTATAGCAGCTACTTGCATTGAAGGCTTCCTTTTTCAGAAACATCTGTGGTTTAGATAAGTCTTTGTAAGTGTGAAAAAGCCGGAAATCCTTCAGTTCTAGTTCTTTGAGAAGACTGTACCAGTATCGGACCACCATAGTGTCATTGCCACTGACTTCAAATCCAGGCCAATGAATATGGACTTCAAAGACCAATTGTCCTATCTGTTGGACAATGTCTTCCAGAATGAGGTTTTCCAAAATCTTCCACTCAGCACTTTCCATATCTGCCTTAAGGACATCAATCTGTAAGAAAAAGCTAATTATTTTATGAAAAACCAAGACTTTAGTTGGTTATCAGCAGCAATTGCAAAGTATCAGGCTTTTCCATTTAATTAAATTTTACTTACTCTTGTCTACATTTGTTTTTGTTTAGAAATCCCACGTAGCACCTTCTGGGAATAATTGAACTAGCTTCTGACATTTCATGGTTGCTTGTTCATAGCTTACCCCCCTCCCCAAGCATATACCCCATCCTCAAATCCCTGGTTTAAATACTTTGTAGTCTAGGGCTTCTAACAAGTGTACTGATGTGCTCTTAACCTCTTTACAAATCCTGTAAGTATCTCCGAGTTAGAGGGGTGAGTAACACACAAATATGAAAATACATACTTTTCTTTCGCCTTTGCTGTGCTTTGGCTGAAGGAAGTGCTATTTGGCCATTGGTTTTTTTAGCATTACAAAATTCAGTGAGCCATTGTGACGGAAGTAATGAAAAGTTATATTTATTTATACAGTAATAACACAGGGGGAGGGGTAAATAGGAACTGTGTTCGTGCTATACATGCATAAAGATAAAAGGATGGTTCCTGCCCCAAAGACCTTACATTCTAAGTATATGAGGAGACAACAGCTGCATACAACAGACAGGGGCAGCAGCGACTAAAGTGACATTGGTTATTGGTCTTTTTATGGGACTGTTTTCCAAACCTAAAAATGATCATGGATAGTCTATGCAGTGTTGCTGTAGAGACAAGGTGGGTGAGGTAATATCCTTTATTGGACCAAATTCTGTGGGTGAGAGAGACAAGTTTTCAAGCTTGCACTGGCTAACACGATAGCCTGTTATTCAGACTGCCTTCCCAGCCCCCTCATTGTAACGCATTTGCTTTCCTCAGGGAAATTCAGTGAATTCAGTGAGCTATGCTGTGACTGGCAGAAAGAGCTTTCTTCCTCTGGGATAACTGACTGCCCGTTCACAAGAGGGTTGCCTAGAATTGCAGGGAGTGCTGCAGGTCAGGGCTGAGCCCTGCTAGCTAAATAGTGTAAGGGAGCCCTTACAACTGTGGCTGTTCCTTGGCTGAAACCAAGAAAGCCTTCAATGAAAGTACTCAACAGCTGTTTGTCCCTATCTTTCATGAGCACTAAATTCACTTATAAATGTAAATAAATATCTAGCAACTTTCTAATGTCTGGAGAGCAGTGCCAGGATTGTAAATAACTTGGTCCTCAATGTCTAAAGGAAAATGTGCATGTGTGCAAACTGAGGGAAAGGAAATATTGCTTTATATGTCGGATTTTGATTGCTGCCTTGCCTACCAGAGAATGGGCTCTGCTGAATGAGGCCAAAAATATATGGTTTGACAAAAAGAAACCGGAACAGAAAGTGTCAAAGAGTTCCCAAATAATTTCAAGTACAATACCTTGATGTTACCATCTTAAATACTGGATTTTTAAACTGCCTTATTCTACATATTCATGGGGACACTTGAGTTAAGCAAACATGGAATTTCAGAATCATCGGTAAAAATGATAGGAATGAAAGTCAGGTCATACATTGCAGGAATTGACTATAATAATACTCTAATCTCTTATGTTGCTACTATTACTTGTTCCATAATGGCAGGAACTTTGTCTTCGTCCTGAAGACTGTTCCCATGTGCTTGAATGTGTAATATGTGTACAGATTACAGCCGGTTACATTGCTGTAACAATCCCTTGATTGTTACATTCTGTTCTGCTTTCACAAAGCTGCCTTGAAATGTGGCTCTTAATTCATTTTATCCTGCAGAAAAGTTGGCTGCCAAGCCCCAATAATGATGTCTATTTAACGCAAACTGGAAGGATCATAAAAGAAATACGA
Organism: Pelusios castaneus; assembly: GCA_007922175.1. NCBI lineage: Eukaryota > Metazoa > Chordata > Testudines > Pelomedusidae > Pelusios > Pelusios castaneus. The sequence continues at coordinate 1,871,166 of ML685837.1, forward strand.
TGCTACCAGAGATGTGATATATGCCCAATCCTGAATTTCTTCATTTGTTCTCCTCTTCAGTGCTTTGCATTGTTCAGGCAGAGATCTAAAAACATACATACCGCACTGTTCACTTACCAGCTGTTTATGTGCAACTCTGATTGCCCTACTTGTAAGCTCATTGTAACACTGAGCAATGCAACACTTCTCCCCTGTGCACCCTGCCAACAAGTTTAGCAGCCAGTCTTCTCACACAGTGCAGGTAAGAGTTAGGCAGCTAAGCAAGGGATTCCCGGAAGCCAACAAGTTGAGGGGAGAGCTGTTTAAACTAGCCAATCGTGAAATGCAGAAGAAAGGAACCACATACCCTCTCCTGCAGATAGGGACCTCAGGCTTGTGCCCTGCCACAGTAAATTTAGATGAGAACTCTCACCAAAGGCCAAGGCTGCATGACCCTGAAGTACCCAACAGCCTGGCGATTAGGGAATTCAGGTGGGAGTTGCAGATTCAAATCCCTGTTCTGCCTGACTTAGAGCAGGAACTCCCACTTTTAATGGGAATGACCTACACCTTAATATTTTGGATTCATGCTTGCTTGCTTGGCTGACTTAGCTTAGGTGCCCAACTGCAGAAGAGGTTGTGGGGCTCAGGTACTGCACTGTGCATCATGATAAGATAGAATGAGTGACAAAGCAGATCTGTAGCCGAGTGTCTCAGTACACAATAGATACCCTGCTAACCTTTAGTCTATAAGGATTAACCATTTTAAGAAAATGTTAAGCCCAGATATTTGCCCTCAGCTATGACAAATGGATTATCAGCTTCCAGGTGCTTTGATTCAAAAAGCTAGGAAATGCTTACTAGGAAAGCCTATACATACAGAGTTTTGGCCATCCTTGAACACCAGCTGGTGTGTTCAGCAAAAGGTAAGTCCTGGAAAGTGGATTCCCTAGAGAATAATAAGATCCATATTGCTCTAATGGAAATTATGGCAGTTAATAAGCGGCTGGTTTTTTGCTGTGGAGTTTTTTGCGCATTGGGAGGCTGTGCTTGAAAATCTTGGTCTTCCTTTCTTTTGAAATTGTGTGAGCATGTAAGACAGAGAAGTTTGAATGATTGTACAAAGACTACTAATGGAAATAAACTTCTCTGTGGAACATCTTCTATGATTAAGGCTCTATTTTGAAAAATCTCCTAGAGACCGAACAGATTCTGACAGATTTCTTCTCTGAGGAGCCTGATATCAATATAGAATTATTCCAGCATGGTGCAATCTACCAGAGAATTTCTGATTTTGAGATTGAGGAGATTAACCCACAAGAAAAGCTCTACAAATGTTAGTATTTGTCCTTGTGCCAGCTGTTAGAGCTCTGTTCATGTGCCTCAGCTGTGTGTGAAATGTAGTCATCCACGTTATGAAAACTAATTTTGATCTCTATAGCTGATAGCTTCTGTGGCTAGCTGGCCTGTAGATGCATCAGGGCCAGATCTCTGGTTCCAGGCTATTTTCTTTCAGCGTTGAATTATGCAGACAATACCAAAACTGCCACGTACTGACTTGCTGAAGAAAAAAGAAAAATAGTGATACTAGAGAAAATTAAATAAAGACTGAAGAGAATTCATTCAAGTGCTGGATTACAAAAAGCCACTTGAAAACCAAGTATGGAGAGCTACAGAGGAAAGATTTTAATTCAATCTCACATTCCTAATCATAGCAAAGAGCTACCACCGTTCTTCCCTGAACACACTAGTTCATGCACAGAAGCCCCTGCGTAGTGGGGGAAGTATAGCATGATCAGACTTTTATACTGTGAGGCCTTGGCTATGTCATTCCTTGGAGTTTCCCCATATAATGTTCCTTTGGAAAGGGCATTTTAGCTGCACTGAAAATGTGATGTCTGACAAGATACTGTATGGTCCTTGAACTTGCAAAGAGATTTCCTTTTTAAGAAGAAACCTGCCACAGTGGATAAAAGGATTAAAAATTGGTGCTAAGAAATGAAATAACAAGAAATAAAGAGATGGTAAAGTGCTGGGGGCATCCAGTATATTTCCTCTGTTCTCCAAACCAGTGCAGGTATGCTGAAACAACTTTTACAGTGGGGATGCTGGAGGTAGGAACATAGACTCATAGACTTTAAGGTCAGAAGGGACCAGTACGATCATCTAGTCTGACCTCCTGCACAATGCAGGCCTCAAGACCTCACCCACCCACTCCAGCAATAGGCCACCAACCTATGACTGAGTTATTTACCTTCTTAAATCATGATTTAAGGACTTTAAGATACAGAGAATTCACTGGTAAGTGAACCATGCCCTGTGCTACAGAGGAAGGCAAAAAACATATATTTGGGTTATTATTCCTTCAAGCCATGGAGTGCAGCAGCAACGTTGGCATTCCCTACTTCCTGCATCTATGAAGCAGAGTTTCTCAACTTTTGGTCCATGAACCAGCACCAGTCCCTGAGACCTCCCTGACATGATTTAGGAAGGCAGCAAGCTGGCTCCTAGAATGAAAAAGGTGGTTGTTTATAACGCAACATAAGTAAAGATGAAAGGGACACCAATTTAAACACCATGCCATTGTCTAAATATATTTTATCTAGAACTGTTCCACATAACGCTACAGATAAGATTGACAAAGTAGAGATTAATTGGATTCATCACATATGTAGATGTTAAAAGCTCCAAGTTTGCATGTTTTCTAAATATTTAATCCTTCTGAAGATGTACCACCCTCTTGTATACGCCTCTCGACACAACCTTAAAAAGATGTGAAAAATGGAACAGACAGTTGGGCTCCAAATAACTGTGATTAGTCATTCTTGGCAGCTATACAAATACGCTGCTGCTTGGGCAGGCTTCTGGTAGCTACAGCAACAGAAGACAGGAAGGCCCACGAGAGGGCACCCACATTAGTTAAAGGGATTGTATCCCATTTCTATACACTGCATACAGTATTCTTCTAGTCATGGAAAAAGTGGCCCTTTTCTCCCACCCAGTGTGGCATATTAACCATCTGAAAAAAGAATGTGGGGAAAGGATAGTACGTGTTTCACATTTCACACACAATACACTAGCTGAATTACTGTTTTAAAGGTAATGACTTGCTGTGATCTTATGTCACTTCCCACTAGTGGCACAAGAGTTCAGTTGGCCTTGAGCGCTTTAGAAATAACAGTGTTACTGGGGATTTTAAGCTGTTCGGTACCCTCTGGCCACCATTCAGTACTTCTTGCAGAAAAGAATCAAGTGAGAGTGAATTGCTGGAAGAAGCAATTTGGCTGTAGTGTTATCCCGTATGGGAATGAGCAGCCCCAGTAAAGAGAAATGGCAGGTTAGTCAGCTACCATCCCTGCCTTTCCCAAGGATCAATGTTTCAATGTGGAACACAGAGGGGAAGAGGATATTTGGTTGTGGATTCAAAGCTATATGAGCTCATTTTCAAACGCTCCTGCAGCTTCATCATCCTACATTAAAGATTCGTCCAGACAGCAGATCATAAGACCCAGATCCTCTCCTGACCTCCAAAGTCAGGATTAACAAATTATAATTTTCTGCTCTCTTGTATATGCCTTTGGGTGCCCCACCCTTAGTCTATGGGGCCCTGAGAAGATAAGACAACCATTTTGGCCTGAGGACTAAAGGCCCAGTAGCGTGTGACACACTTGGTGGGAAAGGGGTGGGGAAAGGGGTGGAGTTGGGAGGGAGGCTGTCATGCTCGGCCAGGGCGCCGCCACTGAGCCCATATGATGGGGAAGGGGCGGGACTGGGAGGAGGAGCAGCTTTGTGCCCAGCTGGAGGGCATGAGGAAAAGCCCCAGCGGGTCACCATAGTTTGCCCACCTCTCATCTAGACAATCCTATCTCAATGCAATTCATATTTTGGCAGCAACTTTCTAGGTAATAAGCTGCCTTCTGTTTTTTTCATTTTTTTTCTTCACTTTGCTTTTTTCCCCCCTTTCTATGTCTTACTGCAGAGGTCAGCAACCTTTGCCAGCCTCCGTGCCAGCCCCTCCCCCCACCACACTCAGCAGGAGCTGGGGGGGGGCAGGGCCAGCAGAGGCACTGCCGCCCATGCATGTCTCTTGCAGCCCCAGGGGGATGGGGCCAGCAGGGTGAGCAGCCACAGCACGCTCAGAGCCGTGCTGAGCAGCACTGCAGGGCTGGGAGCCCTACATGCTGCTCACAATGGGCATGCGAGATCGAATACCGTCTCCTTTACTGCACACTTTCAGTACATTTCCCCTCTTTCCCTTCAACTTGATGTCTGTCCTCTCCACCAATGGCCTATTTGCTTGGACTTGGAACTCCCTTTTATTCCCCTGCCACGTGCCCTTGTCTCGCCTCTCCCTAGGCTTGTAACTGAGGACAGTGGCCATCATTAGAGCAAAGTGCAGCTGCACGTACTCAGGAACTTTTCCTTTCCCTTTAGCCCCTCAAGTCAAAGAGAATGGATGTCACTTCTGAACAGCAAGGGAAGGAAGACGAGCTGCAGTGGCGCGCGTGCTCCTGGGGCCCTGACCAGGAAGGTTAGGATGCAGAGCTCAGGAGCAAGGCTAACTTGCCAGTGCTATTCAGGCCTGTCTTTCTAGTTCTGGTCCACACGGACTAGAAGTTCCTTTTTGTCCCCCCAGATGACGGGTCTGTGTAGATAGCTTCCTATCCAAATAATTCTTAGTTCCTGAAGTATCAGACTAAACTTGTTCTTAATTATCATAGCTTGAGATATTCAAACTTGTGAAACTCATTTCTATTTTCAGCTACTTACATGGCCTTCATACACTGATTTGTGATCATCCAAGCCTAACCACGTTTAGTTTAACATTTCATCCACTAGACATTATTGAGACATGGTGCTGTGGAAAGTGGATGCTGCAAACCAAATTTGTTTTCTTCTTGTTGAAGTTCTGCCATTTTTGAGGAACTGACTGGCTGTATTATGTTGGGGGTAAGTTTATATCTTGTTGTGAAAGTATTGTACAGCAGGGAATAGAACTTTAACAGTCTTTACACTAATATCCATACTGAGTGCAACAAAGTGGACTCAAAAAACCTACTTAACCTTCTTTGATACTCAACCATCAATAACATAGCAGCTTGTCCAGTGCATTAACGTCTCCCATAGGGTCAAACCTTGCAGAAAATTCTACAGACTAGAAGAGAGGAAGAATCCATTAATAACATCAATTATAGTTAAGTGTTTAAGAGCCCTATGAATACTATATATATTTGTCACTTAAGCACTATTTAACAGGGAAAAACTATGGTAGCATAAAATACATCTCAATGACGGACATGTATGTGCACACAAGAGACTGGTGATATATGCAGCTGAGATGATACTCTGAGTCTGAACTCTTTCTTCAGTAATGTCTCCAAAAATTTTCTCTTGGGCTAAAATGCCTCTTGCCCTGTCTTAATCTGAAAGCAATTTCTTTTTGAAGCCTTCAGAGAATAAGAAAACACTCTGTTCAATCATCCAAGTTAACTGAATGGGAAAGGTGGATGAAAGGAGATGTTTTTTAAGCCAATAAGAACCTTTTCAGACATCAGTTTGAATTACCAGAAGAAATAATCCTTTTAGACTCCCAGCTCTGCTGGATAATCGTACTGCTTCAAGGGCCAGAACAGTGTTTTTCCAGCCACAGCTGGGCAGGAGGCTGTGACCCTCCCTACTAACACCCATGCTGTAATGTGCTCTGCACGGGACTACACCTTAGACTTAAATCAATTTGGAAGCTGCATGTGGTGCAGAAAATGGCAGCTCACTTGCTAAGGAGTTCCAAAGGGGTAGCCGTGTTAGTCTATTGCAGAAAAACATAGAGAGTCCTGTGGCACTTTTAAAGACTAACAGATTTATTTATCGTATGAGCTTTCGTGGGAAAACAGGGCTGTGCCATAAAGGTAAAACAAAGCCCAAGAGGTGTAATAAATCAGTCTGGTTAAATTACATGTGTCTTTTCATTTTACAGGAAATGAAATTGTTGAAAATTACTAGGATGTTCCCTCCCAACCCCAAAATCTGCCCAAATCCTACTAATCTGAATAGAACCAAGCCCATTAGCTTTTATAGCTAGGCTCATTTGACTCAGTGTATTAGCAATCTTTTTTTGCTTAGCATCACATCTCCTGCTCTGAACATCTTTTTGTTCTACTGTTGACCATTGCAGATTCTATTAGACTCACATTAAATCTGGGTCTCAGTTTAGCCTCTTTCTTGCAAAGAAAGGGGGTAATTAAAGTTTTTGGGCCTGGCCATGTTCCACTGCTTTGGCTGCTCTTAGCTAAGGGCTCATTCACTGAGAACAAAGTTGGAGTAGTTCCTGAAACCAAGCTATCCCAGAGAAAGCAAGGTATGGAAATGCTGGATTGCCTCATTTGATGTTTTACATAATGCTGAACCAGTGACTTCTTTTTATTTGCAGTAATTGTTCTTAATCCATACCGGCAAACTTCTGCTGTGAAACAGAAGACACTATTTGCATTGTCTGTTGGTGTAGTGTTCCCCATGCCCCCAGTTTTGAAAGCTCCTCTATGTTAAACAGAACAGGATCAAAATATCATTACCTCTTATAGGCGTCAGTGGTTCTTCAAGCTCTTGGTTAAACTAAGGGGTGGAAGAATTTGGGAAGGGAGTAAAGGAAAGAAAGAGAGCCACTTAATATCCCAATGGCTAATGTCTCTATCTAGGCTGCAGAAGAACCCTTGGCTTTACTCAAGCTTGATTTGAAGAAGGGACTTGAACTTCTCTCTCACACATCCCAGGTGAGCGCCCTAGCCAGCAGACTACAGAGCCAGTTTCTTGCTAGTGCACTGAATGAATATTTAGTTCATTGGTGGAGACAAAATAGAACAGCTTCAACAGGAGAAATCGTAATAGCCCCGCCTCATAGTACCTAGTAGCCTGGCAGTTAGTGCTCACCTGGAATGAGGGACCTTTGGGTCCAAATTTCTGCTATTTGCTCTAATGAGATCGGTCTTTCTCTTTCTCCTCTTCCACAGAGCAAAGGCTGCCAGAGCTTAGGTGGGAAGGGAGGGTTCACACAGAGCTGAAAATCCTGAGAAGAGGGAGGCATCTCTCTATGGCCCATCAGTTCTGGGCACTCAACCCTGCCCTTCCACAGCATTTTTCTCCTGGGTAGCTGATCTTGCTGGTTGCTGGAATTCCTTTTTCAGACCTTTGACTCTCCCCATATAATGCAACCTCATGGCCTAGGTGGCAGGACAGCAAGATTTTAGGCACTGAATTTAGCCCTTACTCACTAATCTAATCAAATGAAAGAACATTCTGTTGTCTGACCCCTGGGCAGGGAAAGAAATCCTACTGTTTGCTCTTTTGATGTTATCTCCCAGACACTGCTGGATGCCTCTGGGAACGGATGTTTATTCAAGAGAATAAACGCTGTTCACTAGACCCTCAATTCTCCTCATTAAAGAGGACCAAACATTTGCAGCTTATTTAGGCTGCTACAGCATCAAGCAAGGGCTTTAAAAGTGGGTTGTATGCTAAGAGAACTGAAGAGATGGAAGTTAATAGCAACCACTGCTTTAAAGAGACAAGGTTGGTGAGGTCTAACACATTATATTACCCCACCCACTGTCTCTCTCTAATATCCTGGGACCAGCACAGATACACCACCACATCAAAAAATGCATTAGAAAGTAATAAAACAACCTAGAGAGAAGCATTCAAAGTAGGATGTTTTCAGAATAAAGCAAATAGTTAACAAAATCTGTCACTTAAGAGTATTTAAAGCTCTTCTTCTGTTTGCTAAATCAACAGGAAGCCAGGAACCTGAGGCTGAATACAGTGTAAATTATACTGAGGAAAAAAGCACACTGCCTACCTAGGGCCTCTCTACACATTCTTTGGTATACAGTATTACCAAACTGAGTCAAATTCCCTTTCGAGCTTTGTGCTAGTTGCTAAAACAGCTGCAACCCAGTTCTTCAAATGGGGTTGTCTCTATCAAAGTGATTCACTGAAAATGAAAGGCTCCTAAAAGTATTAAACTAATCCAGCAGATATGAGGTGTGTGTGGATATTGATGTAATAATTGCTATGCATACTAAATAAAATCTGCAGCCACTTGGACATCAGTTGTCATTCAATTATTTACCACACCATGGCTACTTGCAACTTCAAGTATTTCACAGTGATTCCAAAGAGAGAACTTTGATCTTCTTGTTCCTAAAACATGGCCATCATCTCTTAAAGGGAACCGCCTTTAGTTATTAGCAGAATGGGGTCTATGATGTAGATCAGCAATCCTCATTTTATCCAGTGGAGGATCTGGTATATATCAATACAGCACAGTACAGCTGATCAATACAGTACTTTTTTTTTTTTTTTGAAAGAAAAAATTCCCTTCGTGGGGCTAAGTTAATTTCATTCCACTTTCTGTTTGACTTGCTAATGTGCTTCCATGTGGTCTCTGCTGTCACCTGTGTGGTCCGAGTGCTCATTTGCCATGGCAGCACAAGGAAAGCAACATGAGCAGTGCACATTTGAAACACCCAACAAAGAATCTCTTGAAGAATTGTTTCCTGTTCTTCTGCTCTGTCCCACAAAGCTGCCCTATTGCATCGCGGGGCTGAGAGGGCTGTTTGTGGGGCTGACCTGCACATTTTAAACCCAGTTTTCCTTGGAGACAAATGACTTGGAGACTTTGAATTGCCCTCAGAATCAAAGGGTGACAGGAGGAAGAGGTCCAAACACTATGATTTAAATGTGCAGAACAACAGTCAAACTCTGAATGGAAAGATTTTGCAGACTATAGAAGGGGATGTGCTGGAGGCTCTTTGACAACAACTGGGAAAGTTTTGAGACGGAGGAAGAATTTTTTTAAAGGGTACGGCCATTTTTGCAGAACCTCCCTTTCTTCCCCCTCCTTCCCATTGTGGATTAGTGAACCTTTACAAAGTACTTATTATCAGTCAGTAACTGGACAGACGGAGAGCAACTAAGGTAGAATGGTAGATTTGGGTGTTTTGAATACTGGTTTAATTTCACTAGTGTACTGAATCAAGAGATTCAACATCCTTTCCCTTTCAATTAACTGGTGATAAATGCTTACAACATACATCCCACTGGCTCCAGCAAAACTAGGGAAGACAGACATGTTCCTGATATTTATAAAGGTAAAAAACATTAATTAAAAACCTTTTTAAAAATTACTAAGCCTTTTTTAGCTCTTCTCTATACACTTTATATAACATACAAAGTATAAAATAGCCTAATATAAAGGACATAAACCAATTTTTAAAAAACATCGTTGCCAATCACCTTTAAAACTGGTGCCTGCATTTTCCCCCTTGTAAAGACATTTTGTATTTTCATGTCCTTGGGAAGCACAGGTTTTGGCTGGAAAAAATCTGACCTATGTTACCATAGCTGTAGAAAATAGGTTTAGATAGGGGTTTTTTTATGCTTATTAGTGATTAGTTATTAGTATGCTTATTTGTAATAGTATAGCTTATAGCAAGAATAGGCCCAAGCCTGAACCAATCTTCAAAGGTCTAAACCATAACAACTCACCTGGACCTATGCCAAGAACTCAGCCGTTACTCTGTAAAAATTAATTGAAAATTATTCTAAATTTAATTGTCTGGCAGCAACTAGTTTCAAAAGCTGCTTCCCAAAGACAAATTTGCAATCATTTACTGTTCAGAAGAGCCTGGACTTCCCTTTTTCCTTGACGAGAACTAGCTCAGCCTGGACTTCCCTTTTTTTTTACTTTTGCAACCTACTTGCTGGAAAGCTTATGAGCCCCCTGCATAATTAGCTCATGAGTTCCCAGCAAAAAGGTGTCATAAAAAACCACAAGGACAAAGCAGGAGGGGTGCGAGGGGGCTTTAGACCCCATAAATAGCAGCCCCAATGACGGTGAAGGCAGGCGGGTAAGGGCACGGCAGAGCTAAGACGCCCCAAGGTCTCGGCCTTGAAAGCAAGTGAGTTCTGTCTGTAGCCAAACCACGATAGAGTTAAGGCGCAAGTGAACTCTATCCGTGGTCAAAGAAGGGTCAGGACCCATTCCCCGTGAATGAGGAACTGACACGTCGGTGAGAGGCCACCCGAGAAAGGTCAGAGCCCATTCCCTGTGAGTGACGGAGCTGACACGTCGGTCAGAAGTTCGGTGAGTATTAAGAAACTGCAATAGGCCTCGGTGAAGGCTGGTTCACAGTAGCTACAGGTATATGAAACAGTAACTTAAGTTTTTTAGCACCCCGAGTCCTGGTGCAAGGACAAAAGTAGGTTAGCACCCTGGTCCCCAAGAGTATGGGGGGATAGGTATAAGGTTAGGGACCAAGTAGTTTAGCACCCCAGCCTGGGAGTACAGGTAGGTTAGACTGCAATCCCCTTTAAAGGTAGGGGCAATAGCAGTGAAATAAGGATAGCTTTAGCAATTAAACCTTCAATGCGCATTTACTTTGGTCTTTAAGACCTGCTGCAGCATAATAGTAAAATAGTGCAACTTTACAATCATATGATTATTGAAACTTGCTTAATTTTGATTATTAAAACTTGCTTAATTAATATCTTACAAAAGGCACTTAAGACCCATTATAAGCATGCTGATTGAAAATAAAAACCTTTTATTCATAGTTCTGATTCGTTTGATATTTCCCCTGTTGCTATTAACTCCCTGTGCCCCTCTCTCGTCCTTCCTATTCCCCCTATGGGAACAACATCTAGTCCCCTTAATGTTCATCTGGATTACCGGCTGGATCGGTTCAATCCTCTATTGTTTTTTCCTCTTGACCCCTGATGAAACTACAAAGGCCTCCACTCAGTCACCGGATAAAAATAGGGCTATTAACCCTATGGCCAAAAGGACCCTCGTCCAACCATACCCTCTGATGAGTAACACCCCAGAGGTGGACGTTAAACAATGTTTGGAATAGCCATTAACATTAGCCATTCACTCCCTGCATACCGACCAGTGCTTTCAATTTGTTTCCTGTTAGGAGTTGTGGGGTCTAAAGACAGAATTTTATAGTGTTAGCTAAACTAACTCCATTTTGTCATGTAACCTTTGCTGCAAGCCTCACCCTTAACAACTGAGGTAGCAACAAGATGCCCATTATGATAAGAATAGAAGCGACGTTTAGAAGGATGCGCTGTTAGCCTTGCTTGGCAGGAAACCACATGTAACAAAAAGTCTCTGCGGTTGGAATGACACCTGTACCTGTCTAAGATGAGTTATGACCATGACCTCAAATACGCTGTAACCAAAGAGTATAACTACACTGTTTTTCCTGCTTGTTTTTCCTACTGACGACAGCACCGTAAGTATTCAACTGGGGAAATAAACAGAATGGAGTTTAAATAAAGCAGAGAAAGACAAAAGCGGCTGAGAGAAACTCCTTTAAAGAAACATTTGGGGGGGACAAGAGGAGACAAGGTAACCCATGGGTCAGTTCAGGAGTCTTTCACTTCCAGGGCCATGAGCCCAGCAGGAAAAATGGGTTTGATGACATCACAGTAGACCCAGTTATACACAAAACAATACAAAGGCAAAGCAGACTCTGTTAAAGAAGAGCTCAGGAGCAGGACGGTACCAGGGGTGTCACCAATCAGCATGGTGTTGTCTCGGCAGCAGCCAACAGGCTGACTCTAGCCAGTGCAGCTGACCCCTTGATTGCATGACTGTTAGCTTCATTCACTCATTAAAAAATGCATCAAGAGGGTGTAGTTTACTGATTGCAAATGGGGAGAGGCCATTGAATACATCATTTCACATTGCAATTGGAAACATCTGCATCAAGTTGATTGCCACTGATTTGCAGTAACTGGGGTGGTAGTAACCAGCTAGTTGATGCAAAAGCATATGGGAAGCTCACATATGAAAACAGTGTTCAAGATGCATCCTGGTGTACTTTACAAGAAGCCAGTAGAGATACAGCAAAGATGAATGTGGCCCAGCATGCACAAGAATAATCTCAAAGGAACTGAACGTGGTTCAGGGGCAGTAAATCTTGCTTGAACTCAAAAGCCAAATTACAGAGCTGGAGACAGCAACTTATTGTTGAACCGCACACACACACAGAGTACTACTACTTTAGGGTTATCACTTTAATGTGGTGACTTAAAAAAACCCATCAGCTTCACATTTTCTAGCTGGCTTGCTATGATGTAGCTTTCACTGGTGAGCTCCATTTCAGCAACAACCAGCATGGAAATCAGACATGTGAGAAATAGGTTTCCAAGAGCTACTGTAGTTCACACTGCAGAATTTAGCTGTAGTACAATCAGAGCCTCAAGAGAACATTGAGACAGGAAGCTGATAACCAGACATTCTTCAAGTGATGGTCCCGAGATGGATTCCAAATGTGGATGTGCGTGCACGCACGCCATGTGCCATGTATAGTAGTTGTGATGTTGTATGGAATATGGGTGACTATTTATTATTGATACCAATATTACAAAATTGCAACCAACTTACAAGATATCCCATGTAAGGTATCAGTAGAAAAGTTATGGTTTGTGAAATATGATTTTATTTATACGTAAGTATCATCTTTGTGTCTTGAGTTATAAATGTGTGATGTATTTGTATTTCAAACCTGTGCTATGGTGACAAATTGACAACAGTACTATCCAGCCTACTTGATGGCCCATACAGGTAATTGGCTGTACAATGAACCCACTGAGAGAAGCCGTGACATCTTTGCATCAGCAGGACCAGTAGGGACAATTCCAAGAGCCTTTTCATGCCCATGTGCTATGAGCTTGTGTTTGGGACAAAGGATGTACAAGTCACATAGCAAAGAATATAAATGATAGCTATAGCACCTCCACCTTGTCTTCACTCCTGCTTCTCATCTCTGGAGTAATTTCTCTACAAACAGAAGCTTTGAACAAAGGACTGAGAGACCTATCCAAGTTTTGGATGTGCTCCAGGGAGTCTTTACATGCCAGCAAACACACCAATACCACTAAGAACCTGATATAACAAAGAACCTCCTATATGGTTTACCAATGATACATGATATAATGAAGACCCTGATGTATAGTTCACCAATACTGCTAAGAACTTGCTATATGGACCTGATATATGGACTCCCACTCGCACTGTTGACGCCACCTGGAGCCTCAGTTTTGTCTTGTGCAACTCCACGCACTCCAAGTTGCCTGGAACCACTGTTCTTGGCAGAAGTGCTTCTTTTCCCATACCCACATCCCCCATTCCTCTCTGGCCCAGCACATACCAATGTCCTGACATCTCCAGAGGATGAACTGCTACTGCTGCCCCCGGAATGGCATATCTCCTGGCTGCGCCTTACCGTCTAACACTGATGGCACCCAGGCTGCCAGAAATGTCCAAGTCTAAGGACTTCTCAGAGTCAGAATCCTCATTCTCCCCCTTCCCCTGCCAGAGTCTGGACTTGCACTGCAGACCAACATATCCCTTGGCCTATAACCCTGCTGCAGAACTGTGGTACTGCTACCCAAGAGGCCCACCCATGCTCAAAGACCCTTACTACTGGCCAGTGTAGTATTGAGGGCACCATATCACATCCATGGCCTGTTACTAACCACCCTCCAGTCGTCTTCCAACACAATCTGTTTATGAGAAGGTGAACTGGTACCGCCATTCCTATGGTGGCTTCTTCATCCCCAAATAAGGCCCTCATTCCAGATTCACTATCCTTGCTGGACAACCACTGCCAATATCAAGAACTATTACAACAGGTGTCAGCAAATCTGGGGATCCTCTTGGAGATGTTCCAGGACACGCAACACTAGCTCCTAAATATCCTCTAACCTCAGGGACCCTCTTGGGTGGTTCTCCCATCAATGATGCCATCCGGCAACCGGCACAAAAGTTGTGGCATACCACTGCCTCCTGTGCCTCCACCTTCAAGGAATCAAAGAGAAAATACTTTGCCTCTGTTAAGGAGGCGGAGTCCCTTTTTACCTAATCATCTCCCTGTTCCCTGGTGATTCATACAGTGTTGGATCAAGCCCACCAAGACTTCCAAAAATCCCCTCCTCCAGACAGAACAGCAAAAAGGATAGATATACTGGGCTGGAAAGCTTATTTCTCTGCGAGGCTCCAGTTCAGGATTGCCAACTATCGGACTCGCCTGGCTATATATGAATGTAATAATTAGACCAAGCTGGTGACGTTCAAGGATCAGCTCCTGCCAGACCAACAGCAGCTGCTCCAGGCACTTCTGGACAAGGGCCAGTGGAGTACCAAAGAGGGCATCTACTGGATGTGACTGACACTCATTTGCTGACTACTGGGGTTGTGCTGCATAGAGACTCATGGCTACAGGACTCCGGATTCCCTAAGGAGATCCAGACCACCACAGAAGACCTACCCTTCTATGTCCAAAAGTTCTTCAATGATAAGACCCAAGTGTCATTGTGTCTCACTGCAAATTATCCTCACCCGTTAAACATCCGTGGTTTTGAGAGTTTGCGGCTAACTCCTAACATTAATACTTAACACCCATGTTATATTTTAAAAGTACTATAGACACAGGCCCAGAGCCGAAAAGATACTTAGGTCCCTAAACTTCAGATTCAGTCACCTAAACCCCAGATTTAGGTTCCACAGCGATCCACAAAACCCCAGCTCCACTGTCATCTAACCCTAAACACACTTGCATGTATATATTCAAGGTGAACATTCCCTAGATGCCTGTTTCTGCCTGTGCGTGTGCACACTGCTGCCTCACTAGGTGTATGTATGTCTACACCCCCATGTAATCCATGAACTGGGAGGAAAGAAAAAAAGGCAGAGGAGCACCTATCTTGTCTGCGGAACCCAATCCTAGAACAACTCCTATGGGATAGACTGAGGGGAGTTCATATCAAAGTATCCCACAGCCCAATGGCTAATGCACTCTCCCAAGAGGCGGATGACTGCTGTTCACATCCTTTCAACGCCCTCTGAAGAAGAGGGTGTGAAATGAACCCTGGTCTCCCACATCCCAAGTGAGTGCTCTAGCCCCTGGGCTGAAAGTTATATGGTCACCAGCTGCTACGCTAGAGGGTCTGTGTGCCGGGAGACATGCACCTAACTCATTCTCATATGAAACAATTTCGGCACCTCGACTGCCTGTCTCTAGGGAAAGGTTCCCAGCTGTGAATCACAAGCAGAGACAGGTGTCTCCCTGTGTCCCAGACTTAAGTGCCTGAGTCTGTAAGAGGTATGGGACTGAAGACACATCCTTCTCCTCAACATCTCCCATTAGGTTCCTGACCTAGTGTGCTGTGTTTTATAGATCCCATTCTGAGGTGCTTTCTCTCCCATGTATTATACAGGGAGCTTGAGTGCCAAAATCAGACTCTGTGGATCTCACTGCTGTTCCCATGCTTTCCTAGGTGACTAAAAGTTAGGCATGGCAACTCTTAGTATCGTAATGCTGGGGACTCTTTCAGAATCTCGGACACACCAACTAAACCCCAAACATCCCTGTGCGGAAGGTAAGTCAATCTTAATGGAGGATAATGAGAAAGAAAGGTTAAATGACCTGCTCAAGTCAGAGGCTAAGCTAGAAGTCCACAAGACCACACTGTCTCCCACAACATTAATAGAAATAGCCCTCAAGAAACATGTCAGTCGCCTCCATTTTACTGCTTTGAAAAATTGCAAAAAGTCCTTCTCCGACCTTTATGCATTTCTTTTGAATTATCTTAATCTGATCATCATATGTAACTAAGTCATTGTGTAATTTTTGCCTTGTATATTTGCTTTTATATTTATGTATGCTGCTGCCAAAGCAGGTGGTACCAAAACAAAATGAGGAATTCATTTTCAAACTGTCATCTTTGGCTTCCTCAGTCAGCTTTTTCAAAACTAAAAAAGCAGCAGGAAAAAGACTTTACACTAATTGCTTTAGGAGATGAAACAGATGATATATTACTTGCCCAGGAGAATATGAGGCTATGGATCACTTTATTACCTCTTCTATTCATTCCCTCTGAAGCACCTGATATTGGCCACTATCAGAAGATAAGATACTGGACTAGATGCATCATTGGTCTGACCCAAGATAGCTCTTCTTATGAGGTTATTACTTGACATTATTGCAGAAGTTTAATATTCTGAAGCTGTGTTAGGTTAAAAGGAAAATTTTTAGATTTCTATAAGCCTTAAATTTAAACATGTGCTATAAAATAGAATCGACAGCTGTTAGCCAGCTTGTCACACAAACAATTCCTCATGCAGAAACCAGCATACATTAAAACCTTAAAATAGAACTTGCATAATTTCTTTTAATAGTAAATGGTGGGCATGATGCAATTTTATAATTTCTTTTTTTTTAAAATCATTATTTTAATATTAACACATGTGAAAGCAACTCCTTGCTGCAGTCTAAAAATTATACTCAGTAGTGCTTTGCTGTTAAGAGCAAACTCAATTTGCTGTCTGTTTTTCTTGCCTGTTTGACTTTCCAAGAGATCATGGTCATAGTTTACATAGACAACAGAGTCCTGTGGCACTTTAAAGACTAACAGATTTATTTATCGCATTTTCTCCCACGAAAGCTCATGCGATAAATAAATCTGTTAGTCTTTAAAAGTGCCACAGGACTCTGTTGTCTTTCTACAATAGACTAACACGGCTACCCCTTTGGAATAGTTTACATAGTTCTGGGCTGCTGACCTATCATTCCTGGGAATGCAACCTCTGACTTATTGGACTGGGCATGGTAGGACACCATGATAGATCTGAACTGCTGAGCTCTAGGGGAAAGAAAACTACTGCTGAACTAACAGTTTGCATGTGTGAATGTACATGCTTTATTCATGCATATACTTTCAAGCCAACATGAATGCATCTGCTTCTGTTGCTCAGGGCCCTTCTGTCAAAGTCTTATTTCTGCTTTTTGGCACAATCTTTAAAACAAAACAAAAAAGTAATGGGAAGGTTTGAGATTTCTGGGGTGGCAGGGGAGCTTGGATTTCAAAAATTTCCTGTCCTTTACACTGTGTTCTAAAGCCTGGATTGCAAGGAATAAACATTCTGCGTCCATTCACCTCTAACGTGCTGAGAGTCCCAGTCCTGTAGTATTTACACTCATACAACTCCTGCTAGAGTCAGGTGAGAGTAGCAAGTACAAGAGGATTGAAGTTCTGGACTTTGTATGGATATTTCATAAAGCTGAATTGCCTCCCCCACACACACACACACAAGGGGGGGGGGGGTTAGCTTGTCACTGATTTCCAGGCAGCAAAACAAATAGAAGTTTCCTGAATTTAACCACCCATCAATACTGCATTAGCACATCTTCAGTAAATGTACATCATATAATCAGAAAAGAGATGAAAAAGATATATTTTGTCTAATCCATTCCTCTACTATTGTAGCATTATTCCACTAAGTACAGGTACTAATAAACTGTCCCACCTAGATCTGAATACAAAATGATGGGAAATTCACCACATCCTTTGGAAATTATTCCCATGCCTAATAGATTCACTCTCAGAAAGTTTCTCCTAACACTCCACTTTTTTTTCTTCTTAATTTCATACAAGTACAACACTTGCTAATTTTTCTCCCTCCAGGTTATTTATATTTTTCAGAGAGTTGTAGACCGTTATGTCACATAGCCATATCACACATATTTAGTTCTTTTACTTTTTCCTCAAATCCATCCTTTCAATCTCAGAAATTATTGTGTAGATTCTGTCTGAAGTCCTCCTAAATTTGTCTGTCTTTCTGGGGAAACAGTCCCAGTGCTGATGTGCAGGTATGCTCTCACCAGAGTCCTATAGGGAGAAATTAGCCCCTTCTAGCTCTCACATGTCACTATACAAGGGGCCCAAGATTGCACTGGCTTTTTGCTGCTGTTGCCCTGAAAAGATCTACAGCTGCCATTACCCGTCTCTGCCCTCCCCCCATGATCCGCTTGATCCAAACTCCACTGAAGTCAGTTAAAAGACTCCCAATGACTTGAATGGGCTTTGGATTAGACCCTAAGTTTTTTTAATATTTTATTAATACAATTAAAAACAAACACTCTAAGTACTGCCATCTTTTCATTCACTGAAACACCAGGGAGCAACATTTGTTATGGATTTTTCTAATATCTTCCTTGCCTCTTGAAATGGGGGTGAGTTGTCCAAGTAGCCACGAATTGCTGGTACCTACATATTAGTAGAGAAGCAGCAGCATGTTTCAAATAAAAAATGGGAATGTGACAATGAGTGGAGTAAATGTTTGTATGTGATGAAACTAAGGCCTCCATAGGAAGTAGCAATCTCTGTGAAGTTTATTATGGTTTATCTAGAAGGATAAAAATTCTCCCCAACAACCTACTATATAATGTTATTGAGCTTCAGTTAAAAAACAACATCTGTTAATTATTTTTTTAATTTACCCTATTCCTAAGATTCTTTGACCTTAGTTAGCCAGAAGGGATTTATGTAGAATGAAAGATCTCTGTTGCAAATTATGGTTCATGACTCACTACTCGTTGTTGGCTTGTTCTACAGAAACACAAGTCACTGATCGCCAAAAAATTCAATAAGAAACACACAGTGCATGCACATGGGCACAGTAATATTTACAGAGAGGAAATTAAATGACTACACTAGGACACCAAAACTTCCCATGAAAGGACATACATGTTGCACACATTCCTCTTATGTTTCCCAGTTTCTCCAACACTTGGCTGTGTCACATCATTTCTTCATGTATCTACCGGTAAGCCCTGACAGTCCAGCAGAGGGAGAACATTACAAAAGAGGATTGTGGATGGGTTTTATGGCACCAATATGGTTGATGTGTGGACAAAATTTGGCTTTAGCTTCAAATGGAGTTGATTGAAATTCCTGACTTGAAGCAGAGCAAACAACTTCTAAGAAAAGAGGAGGGATTTTTAAAGTTAAAATAATAGAAAGAGGAGAATATATTAAATGGTTAATAGAAAAATGATTTGGAAAGTACTTCATGAAAATGTTTTGCATTAGCTTATTTGTACAGTCAAGGAAAACATTCCACTCACATTTAGTAGGAAAATAAAAACCTAAAAGTCAATATATTTATTTTGATGTACTGTTAATGAACAGCAGCTTGTTTCAGTCTTTATGCAATATAAAATCCAGAGATGCAGGGCAGTATTAATCTTCTTAGACTGCCTTTCTAACACAGAGGTATCCTGGCCATGTTGGTCCCAGAATATTGGATGGACAAGGTGGGTGAGGTAATACCTTTTATTGAACCAGCTTGTCCCTCTTATCAACAGAAGATGATTCATTACAATATTATCTCATCCACCTTGTCTCTGTAATACAGAAAAAGTTATGTAAATTGAATTGGCTCATTCAAATATTCAGTAAATGGGAAATGGTAGAACACTAAAAAATGTATAATGGTTTTATTCTCAGTGGATGATATTCAATTCCCACCTTCAACCAACATACTGGTTTTATAGAGAGAGTTACGTGGAGGTCAGTGTGTGGAAAATGGTGGAAAAAATATGGAAAAATCTTTGCTCATCACACATGCAGAGATCCCTGATCAAAACCTATGTGGTATGCAGATGTGGCCAATAGATCCACATAACTACAAACCCAGTAGCTACACTCCCATCCTTCCACTACGTGCTGAGCAATGTTCCCTGGTTGCTCCCCACTGGCACAGTAGAACTACTCTGGTTCTCCTGTGCAGGAGCCTTTTCATGGCTGATCCATCCAAGAGTGACTTTCACCCAATACACACAGAAGTAAGAGAGTCCAATCTTCCAATCTATTTGCAGTCTTAACATCATTTTAAATTACTACATTATCCAGATGGTTATACCCAAATAGGTTAGAATCTAACAAGTTTCATGGGCTTTTCCTTGATATATTTTTTAGAATGTATAATTCTTCACAGCACAAATACCAAAGAGAAGTCATCTTTCTGTTCAGACACTCTTTCACTAAAGGATAAGACTAAAATAGGAACAATACGACTAAGTGATAGAAAAAATACTCCACTTTTTACTTTTAACTTCAAAATAGTTCTGTCAGGATAGCTGAGTCAAAATAAGATACCAAAAGGGAGGAGAAAAGAAGGGGATAACTCAGACTTTATAATGACTAACCTACATGTTACTGCTTGCTCTAAAAGTCCAGCAAGAAACCACTTCTGCAGCTAGGACTGTCCATTTCTTAAAAGCCAAAGACAAGCAAAACTAGCTGTGGGCAGCAAGGTATATTAACATTTTAATTCATTCTCTAAGGGCAATGTTCATTTGAAAGTATATAAAGTCTGCATGTCAGGAGCTCTGTGAAATGTACTTTGGCAAAAGTTATTGATGACCTGAAGAACTCTGCTGTCCTTACAATTCCCTAAAAGGAGATCAGCCAAGCCCAGGAAAACAGATTACTGCCAATTTCAAACCACGATGTTTTTGTTACTGATGTCTCTATTAAAAATGAATGACCTTCTGAGCATAAACAATCCTTTGACAATTTCTTCTGTTCTAATTATAATTGTAAATGTTCTTGTGATTTTATAAATTGTGCTGTATTAAGGATTCATCATGCAGACTCAGATTATGGACAGGATTAAGAAAACAGGTAGTCAAAGTCATCAGCTAACCAGATATAAGAAGGTCTAAAGGGAGAAAGAGAGAGACAAAATATTAAATGCATGGCTAGTAATTTAAAATCAAGGTGTTTGTGGCCAGTGAACTGAAAAAGCCCCCTCACAACAGAATGTAATACAACTTTTTGTGAAGAGAGGATGTATCTATTAGATGATGATTTTGGAAATGAGAGAGATGCCTCAAGCCCCTCAGGCTAGCAGAAAGGAAGCTTTTGGAGTTCTCTCTGCTCTTTATCCTTGCATTATATATACACAAGACACTTTAATTCTCACCTTCTGGTGTCCAAATTCATTCAAGATGGTGCCGAGCTTTTTTGTATTGCTGCGTAGTTTATGAACAGCAATTGCCGGATTAGGATCTCTCCAATCAATGGACAGGCGGTGGTACCAGAGGTGTTGTCTCTCCTGAACATGTGCTGATTTGATACTAGGATCAAATCGATGCACCTCACATCCACTGCTGGCCATGCTGATCTCAAACTGGTTATCATCACTGCCCAGTCTACAAAAAAGATATTATTATTACTGCAAAAAGAATTGTTACCCAATTGTAGAATAATCCTAGACTTTCATGGATACTCAAGAAGGATATTTCTACATATTGACTTTTGAAGCAAAGCAGAGGAACCACATTTTAGATTGTAAACTTGCTGTATGTAAAGCACAAGGGGTCCCTGATTCTGTCTGGATCACTAGAAATTAAAAACAACAACAACAAATGGAGCATTATCACTCCCACTGAATATTAAGAATCAACACTATTCTGTAGGTTCCCCATCTTCAAAGCATCTGACAAAGTGGGATTTTCTCCCACAAAAGCTCATGAGATAAATAAATTTCTTAGTCTTTAAGGGTGCATCTACACTTACAAGTTAGGTCGATTTAAGGAGGCTTAAGTCGACCTAACTTACTCCACGTCCACACTGGGCTTTCCTTAAGTCGACTTAAGGAAAGCTTAATTCAACCTAATAACACCTCGTTTTAGGTCAAATTAAGGCTTAAGTCAATTTAAGCCAGTGTGGATGCCCTAAGTCAACTTCTTCTATAAGTTGACCTAGGGCGGAGGGACAAGGAAGCCTCTGATCCCTTCTCCCTGGGACCGTGGCTTCCTGGCAAGAGGAGTCCCGGCTGAGCGGGGACTGCAGGGATTCCTTCCCCGTTGGAGCCCTGGTCCCCGGGAAGCCCCTGCCAACATGTCCCGGGGAGAGCTGGCTCTGTGGACTGGCTCTCCCCGCAGGGACACCCAAGCCGCTGGCGGCTCGCATCATGTCTCAGGGAGAACCCGTTCCGCGGACCAGCTCTCCCCGCAGGGACAGGCAAGCCACAAGCAGCAAGCCAGACCTGCACACTCGTGGCTTGTCTGTCCCTGCAGGGAGAGCCAGTCCACGGAGCCAGCTCTCCCTGGGACATGCTGTGCCCAGGACAAGCCGCGAGTGGCTTCCCTGTCTCGGAGAGAGCCAGCCCCAGGACGAGCCCTTCTAGCCTGGGGAGCCAAGATGCCTTGTAGAGAGCATAGTGTAGACTCACTAGGTCGACTTAATAAGGTCAACTTTAAAACGACTTAAGAGTCTTGTGTAGACTCTCTAAGTCGACTTAATACGGTCGACTTAAAAGGGTCGACTTAATGAAGTCAATTTAATAAAATCGACCTATCTTTCTAAGTGTAGACATAGCCTAAAAGTGCCACAGGACTCCTTGTTTGTTTTACTGAATTAGACTAACAGGGCTCCCCCTTTGGAACTTGTCAACACTATTAACATTAACACCAAAAGGAAATTTAAAGAAATATCTCTCTTCCCCAGTATTATATGCTAAGTGACCTTTAGAGTATTTTTGAAGTTTTTTTTCTTTAAATTTTTCTAATCCTATTTATTTACAGATGAAAAATATTTTAAGGGGACTACATGAACTAAATTAACCAGAATAACTGAGCATAGATCAACACTTTGCACATGATTAGAGAAAAAAGCTCCCTCAGACAGAAGAAAAAAATGATTTTTTATCCTGCTGCACAACTTTAATAACATTTCCAGAGAGCTGGTCTCATAGACTGTAAGATCAGAAGAGACCAATATGATCATCTAGTCTGAGCTCCTGCACAAAGCAGGCCACAGAACTTCACCCACCCACTCCTGTAATAAAACACTAATGACTGAGTTATTAAAGTCCTCAAATCACGGTTTAAAGACTTAAAGGTACAAAGAATCCACCAGCAAGTGACCCATGCTACAGAAGAAGGCAAAAAAAACCCCAGTGTCTTTGCCAATATGCTGGGGGAGAATTCCTTCCCGACCCCAAATATGGTGATCAGTTAAATCCTGAGCATGTGGGCAAGACTCACCATCCAGACTCCCAAGAAAGAATTCTCTGTAATAACTCAGAACCCACCCCAGCAAACATCCCATCACAGGCCCTTGGCATATCTACCACCAGTAGTCAAAGATTAGTCAACTGCCAAGGAGGCTGTTCCATCATACTATCTCTCTCCCTAAATTTACCAGGCTCAGGTTTGAAGCCAGCTAGGTTTTTTGGCCCCACTGCTCCCCTTGGAAGGCAATTCCAGAACTTCACTCCTGATGGTTGGAAACATGTGTCTAATTTCAAGTCTCAACTTTATATCCATTTCTTCTTGTGTCCACATTGGCACTGAACTTAATTCCTCTTCCTCCCGTATATTTATTCCTCAGATGTATTTATGAAGAGCAATCATATTTCCCCTCAACCTTCTTTTGATTAGGCTAAACAAGCCAAGCTCTTTAAGTCTCCTCTCATAAGGCAGGTTTTCCATTCCGTGGATCATCCTGGTAGACCATCTCTGCACCTGTTCCAGTTTCAATTAATCTTTCTTAAACATGGCGGACCAGAACTGCAAACAGTATTCCAGATGACGTCTCCTCAGTGCCTTGTATAATGGTAAATTCCAAGGGTAACTATGATAGTCTAGTTCCAAAGGGGTAGCTGTGTTAGTCTATTGCAGAAAAACAGAGTCCTGTGGCACCTTTAAAGACTAACAGATTTATTTATCTTCAAAGCGTCTGACAAAGTGGGATTTTCTCCCACGTAAGCTCATGTGATAAATAAATCTGTTAGTCTTTAAAAGTGCCACAGGACTCTGCATGTTAGTCTAGCTCAGCAAAACTAACAAGAAGTCTGGTGGCACTTTTAAAGACTAATAAATTTATTTTAAAAAATTATTTAAAATATAAAAATCCCACTTCATCAGACACTTGAAAATGATGAACTACAGAATGAGAGCAAAATAAATGCAGGGGAGGGGAAGTCATAGGATCAGGTCAGAGTGTTAAAGCAAATCAAAGCAGTTATTTAGATTCAAACAGTGGAGAAAGGTGTGGGGGAAGCAAAGCAAAATTACCTTTGTAATGGGGAAGAAAACATAGTCTCTATTCAGCCCTAAAATGAGGAGTCTAATCTGCATATGAATTCCAATTCTGCAGGTTCTCTTTGAAGCTTTGATTTGTTATTCATTTGCTTGACTATGGCTATTAACAGATGATTGATGGAGTGATCAGGAAGATAGAAGTGTTCCCCTATTAGTTTTTGAATATTATTTCTGATATCAGATTTGTGTCCATTTTTTCTTTTGCACAGAGACTGTCCTGTTTGTCCAATATATAAGGCGGGGTGGGGTGAGGTCATTTCTGGCACATGATGGCATACATCTCCCTATCTGTTCTGGAAATACCATGTCTGATACATCGTAGGACTGCATTAGCTTTTTCACAGCCACATTGGCGGTTCATGGTCATCCTGTGATTAACCAATACACCCAGGTCCTTCTCCTCTGTCACTTCCAACTGATATATCCCCAGTTTATAGCAAAAATTCTTGTTATCAGTCCCTAAATGTATGAATTTCCACTTTCCACTATTAAATCTCATCCTATTTCCATTACTCCAGTTTACAAGGTCATCCAGATCTTCTTGTATGATACCCCAATCCTTTGTACTGGCAATACTTCCCAACTTGTGTCATCTACAAACTTCATTAGCACATTCCCACTTTTTGTGCCAAGGTCAGTAATAAAAAGATTAACTAAGATTGGTCCCAGGACCAATCCCTGATTAACTCCACTAGTAACCTCCCTCCAGTCTGGCAGTTCACCTTTCAGTATAACACATTGTACTCTCTCCTTTAACTGGTTCCTGTAAGATTTTCCATAGAAGATAACTTGGACCTGGCTGTATTTTAAAGAAACCCTGTTAAAGGCACAGGAAGATAACATTCCGATGTGCAGAAAGAACAGCAAATGTGGACGGCGACCAGCGTGGCTTAGCAGGGAACTCTGCAGGGAGCTGAAACATAAAAGGGAAGCTTACAAGAAGTGGAAGCTTGGACGGATGACAAGGGAGGCGTATAAAGATATTGCTCGGGACTGCAGGGATCAAATCAGAAAGGCCAAAGGACAATTGGAGTTGCAGCTAGCAAGAGATGTGAAGGATAACAGAAAGGGGTTCTATAAGTATATCAGCAACAAGAAAAAGATCGGAGGTGGTGTAGGTCCCTTACTGAATGGGGTAGGCATCCTCGTGGAGGATGATGCGGAAAAGGCTGAAGTACTCAATGCTTTTTTTACTTCAGTCTCCACAGGGAGGGCCAGCTCCCAGGCTACTACATGGGGTAACGCGGAATGGAGAGAAGAGTGGCCCTCGGTGATGGAAAGTCAGGGTAGGGAACACTTAATGAAATTGGATGTGCACAAGTCCATGGGGCCGGATGAACTGCATCCGAGGGTGCTGAGGGAGTTGGGGGAAGTGATTGCAGAGCCGCTGGCCATTATCTTTGAGAACTCGTGGCAAATGGGGGTGGTCCCGGAGGATTGGAAAAAGGCAAATACAGTACCTATCTTCAAGAAAGGGAAAAAGGAGGATCTGGGGAACTACAGACCGGTCAGCCTCACCTCAATCCCTGGGAAACATCATGGAGCATGTCCTCAAGGAATCCATCCTGAAACACTTGGAGGAAAATAGAGTGATCAGGAACAGTCAACATGGATTCACCAAGGGCAAATCGTGCCTGACCAACCTGATTTCCTTCTATGATGAGATGACTGGATTTGTGGATGCGGGAAGAGCCATTGACATGGTATACCTTGACTTTAGCAAGGCTTTTGATACGGTTTCCCACAGCATTCTCGTTGGCAAGTTAAGGAAGTATGGGTTGGACGAGTGGACCGTAAGGTGGATCGAAAACTGGTTAGATCAACGGGCTCAGCGGGTAGGAATCAATGGCTCGATGTCTGGTTGGCAACCGGTAACAAGTGGAGTGCCCCAGGAGTCGGTCCTGGGGCCGGTTCTATTCAACATCTTCCTTGATGATCTTGATGATGGAGTAGACTGTGTGCTTAGTAAGTTTGCGGATGACACCAAGTTGGGGGGAATGGTAGATACTCTGGAGGGCAGGGACAGGATCCAGGGAGACTTGGACAAATTGGAACACTGGGCTGAAAGAAACCTCATGAGGTTCAACAAAGACAAGTGCAAAGTCCTGCACTTAGGATGGAAAAATCCCAGGCACTGCTACAGGCTGGGGACCGATCGGCTAAGTAGCAGCACTGTAGAAAAGGACCTGGGGGTTATGGTGGACGGGAAGATGAATATGAGCCAACAGTGTGCCCTTGTTGCCAAAAAGGCCAATGGCATATTAGGCTGCATCACTAGGAGTATTGCCAGCAGATCGAGGGATGTGATAATTCCCCTCTATTTGGCACTGGTCAGGCCGTATCTGGAATACTGTGTCTAGTTTTGGGCTCCCCACTACAGAAAGGATGTGGACAAATTAGAAAGAGTCCAGCGGAGGGCAACAAAAATGATTAGGGGGCTGGGGCACATGACTTATGAGGAGAGACTGAAGGAACTAGGCTTATTTAGTCTACAGAAGAGAAGACTGAGGGGAGATTTCATAGCAACCTTCAACTACTTGAAGGGTTGCTCCAAAGAGGAGGGAGCTAAGCTGTTCTCGAGGGTAACAGAGGACAGAACAAGGAGCAATGGTTTCAAATTACAGCTGGGGAGGTCAAGGTTGGATATTAGGAAAAACTTTCTCACTAGGAGGGTGGTGAAGCATTGGAATGGGCTATCTAGGGAGGTGGTAGAATCTTCATCTTTGGAGATTTTTAAGGCTCGGTTAGACAAAACCCTGGCTGGGGTGATTTAGGGGGAGTGGTCCTGCTTTTTAGCAGGGGGTTGGACTAGATGACCTCGTGAGGTCCCTTCCAACCCTATTACTCTATGATTCTATGACCTACACCCAGGGCCTGGAAGGAGCAGAAAGGCAATTTCCAGACCTTCCTTGGGTTTGGGACACATTTTGGATTGGTTTTAAGGTAGTTTTTACATTACCTAACTCTTGTAATGTAGGGTTTTACACATGTGTTCCAAAGAAGCACTTAAAACTTCAACTGATACGTTTTTGAAAACCCATATTATACCAGTTTTGAAGGCCTACCTGTTGTGTTTGTAACAGTTAGTTTAATATAAATATATTTGGTACTGATAACTCTACAGCTCATTAACAGAAAATTTCAATTCCATATCATACTAGGAAATCCTGTCTCCAACCCAAAGCAAAATAAATAAAAAAATAAAAATAAAAAGCAGCCTGCATTCCAGTAGTTGTAACAATTAAAACTAACATTAAAAGGCCTCCAGAAGCTTTAGACACGGCTCATTCACTGACATATAATGTTTCTTTCCTTTTGGCATAGCTCTCACATATGAAGAATGTTTTCTTCAATTTTTAAAGAAATATAGATTTAATGCAGTTTCTTTTACACACAAACTGAACTTCTGCATTTTTGTGACATTCTCCCCCTCCATGCTGGGTGTTCTTCATTTGAAGCAGCTGTTCTTCATGTGTTGTTTATAAAATACATTAGAAGAGAGTAACATTTAAAAGAAGGTTTTCATCTCACTCAAAACAAAATTACTTTTCTGCCTCTAATAAATCAAAGAACGTATGACAGAAGAATTAAGTTGTAATGAGCCTGAAAGACTATAAATGGAGTCTGAAGGAATTAAAGACTGCTTCTCTGTAACTCAAAGTACTTTCTTTAAAAAGAACTGCTTTATGAAATGTATTTGGTTTGGGTGTATATAATATCTTATGCATCTAAATAGCTAAAGCATTTCATGAGGCTTGCCTACCAAGAAATCTGAATGGTGAAGATTTATAAAACAAAAAAACCTTATGAAAAACTAAAACTTCCCTAAAATTTGCTCTGGTATAAAAATTTTATAATGTTCATTTGAAATGTGCTGTGTAAATACTTCAGAAAATAAGAAGCAAAAAGGTCGCTAGAGGAGCGCTCTCTCTCTCTCTCTCTCTCAAAGTTTAACTCCCCTGTAATTTTCCCAAGTGAGAAAACTTTCTCACCCAACTGTTTTTGGTCACAGACTCATTTCCTCAAGAGTCTGGTCTTTGAAGCTCAATATAGGCCAAACCCTACTGAAATCATTGGAAAAACTTTTTGACTTCAGTGGACTTTTTACCAACCCTTCTAGGCTCTGTCATTATCACTGAAACCAGTTATTCCAACTTTGAAGGAAACGTGTTCCCTTTTTTTGCTCATTATTAAATCCACACTACCAAAATCACAGAAATAAATTATGGTGGCTTGAGGGATTCACAATGGGAAATGGGTTCTCTCATTATGTCACTGTTTGGAAGCTGGCCCAGAGCAGTGTAGACAAAATTATATTAAATGACAATTGTTTGGTTATCTATGTGAAATAAACAGGTTGTCTGGTTCTTATTGGGTTTCCTCATAATGAAACCGAGCAGTACCATCAGTGGCCCTGTAATCAGGAAAAGGGAAGGCCTGGATGGGCTTTGTAGATTAAACCCTCCCATGTATCCCCCAGAAGAAGAGTGTGTACCAGATGGAGTTTGTAGTTCTGTTGCCTGTGAAGAAGGCCATAATTGTGTTTTTATTTACCACCTCAGCACAAGTGCTCTGTCACTCTTGACCACACAGCACTGCTTTCTTACACTGGAAAATCTGATTCTTGGTCGGGGAGGGATAAATGACGTTTTACAAAAAAATACTTTGAAGTAACTTATAATTATGCATGAAATTCCTGCTCAGAGAAGAAAGCTTTATGCTTTTCAGTTCACCTCATTGACTTCCATCTTCCCCTAATGGAACCATCACACTGAAACTATTAATTCATTACTTTTCATCATGTGCATGACTGTCATGTCGAATGGGAGAAGAAAAGCAAGGGACTCAGAGAAAGAAAGGGTTTTTTTTCTAAGAACCCATTCTACAACAAGGGACCAATAATGGTCAACAAGTACTAAAGGCAACTGAATAAAAACCACATTTTTATTAGATAATACTGTTACACTTTGCTTGAAGAAAGGGCTTTAAAAGCATTCATGCTAAAATGCATTCATGTTAAAATGCTTCGCCTTTCCTCCAAAGAAAGTACTTACCCAAGTGAGTAGAGACGGCATTGCTTGCTTTTGATTCGATGAACTAAACTGAACCTGTCATCAAGACAGATTGACCATGGCTTCTTTATGGTTTCAGAGTTATCTGTCAGGCTGTTGACATTCATATGTTCACATGTAATCTGTTGAAATCAGACAAGGTTTTGTTTTAACTGCAGAACATTAATTTGTTTACTTTACTTGGTTTATTTTGTGGGGAAAGGGTAAAGGGGAGAAAAATTGAAAATGGTTTCATTATAATCCGAGTCACAATCAGGTTTTTATTTTCCTTGTTTACTTCTTTTGCTGAATGTGATAGATCAGAAAAATCCCTCCTAAAAACACCACAAATATTCAGGGCAAATAACTGAACTTCATTATTATATACTGAAATCATTTCCCTAAAAAGAGTTCCCCTCAGCATAAAAGTTACTTTACTTTTCCCTTCAAACCTTTGATTGAATTCTACATTTTGTAACACGTTAGAAAAAAAAAATCTCATAACACTGATTATCTAAACTACAGGTCTGTGATCACTATGTTATTTATACAAGGCCATAGGTGTGCTAAGCCATTACTGGCAAATATAAAGTTGTTGTCTTCTGTTTTGTTTAGGTACAACCTCAGACAGCTCATTCTCATCTAATCTTGATGAACACTAGAAAAGCACACCCAGAACTGATGAAACAGAACAATTAAACAACGGGGCTAGAATGGAAGTTACAATTCAGCCTGAGCTATAGCGCACACTACTCATATCTGCTATAATAAATAAACAAAGCACTTATTTTTAATTAGACAAGCTTTAAAATATTATCATCTGGACAATTACCATCTGGAAGGCTGCATGCTGCGTTTTCTCCCTCTTTAGCTCATAATATCCACGGCAAATTTACATAAGTTTTAAGCAAGAATTTTGGGCTTCTCTTCTCCCCCCGCCACTTTCTGTTCAGTCAGATAAATATCAGTGAATAAATGGCATTTCAATAACAAACACATAATATATTGGTGCTCATTTTACAATATAAAAAGTATCTGCACGCCACTGGAAATTAATTTGCAGCAAAATAAATAAACTTTGTAATGCTATCAGTTAATTGATTCATGATATTCATAAGCAAGTACAATGCTCAGAATTTGGAAAGCTTTTAACAGCTCTTGGCAACATAAGCAAGAGGAGAGGACACTAGATGGGGAGTGAGCAGCCAGCAGCCCTGGGATGCATTCCCAGCTCAGCTACTAGCCTGTTGTGCAACCTTGAGCAACTCTCTTCGCTTCTCTAGGCCTGTTTCCCCATTCCAACACCACCCTTGTTATCTTATCTGAATAAACTGTAAATTCTTCAGATATGGACCGTCTCTTACCAACTGTTTACACAGAGTCTAGCACAATGGGCTCCAAGTGGTTGAGGCTACTAAGTGTTACTTTAATACAAATAGTAATGAATGAAACATATTAAGTTTCTCATGATAATGTAATCTAGTTTATAAAGTGCCTTCCCAGGTCCACATCTTGCTGAGTTTAAGGTATATGGTATCTTCTCCCTTTGGTGGCACTGGTCTTTCATTCCACTGAAACTTACTCAGTCCACAAGAAAAATAAAACTTGATTCCCAAACCTGTAAATATGTTCAATTTCTTTTTGCCTTCTCACCTTTTGGGGGGCAATCACTGTCAGTTATTAATTTAGTGGCATCTACCAGATCACCAGTAAGGGTTTCTTTCATTTCTTGATTTCAGGGGTCCATCATCACACAGGGAATTAAACCTCTGGATTGCTATGTCAAAAACTATAAACTCTTTACTAATTGATGCTCTTGTAAGTTTTGACCCATCTAGCAGAGTCTGCCACAATTTATTAAATCACTGTTCTCTAAGCCTGCTTCAGCCTAACCATCTCTACTTGACAACAAGAAGTGTAAGTAATTTGAGTTCATTTTTTAGATCTTACTGTCTTCAATTGACTTATATTCAATCCAGCTTTCTCGGTACAGTTTATTCTAGTGAGTGTTTGGGGCACAGATGTCATTGTAAGAATGATTCAATTACTTCTAAACATAAAGCTAGGGCACGCATAGGCCTCCAGATAAGCAGGCACTGTGTTACCTCACAATTACCAATAGTCAAGGACAGTGGTGTATTTCTAGATACGTTCAAAGAGAGATTCTTGCTGTCCTCCTCAGAAGCATTGTATAAGGAAAGAATTTCTTATGTAAGTGACCCAAACACCCATATGATAATGTTCTTTGTTACTCCTCGATGCAAGACAGCATAGACAAGTTGCAAGCCAAAGTGTTCAGGGGCTACCTGGTTTTAGATATGAGTATTACAATACCCACCTTGTTCTAAAACATGAGCAACTAACAGCTTTTCCCATTCTTTCTTAGGTGAAATATACACACACAAACAAATGTCATGGTACAAACTTACATCTTTAGCACGACATCCAGGCCTGATTTTCAGATGTGCTGAGCACCTGTAGTTCCCTTTGACTGCAATGAAAGAGTACTAGATGTTCAGCACCTCAGAAAATTAATCTCTCCCCCTCTATCCTCTCCAATTCTCTGGGTGAACATAAGAATATCTTGCTCCAGAGAAACTGATCTCTACTGACATTCCTGGGGAAAGTTACCTCCAAAGAGGTAGCCGTATTAGTCTACTGTAGAAAGACAACAGAGTCCTGTGGCACTTTTAAAGACTAACAGATTTATTTATCGCATGAGCTTTCGTGGGAGAAAATCCCACTTCGTCAGACACTTTGAAGATGGGATTTTCTCCCACGAAAGCTCATGCGATAAATAAATCTGTTAGTCTTTAGAAGTGCCACAGGACTCTGTTGTCTTTCTGGGGAAATCTGTTTAACATATAGGGACCTGCCACCACTCCTAAACTGGCTGAGTATCTAGAACGTACATTTTTCAAGAAATGTGCCTATCTAAAAAATGGTTATTTAAAGGTCCTCCAGTACCCTCCACAATACTTTTGGGAACCACCTTTTTCTTCTCCCCATCCCCAACCCCAACACAATCCCTGTACATCTGAGAGAAAGAGATTGGTGGACAGAAGACCAGAACCATTTCTTAAATTTCAGATGTACTGTGCTTCTGAGAAGCAGAACAAGTAGCAGTGATGGATTTTATAAATATATGTTCAAAGAAAAGGAATCCCTTTCTACAATCTCTTTAGATCATTATATTTAAGTTGATCATCATTAAGTTGCATAGTTTCAGAAACAAAATATATAGTCTAAACAAGATGCAACGTCCAACTCAATGGGGAATGGTAACTCATGCTGAAGAATTTTTGGGAGGGGAAAAATTGATTGTACTTTGTAAGCTGCTTTGAAACTGGATATTGAAATGAAAACCAACCTGAGAAGAGGTGATATACTTCAGGAACCGCAAGGCCTCATAATTCAGGGAAGGAGTTGGACTTGCCCAAGGTTGTAAGTCTACATGCCATCGTACAGTCTGTAAATATAGGAAAAAAACCTTAAAGGAATGGCATCTCTCAGTAAAAGCACAAAATACAGAGGCACAATACGTTGCTGGTGGATTCTCTTTATTTAGAAGACTTTAAACCATTATTTGAGGACATCAGTAACTCACACATAGGTTAGGGGTCTATCGCAGGAAGGGGTGAGTGAGGTTCTATAGCCTGTGTTGTGCAAGAGTTCAGCTAGATGATCATAATGGCCCCTTCTGACCTTAGAGTCTAGGGCTATGTCTACACTTGCTAAAATTAGTTTGAATTAGTTAGTTCGAACTAACTAATTCGAACTAATTTTAGTTAGTTCGAATTAGCTTAATTCGAACTAGAAAAAGTTAGTTCGAACTAAGCAAGTGCCATTCCTGAATGGCACTTGCTTAGTTCAAGTTAGTGATCCCCATTCATTTCAATGGCCGGTTAGTTCAAACTAAGAAATTAGTTCGAATTAACATGGCCACATTGGCTAATTCGAACTAGTTAGTTTGAATTAAAGCCTTACTTCTAAAGCCCTATTCAAACTTATTAGTTTGAATTAAGGAAGCCCTTAATTCGAACTAACTAAAGCCTAGTGTAGCCATGGCTTTAGTTAGTTCAAATTAAGCATCCTTAATTCGAACTAACTTGCCAGTGTAGACATAGCCTATG
Source organism: Pelusios castaneus (assembly GCA_007922175.1). Lineage (NCBI taxonomy): Eukaryota > Metazoa > Chordata > Testudines > Pelomedusidae > Pelusios > Pelusios castaneus. The sequence goes on from ML685837.1 coordinate 1,904,289, forward strand.
GGTCTATGTTAAATGAGATTTAATTTAAAATATAATAAAGTTCTTTAAAATTTTTTACTTACATGTAAAAAAATCAGAATGTGAATGGCAAAAATCCTGCAATAATTCACGAGAAAATTTAGTGTAGTTGAACATACCATTCCACTTCAGTTTCTGGTAATATGGAGAACTTATGCTGCAAACAGTATCAACAATAAACCTTGACAATCAGTAGCTTTTTTTTTTTTTTAAATTCAAGCTTTATAATTCAATATGGTATTCTTTATTTTTAGAGAAAGGTCCTTTATTCTTTCATGTTAGCGTAAAAGGTATGACCAGAATTCTTTGTTTTCCTGAAAAATGGCAGTGTTGTTGCTCACAATACTATAACTTTTCATTTTCATCTCCACAGGGAACTAGTTTCAGTGGATGCTTTTTATACTCTGTGAGAGGCCCATCAGCTCAAAACCTCGAAGATCCTGTCAGCTTTTCAAACAACACTTCCCACATAAAGGTCTTTCAGAAAAGTGTTTGCATACCAACAGGGTGCTGCACTTCCAGCAACAATACCTTCCCTAAATGCAGCATCATTTTGTCATGTTAGAAATTTTCAGCATCCAGTGTTTTCCCTTCAAACATGCACAAAATTATACACAGAGCTCTTATATTAAAATCAATACCAATTCCCTATAAGTGAGCACCACCGAAAAGATTATTCTTTGGATTGTGACAGTCAATTATTCCTATAACAGATTGGGGTGTCTAGTTTGACTTGGTCATTTGTGATTAACTGAAATTCCAGGAAGACAACCAGGACCTTTTCATAACATTGTTTTGACATCGAGTAAACAAACAAAACAAAAACAAAAAATGGTCTGTGATCCCAACTGGATCTCATTTCAATTAGAAGGTTTTGAAACAATAAAAGAAATTAAACTAATCAGACTAGACTGAATACAGACAGAGCTGAAATCACAGGAAAAAGAAAGGGCCTTCCAGCAAGCTGATTGACACAGTAACATTGACAGGCTATAGAGAAAGTTTAAGCTGTCTCTCCTCAAATATAGGAACTATTGTAGTGATGTGGTGGACATAGCGGATAGAGAAAAACAGAAGAAGGGAAGAAAGGGCAAAGCTCAAAGGCAAAGATTATTAGACAGGAACTCTCGACCAGATGGAGTTTTTGCCTTGAACTGATATCACAAGTTTATATTTTTTCTGCCTAAGTAAACATAGTCTATGAGTCACTATGAGCCAAGTGATCAGTATGAGATTCTTTTCTTGGTTTTTTGGTTTTTATTTAACTGTGAAGAGATGCTGAAAAGGGCATTTTAGAAACTTTTGTAGCAACAGCTGAAGAATAACCTTAAATTTTCCTTCTCTACATTGTTTTCTGGCTTTCTTTCACTTTTTGCTGTTAGATAAGGACTTGTGTGTCCCACATTGCTTATCACAGAAGCCAAAAATATTTAAAAAACCCCACTTTTGGCACAGACCACTGACACTCTGATTTTAAAGTGTGATCTTCAAACTGCTAATGTCAGAAAGTTAAGTGGATATCTTGGGAAGGAAAAGAGAAGGTTATTCACTCTGTGCAATGACTGAGGGTCTTCAAGATATGTGACCTTGGAGGTGCGCTACTTCAGGTGGCAGTGCCAGTGCCATCAATCTGAGATTTTTAGCAGCAGTGTCTGTCCGGGTTGCACACATGCAGTGGTTGTCCCACTGTGTCACTGGCACCTCAACTACCACACAAACAACCTAACTCCCTCAGTTCTTTCTCTACTGTAGAATCCCTAATGCAAACTCTGAGTAAAGGGTGAAGGGGGTACGGTAGGGGAGCACCCACAGTAACACATATCTCAAAGAACCCAAGTTACTGCGCAGGGTGAGTAATCATCTCTTCTTCTTCAAGTGCTGTCCCTGTGGGTGCTCCACTTCAGGTGACTGTAGAGCAGTGTCCTGTTGTGGATAGGAGACACTGCAGTGGTTCAAGTGGCCAAAGTTAACACTGTAGAGCCAACCATCGTGTCAGTTCTTGAGCTCCATGTGATTGAATAATGTTTTATGAATGTATGTTCAGAGGTTCAGTTTGCAGCTCTACAAATTTCCATAGGTTGCATGTTATCCAGGAAAGAGACTGAGTAGCCATTAATCAGTGGAATGGGTTCTGATCCCTAATGGCAGTTTTATAGCCTAAGTGGATGCAGCTAGAGATCCACTTGAAGAGTTTCTGTGTTGATATAGTGGATCATTTGAATTGCTCCATCATAGAGATGGATAGTCTTGTGGATTTACGGAAAGGCTTAGTTATCTCAGGATAGGATGCCAGTGTTCTTCTGACATTTCATGTATGCCACCTGGCCTCCTGTTTGCTCCCATGTAATTTGAAGTAAAATGTAGGGAGATGCAGCAATTGATTTGAAAGATGTTGTTACATTTGGTACAAATGTAGGGTAAGGTGTCAGTGTGATTTTATCCTTAAAAAATATGGTATACAGAGGATGAGCCATGAGGGCCACTATTTGACCTACTTGTCTTGCTGAGGTGGTAGCAACCAAAACCCCTTCTTTCATCGATAGCTGGATTAAGGAGCATGTAGTCAATGTTTCAAACAGGGGTCCCATGAGACTTTTACTATCAAGTTGAAACCCCATGTTGGAGTGGGATCATGGACTTCCAGGTACATATTCCATAAACCAGGGTGCAAACATTTGGTAATAGGATATATAAATAAACACATCCCTTCAATTACTGGTGGAACACATCAATAGCTGTAAGATTAACCTGATGGAGCTCATGGAGAGTCCTGAGATTTTAAATTCCAGTATGGAGTCCAGCACTAGCGGGAGGGATGCCGAAAGTGCATTAGTGTGTTTATTTTCATAGAATCTTAGGGCTGGAAGGGACCTCATGAGGTCACCTAGTCCAACCCCCTGCTAAAAGCAGGACTGCTCTCACTAACTCATCCCAGACAGGGTTTTGTCTAACCGGGGCTTAAATGTTTCCGAAGATGGAGATTCCACCACCTCCCTAGATAGCCCATTCCAATGCTTCACCACCCTCCTAGTGAGAAAGTTTTTCCTAATATCCAACCTCGACCTCCCCAGCTGTAACTTGAAACCATTGCTCCTTGTTCTGTCCTCTGTTACCATCGAGAACAGCCTAGCTCCCTCCTCTTTGGAGCACCCCTTCAAGTAGTTGAAGGTTGCTATCAAATCCTCCCCTCAGTCTTCTTTTCTGTAGACTAAATAAGCCTCGTTCCTTCAGTCTCTCCTCATAAGTCATGTGCCCCAACCCCCTAATCATTTTCATTGCCCTCCACTGGACTCTTTCTAATTTGTCAACATCCTTCCTGTAGTGGGGAGCCCAAAACTGGACACAGTGTTCTAGATGTGTCCTCACCAGTGCCAAATAGAGGGGAATTATCACAACCCTCGATCTGCTGGCAACACTCCTACTGATGCAGCCCAATATGCCATTGGCCTTTTTGGCAACAAGAACACACTGTTGACTCATATCCAGCTTTCCGTCCACCATAAACCCCAAGTCCTTTTCTACAATGCTGCTACTTAGCCGATCGGTCCCCAGCCTGTAGCAGTGCATGGGATTTTTCCATCCTAAGTGCAGGACTTTGCACTTGTTCTTGTTGAATCTCATGAGATTTCTTTTGGCCCAATGCTCCAATTTGTCTAGGTCTCCCTGAATCCTGTCCGTGCCCTCCAGCGTGTCTACCTTTCTCCCCAGCTTGGTACCATCATTTTGACACCATATGTAGAATCTCTTCCATTTCTGAAGGTAAGTTTTACACATGGTTGGTTTCCTGCTGTTAAGTAATACCTGTTTAACTTGTTCTGAACAGGTTAATTTGTCATGATGGAATCATGAAGGAAATCAGGTCTTCAGAGTAAATCTATCCAGGGCAGAATGGAGAGTCCAACTCTCATTCAGTAAAATGAGGGCCACCTGAAGAGGAAGCTGTCGTGGAGCACAGACTAATATGGTGTTATGTATTTCCATAGGAGATCACTGTCCTTGAATGGTGTGTTGTTGCATGTGGGCACCTAATCCAATTAGCCAAGTGTCTGTCGTAATCATTACTGATGGCTGTTTTGTTAGAAAGGTGCTCCCAAACATATATTTTCTAGTTTTGTCCATCAGTCTAGTTGATTTTTTTGGGTGTTGTGAGTCATCTCATGAGGCTGTTTGTCTGGCATGTGGACTGACCATGGTCATCCTTGTAGGCAGCGCATGTGCAGTCATGCGTGTTTTACCACGAAAATGGTGGCCACCATATATTCTAATAACTATAGGCAGATATATATTACAATGTATGGACCATCCATACCTACTGAGATAAGATTTGTCAATGTTTGAAATCTCGTTAGTGGTACTGATGCTTTGGCCTCTATGGAATCAAGGTGTGCTCCTATGAATTCCCATTGTTGCACTGGAGTTAGGGTTGACTTCTGTTCATTTATCTGTAATCCTAGTGTGACCCTCCCATGCCTAGGGTAGCCACCTGAAAATGCCAAGATCAGAACAGGCTGCAAAAAGGAGAACAGATTCTCCCAGCACTGGAGGGTGACACTAAAGTCAGGCTTTCCAGCCAGCCACAAACAATGCTCCTGATCCCCCACGCTGATTATCAAGAAGCTAAAACAAAAATATACTCAGCCCCCCCTTACTGCATTTCAATCTCTGGCTCCCAATCAGCCACTGGGTCTAATAAAGAGATAAGTTTCTTAAAACTCCATGCTCTTTACCAAAAAGGTTCTCCTCATCCCAAAGGATCAACCACATTGCCAGATCAATACAAGTTTGAATCTTACCCAAAATACCACGCTGCCAGCCAAACCTTCAGTAACTAAAACTAAAGGTTTATTTTACAAGGAAAGAAACACACTATAAGAGAACTGTTAAAGGATTAAAGCAATCAGAGATGGGTATTGCATTTTTACAGGAGTTACATCTCTTAAAACCTGGGGAACCAGGTATTGTTGAGTAACTTCTCACTTCAGCATGAGAAAACTACATAAGGGAAGAAATGAAACAGAAAAAGTATTTTCAACTAATTAACAGTCACACTAAAACTAACTTATTTTGACTAAACTATTACTACTCTGATGCTATCTATAACTATTGTAAACTTTTTTCTTTTCTAGATCTGTGAGCAATAGCACTCTGGAGCTCTGTTTCAGGCCGGGAACAACTGACAATGGGGTTGGGTCATGCATGCAGTAGTTGAGGTGCCAATGGTACTGCAAGAAAACCTTTGTTCATGCACGACACAGACAGACACTGCAGCTAAAAATCTCTGATTGACGGTGCTGGGATGCACAAGCACCTGAAGTGAAGCACCCACAGGGACAGCACTCAAAAAAGAAGTGTAAACTCTTTCAAAATAATTCAGACATTTCATGTGGCTACACAATATTTGTGACGACAGGAATGCTGTAGATCTGACAGGTTTGAATGCTGAAATGAGAATGAAGTCTGACAGCAGCTTTCAGGCAAAACCAGGGGCACCAAAACAGCTGTGTCCAACTATTCTGAAGTGTAGAAGCCTGAAAATACCCCACAGAGTAGTGGAATTACAGGGCACAATTGTTGCATTGTCAACTATTAGTAAAGAGAATTCTTTGTGCAAAGAAAATAAAACCGACATTAACTGTCTGAAATGAGATTTTCTTTCACACAATGGGATATAAAAGAATCACCATGACTCATTCTGATGTTTCTATAACTTATATATATTATATAAAACTTATGAGATATAATGCCCCCTCACCAGTAGATCTTATGACCGCAACAAAGTTTGCTAAAATATTAAGACAAAAATCCCAGCAGCGTAATAGTTCAGTCATAATAAGCAAGGATGATACTTAGCTTTTACATAGCTCTTTACATTTTCAAAGTGCTGTACAAACTATTTAACTAACAGAGAGCAAATCTGGGCTTTCGGTTCATGCTTAATACCAGTGAGTTTTGGAAAAATCGAAATCAAGGTCCAAATTCCACAGCTACTCTCTAACTTCACAGTGGGATAAACTCCCTCTTCCAATTCATTAATACATATGTAAAAGAGGTCTAGACCTGAAACCAAGCCATTGAACCATGTTGGACATTTTAATACATATATTACAGTAGTTCCCAGAGGTTTTCAGGAGAATTAGGACTTGATTGTGCTTGGTCATGTCAGGTAATGCTAATGCTTAAGGTGTCCAAAAACTTAGGCCACAGGGTCAGGGATTTAAAAAGAAAAAAAAAAAAGAGTCAAAAAGCATAAAGATGGGAGAGACCACAAAACTGTTAAATTAGATAAAACTGACTGACAGGTACAAAAGTGCAGACAGAAGGTGGGCTAAACTAGCCACAGAGAAAAGGGGAAGATTAACAGATCCCCAGCACTCTGGCTAGATAACCGCAAAAGAGGAGGAGGGTCAGAAAACTCTCTGACAATCAGACAAGACAGCTGGACCTAAGAGTTGGAAAAAAAACCACGTCACTGCGGTTTTTGAGCAATAAAAGGAGGCCTGTTGGGGGGGGGGAAGTTCTGAGTTATTTTTCTCAGTTAACTCTGGGGCAAAGGCTCTGGGAACTTGATCATCCCATCAGCACTCCCCCCACTCTCCGTGGAACACGGACGAATCGGGTACAAGCACCGGAAGCCTGGCCAGCTAACGGGAAAGTCAGACCAGCAAAGCTGACATCAAAGGAAAGGTAATCAAAGTAAAGGGGCTCAGAGTAGTGCCTGGCTCCTAAGCAAAAAGTAACAGAAAAAGTTTTAAGGCTCTTCCCAGCTTTATGCTAAGACTCTTAGGTAAATGAACAATAGCAACATCAACCTTGAGTTTGGGGTTGATGTAGGAATAGGATTTGCTTGGGGTATAATTGTGTTAGCATTTCTGCTTCTGTGTGTGTGTTTGTAATTGATAAAAATAAGAGCAAAGTTGTGTTAGAGAGTGTGTGTGAGGAAACTATAACCAGTGACCAAGTCTGAGACTAAATCCTGTGTACAGCCACCCAGGGCCTGCAAAGGTCCTATAGCAAAGGTGCACAGGTGAACCTCGTGACTCACTGGATCCCCTTCTTATGTGAATGCATAAACTGGCGCCCTCTGTGCTTGGCGTCTGTGCTGCTATAACTCTGCTGCTGGGGGGAGGAAAATGTGAATGGGGGATAACCATTGACCAGGTCTGGCACTAAATCCTGTGTTCAAGGGTGCATAAGTGAACCTCGTGACCCAACGGGTGTGAATGAGATCCCTATACAATAGTACAAAAGTCCTGTGTGACTGTATCTTACATATGGGCTTGTGTTCTTGATTGCTCTGGTTTGTGTGTATTGGGCTCTGTTATACTCTCTCTGTCATATTCCAAAGGGGTAGCCGTGTTAGTCTATTGTAGAAAGACAACAGAGTC
>ML685837.1:1916691-1973357 GCA_007922175.1 Pelusios castaneus
GACTTAGGGCTACCCCAGGGCTACACCAATGCCCTCCCTGCCAGGGGGAGGCACAGGGGTACCCTGGCATGCCCCCCCACCTGGCAGGGCAGAGCCCTGCCCACCCTTCCCCTATACCCTGCCAGGGTCCCTGACCCCTTTGCCCCATTGTACTTAGGTACAATGGGGCAAAGGCTGAGCCCCCGGCATTGGGCAAGGGGTGCGCCCTGCCCCCGTGGACCTGCTCTAGGTCCCCCTAGCCCCACAAAGTCAACCTAGAGCATCCAGTGTGGACGCTCTAGGTCGACTTTTTAAGTTCCCCTTTAAGTCGACTTTATTTTTAAGTGGGGACACACTAAGTCAACTTAAATTCCCCAGTGTAGACATAGCCAATTTGTCTAGGTTTGGCTTCCAGCCACGGTATTACATTATACCGTTCTCTGCTAGATTCAAGAGTCCATTATTAAATATTTGTTCCCTGTGTAGGTACTTACAGACTAACCAATTAACTACTTAACCTTCTCTTTGTTAAATTAAACAGATTGAGCTTCTTGAGTCTTTCACTATAAAGGTAACAGAGTCCTGTGGCACTCTGTTGTCTTTCTACAATAGACTAACACGGCTACCCCTTTGGAATTTGACTATAAAGGTGTATTTTCTAACTCTTGAATCATTCTCATGGCTCTTATCAGAACCCTCTCCAATTTATCAACATCCTTCTTGAACTGTGGGCACTATAACTGAACACTAGAGTCTGGCAGTGCCAAATGCAGAGGTAAAATATCCTCTCTAGTCCTACTCAAGATCCCACTGTTAATCTATCCAAGGATCGCATTAGCCCTTTTGATCACTGTGACACACTGGGAGCTCATATTCAGCTGATTATCAACCATGACCCCCGATTTTTTTTTCAGAGGCACTGCTTCCCAGGATACTGTCTCCCATCTGGTAAATATAGCCAACAATCTTTATTCCTAGATGTTTACATTTCCATTTACCATATTAAATAAAACATGTTTGCTTGAGCCCAGTTTACCAGCCAATCCAGTCACTGTTATCAGTGACCCATCCTCTTCATTATCTACCACTTCTCCAATTTTTGTGTCATCTGCAAACTTTAACAGTGATAATTTTGTGTTTTCTTCCAAGTCATTAATAAAAATGTGAACCAGCATATGGCCAAGAACCAATCCCTGCAGGACGCCACTAGAAACCCGCCCATTCGATGATGATTCCCCATTTACATATTGAGATCTTTCAGACAGGCAGCTTTTAATCCACTTAATGGATGCCATGTTATTTTTCCCCATCAGTATCTACATCTACATACTATCATCAGTATTACAAGTATTAAGTTAGGTATATCCATAAAGACTTACCACGCTGCATACATAGAAATAACAAAATTACAGCTGTAGATGTCCCAACTCTTCAGTGAGCTTTCATTTAATCAGATGTTTCAAAAGCAAATAGGACTAATTTTTATAGCTCCATATATGCTCTGAGTGAACTACTTAAATAGCTAAATTCCAAAAGGGTAGCTGTGTTAGTCTATTGTAGAAAGACAACAGAGTCCTGTGGCACTTTTAAAGACTAACAGATTTATTTATCGCATGAGCTTTCATGGGAGAAAATCCCAGTTCGTCAGACGCTTTGAAGATGGGAAAGTTACAGAATGGGAGGAAATTAAATGCAGGGGAGTGTAGGACATAGGATCAGGTCAGGCTGTTAACAGCAAATCAAAATCAGCATAGCATACCTGTTGATTATAAAGGGGAGTTCTGCTTGCTGGAACAAGCCCATAATGACTTATTTTGACCTAATATTGAAACTTCTGTTTTCCCATTTTTACCCTTCCAGGAGTTAATCTGAGATAGGATGTTTCTAAAGTCTTTGGCTTTGTCTACACTACAAAAAGTTAGGTCGACTTTGTTATGTCGACCTAAAGTCAACCTTATTAGGTCAACTTTTCAAAGTGGTTTCCCTGAACGGGGAACTTAGTAAATTGACCTAACTGCCCTTAGGTCGACCTAATAAAGTGGACTTAAGCGACCACACTGCTTAGGTCAACCTAAGGAGTCGACTTAAGGGTTAGGTCAACCTAACCGGCGGTTCTTATTAAATCAACCTAAGCTTTCATTAAGTTGACTTAAGGAATTTCTTAAGTTGACTTAATGAAAGCCTGGTGTGGACAGGACTAAGTTAGGTCGACTTCATGCAAGTGTAGACATAGTCTTTGATGGCAGTGTGCATGTGCATACTGTCTTCTTTGTATCAAAACACTGAATAATAGCTCGTTGTTTAGAAGTATTAGTTTCATGAAGTAGAGTGAAAAGATCACATATGGAATTCATCTCACAGGAGTGCTACACTGTTATCAAAACATAGTGTTAGTATAAAACTTGATCATGAAACTTCAGGCTGAAGAACAAAGCCTTGTGCCAAAATCAGCCAGTGATAAAATATGTACACAGTCAAATTCTCTTGTGTAATATGTCTATTTGCCATACTCAACCTTGCATACAGAAGGAGATGCAGGGATTAAAGTTCCCCTGGCTTTAAGAGTTTTTTGTACATTTAAATAAAAGTTTTGAACGTATGTTGTGTAAGAGAAGAATTTTAATAACCAAAGGTGGTTTTAGAAGGTGTATGTCTTGACTTGTTTGAGAGAGATCTTCCAAGATTCATCTAACTCCCTCTTCTTACTCCTTGTTCTCCATGCAGCCACATCCTCCAAAAGTTTTGCATTGCCTCAAACCTCCTTCCGCCTGGAAAGGGCTGGATGTGACTGCTTCCAGAGCCAATTAATACAGCTCTGAGCATCACCCACAAGAACAGTTAAGAAGCACTTGCTCCCCCAGACAGCCTTGCACTATAAGTGAAGAGATTTTTTTTAAAAAAAAAAATAACACTTCCTGAAAATGGAAGGTTAAATAAAATTGAAAAAAATAATTAGTGGTTTAATTCTAATTAGAAGAGCTGCAGGCTACAACATGTCACTTGAAACTGAAAGAGATTGCATCTTGGTCAAGATGCACAGCAAAACAGTAGGTCTGTATATGCACTATAGTTGCTGAAAGCTCACAAGCTAGGAGAGTTCTTTTTGTTCATATCTGTGCTTATTTTCTACCCTTCCTTCACTCCTGACTTCTCAGCTATGAGTGTCCAAAAGACAATGTGTAACTAAATCCAGCTGCACACATACGGACTGCTGCAGTCATCAAACATGGGACTTTCAACACGCAAAGCCTCTACTCTAAGAGAGAAAAAAGTGTGTTGACAAAGAGTAAACTCCACTGATTTAAAGGCCCCAGAATTTTATCCATAATCACTGAAACCAATCATTAGGATAAGACATGATCAAATACACTAAGCTGGTGTACCACACCAACACTGAAATTCAACCCCAGTCCCTCTAGCTATTCCTTTCAATTTTTCATTCTCCCCCACCCCACCCCCCACCACAGACAGTCAAGCATTTTACATAATGAGCATACTAGAAGTCACAGTTGCCTAAAATAAAATCGTCTATATTTCAAAGACAAACTTTTAAAAAAATATATTTTTGACAACCTCCAAGTAAGCCTTCCCGAAATGAAGACAACTGTTAATGAATAAAAATCCAGAGTTTGCATTTATGCCTCTGGGTCAGGAAGCATGTGTTCTATGTGCAATGGCCAGATTTTTAATTTGACTTTGTAGTCATTGATGAGCTTGTAGAACACTGCAGCTAATTTATCATTACTTTACACTGCCACATACTGAAAATCATTGGCTGCTAGGAAAGCTAGATTTTGGCAATATGGAAACTTCTGCAACCTCTGAATAGAAGGCCTTTCTAAGTATATCCAGCTGCCTCTGGAAGACAGGTGGATAAAAACCAATGATCTTAAAAACAAAATAAATAAATAAATAAATAAAATCCGTTATAATTGGATTATTTAAATTATAATAATATTTTTGTTTTTAAAATACAGCTGTTTAAAATTAAATCTGAATTTAATAAAAATATGTTAAGGCCTAAACTTATTATGATCTCTTAAAAGATTTAAATAAAAAACAAATATGCTGAATCCGTGAGCCTCTCTCAAAAACTTTGAGTTAAAGACTGCTTGTCTATATAAAGAAAGAAGAAGGAGGGAAATATCTATCTTTTAAGGTCAAGCTTTATAAATATGGCACAATAGGTCATGTACTGTATTAAGGATTTAACCCTCTGGGGACCCCGTAGCTGTCCCACTGACGTAGGGGTTCGGCCTCTGACTCCAGATCATCCACTGAGCCCACCTACATTGTCTCATTCTATTTTACAGCTTTCACCCTATCTGAGCTCTGATTGGCTCAGTTCTCACATTACGAATATTTATGACTCTACCCAGCGTGGGGAAAATGGTTATATCAGCCAATGAGAACGCCCTTTAAAAAAAAATTTTTTTTTTAAAGGAAAAAAGTGAAAACTCCATTAGGTCAGTTATTCCAAACCCTTTCAGGTCTTTGTCTACACTTAGGGCTCAGCACAAAAGCAGCTACCCTGATCGCTGGCCACGGTTTTCCAAATCCTGGCTATATCTGAGCAGAAACAAAGCCACTGGTGTCACTCTGAAACCATAAATGTTGATATGTTCAGTTTCTTTATGAAGTTCTTTGGTAGGGAATATGTGATGTTTTATTGAATTGTCTAACCAACATTTGACACAAAAACATTGGAGATTTCCTTAGATGGATTTCATTATGCTATTCAAACCATAGTGCACACCACATATTGTTAATCAACAAACAGTTAGGTAAGCTTTATAATATGCAGCAAGTTAAGGATGCTTGAAAACAAGTCTTAAAATAATAATTGTATATGAATACCGGTATTTAATTCCTGTATGGAGCTTTAGGTCTTCAAAGCAGTACACAAATGTTAAGGGGAAAATCCTCTCCTCAGAACACCCTGACTATCTGGATGGTATGCAATGGAAGCCCCCAAGAGTCAGGACAGAACCCACCCTTTCAGCTCACAAAGCCGCTTTAGGCCACACAGCTGCAACACATATGACCCGTCGCAGTGGTGAACTGGTTAGTAGATACATGGAGTTGTGGATCCATGAGCCCGCCCCTTCATTTCTTGCTGGCAATATGGAAGAAACCGCTATGGAGTTGTGCCCTGTGGCATACAGAAAATGCAAGCCCTACAAAATATGTAAGAGGGCTTGACAAAACCCAGGCACCAGATCGCCAGCGCGACCAGGGTTTGTAGCCTGTATCTTAGCTCCGCTGAGGAAAAGTAATGGAAGAGTGCCCTCTGGCGACCAAAAATAAAACTGGTGGCGCCTAGCTGGGAGCCAATTTTGTCGAGGCCTGATGTAACTGCACTTGACTCATCCTTCCCCTATCCCCAAATCTTGAGGTTTGGGTTTAAAATTATGGGATTTTATACAAAAAAATATTTTAACTGCTTTTAATTTGCCTTCTGTTTTTGAACCTTTCGAGTGAATTTTGGTCACATTTTCTAGCTTTTCTCCATAGCCACAAAGGCTAGTAACATACTTAAATAAAAGAAAAGAAAGCTGAGATTCTCATATAATCACATAAATACAGGATCTTTGGCAACAAGAAAAACAACAAACATAGTGAGACTCAAGATAAAAACCAGAAGAATTGGCAACACTGACATTGCCACTGCTCTATTAAGGGTCTTTTGCACACATGGAAGAGGGTGCAGTGTTTTCCCCTAACGATATAAGCCCCACAATACATTTGTGAGATAGACAATATTAACATCTATTTACAGATGGGGAAACAGAGGCTGAGTGATTTACTCAGATACCCTGGTGATGAGCATAGTACAAAAACCTAGAAAAATCAGATAGAGACTCACGATGCATCACAATTAGAACTCCTGGGTCCTCAATATCTCTCAGAACCAGACTCAGTTCACTTGGTCATGCTATGTAAAGCACATACCAACAATTAAGAATTAAATAGCTGATCCTCCGTTTTTCTTAAACTCATTGTTATTTGGCTAGGTAAAAGTTAACTAATAAAGAAAATAATGGGAAACCTAACTTGGCAGGATGAAACCTATGCCCTCTTTTGCTGGAAGTATCTCAAAATAAACATATTTACTTATTTTGTTTTTTAATAAAAGAATGGAATAGTTGCTTGGGCAAGAGCAAAGAGCTCGGTCTTTCAAAATAAAGAAATGAGCTGTTCCAGGCAACGATAAATTCTTCAGATTTTAAGGTGAGGAGGGACCATATTGATCAACTTTTCTGACCTCCTCTCCAATATGAGCCACACTCCTTTACCCCTCAGTGCTGGACATCAGCGCCAAAATGGAGATCCTGAGGCTATCAATGGGGTTTTTGCCTAGACGACAACACCAAATGAAGTCCTGGCCACAATTCCTTGCTAGTCGGTGACACTGGTGAGGCCAAGTCCTGACCCTCTGAGGAAGCTGGTATTGGTAGGGGGAAAAGGTCCCTGGCCACTGCAAATACCTCAGGCATCGACAGTACTGCAAAATGGCCTGTATGCTGTCTGCCCTGCCAGGGCAGCTCCTATACTTCAGTCAACAGAGCATGTGGTGGCACCAGAGTTGCAGGCTCCTGAGCTGTGGTGATGGGAGAGACGAGCAGCCCAACATGGGTCTCATTATACCCCTGGTCTCCTTTCACCTTCAGCACCAGCTCTTCTCTTGATGTTTACTGTGCTTCTTCTTTGGCACTGAGGAAGATGATCTGTGCCAAGAATCCCAAATCAGGGGAGATGCACTCCACACCCAGGCTGAAATGCTTAGTGCCAAGTCTGAGGCAGGTTTCAAGGCTGCCTCCATGAGGAGGACCTTCAGTTTTGCTGCTCATTCCTTTCTTGTTCAGGGTCTGAAGTCCCTGCAGATTTAACAGCAGTTTTTTCCTATGAGATTCCCCCAAGCACTTGAGACAGCAGATCACTCAAAGGCACAGATTTACCACAGGAGGCACAGAGCTTGAAACCCAGTGACCAATGCATGCCCTGACTCCAAGGAAGCGGAGGGCAAAGTGCGGAGACATCAAAAACCATCTAAATGATAAAAAACACTAAATGACTAAAACTAATTCCTAGCTATCAAACTACAATAACGATTTACACTAAAAACTAGAGAAAAACCACCAGGAAAAATATTGCCTGAGCAGAGGGGTCATGGGCAGCCAGAAGGAACTGAAGGGAAATGGAGTTGACATGGCCCTTTACCCCAGGGCTAGGCGTGCACAGTATCAGAGCGTGCTGGAGCCAACCCGACAGATAGCACTAAGGGAAAAAATTTCCGGCAACTGTGCTTGGAATGCACTCAAAAAACAACTGGGGCTCTGGAGGGATAGACTGAGTTTGTACATAGGTTAAAAGTTGCTAGGCTTTGTGCTAATTATTTGACATGGGAGACTATAGGAGTGGTCCATTTTATAAAATGTCTCAAGGAGCACACAAAACACAAGATAGACTCTCCTTTTTTATGTCATGAGTCTAGAAACCAAAAATAATACACAGTAAAGGAGCTCCACCTGAGATACAATATTATTCATACACAGATTTTGTACAAGCTGCATTGGTTCTAAGAGTCCCAACTCCCAATTCCCTTTTCCATTCCATGACAGTGGAGGTCCAGTGGAACCATGATGCCAGGCTGAAGCTGCTTTCCAGGAACAGCTGCTGTCTTAAAGGGAGACTCCCCAATATTGGAAAACAGTATGCCTAGACCACATATGTAGGGTGAAGATCCAAACATTTCTTGTTAGTACAATGAATGCTGCAGTAGATTTATTCCTAAGAATGCATGATAATGCAGCCTACAACTGATTATGCTGTAAAATACTATGAATACATCTGGAAATGTTTCACCTGTTTCCACTATAAATATGACTGAATTACTGCCATAAGGGTGGATTCAAACTTACAGATTTTATTCATCTGTTACCCAGGGCCTTCAGCTAGCTGAATTGTACACATGGCTTCTGTTACTCTAATAAATTCTCTTACTCAGAAAAAGGTCAGCAAGACATCCTATTACATCTTACATAAAAAGACCACCATGAATAATGTCAGAATTCTTGGACAACCTACAACACTGTCTTGAAATTATAAATCAACTCTTGTTCTTTTTAAATTGTTCCATTACTCTTTATCATCTGTTTTACTTTAGATTTCAACCCACTGGGAAGATTCTTGATGATGTATTTATAATAAATGGATGCAAAATTGTGATATCTACTCAAGTGTTTTGCTGATAACTGATTAAATGACTCACTCTCACCATATACTGGTGTGGAAAACGGAATGGTTTTCCGATATGAATGGAATTCCAAGTAACATGTAAAATATAAGTTATAATTAAAGGACTGTACATGGCTTTAAGTAAGGGAATGTGCATGGTCTGAAAAATTAGTAATTAGCAGTGGGATGGACACAGACACTATCTCACCCATGTGTCAACACTTGACCTCCAAACAAAGCCATTAGTATCAGGCACCATTACCATGCAATGGTTGTTGGAGAGTGTTTGTGAAAAGGAGTTGTTATCTCATGTCCATATCCAACTTTTTGTTGCAGACTCAACAGACAGAGGTCAAGGATTTGGCAGCTGATCCAGCTTCCAACGAGAATGTTTGATTTCAGTGGAAGTTGGAGTGTGCTCTGAAAAAAGCATGAGCGCTGAATTATTCCCTCACTCACAAAGATGATCACTCTGTAAGCAAGGGTGAGGTGAAGTTACCTAGGGAAGCTTGGCCTATCATTGCAAAGCCATACCCATTCTGTAGATAAAGGAAATTTCTTCTCTCTTCAACTCCACATTCACTTTATGTCAAATGTTCATTATTTCCTCAGGACAAATCCTGTTCCTCTCCCGTACCTGCAGACACAACATCCAGAGAACAGAACCAGGTGAGTTCCACTGTGGAGGGAGATTAAAATGCAAGGAACCCACACGCACCACACACCGCAGAGCACAACTCCATTGGACTCTCTGCAAGGTAGCACAAACGGGCATTTGTATATGCGATACAGTTGGTGGATTAGCAATGACACAGATCCATTATAGCCAGACCCTGCTCTAGTTAGGGGAAATATCTCCTGCTGAGGCTAAGCAACCTTGAAGCTGCAGTAACGCTGTGGAGTTGCGTATGGGAAAATTCTGTCCACCTCCACCCCCAGCAGCAGATCCCAGCCAACCACTCACATGCACACGTCATTTAATCTGGCTCTCCAAGATTTGAACATAAATCTGGGCATTTTTCACAGACTCCATCAACTGTCACAGATTTCATGTTTTTTCAAATATAAACATAAATGCTGACAAGTGAATGGTTAGGTGAGTAAAAGTTGATGGCAAAAAAAACTGATCAAACTTCAGTGAAAGCCTGAGCAGCTTCAAAGTTAAATCCTGCTCTGGATGTGACAAGATGCTAGGAAAGATCAAGTGCCCAGGAGCACTGCAGAGATAAAGGATGTGACCAAAGGATGTGATCTCTGTGAGATCTTTGAGTTCCTGGGGTGTAATAGAGGCTATATCTGCACTAAGATGCTTTGCCACTACAGCTACACTAGCACACTACACCAGCAAATCACTCCTACTGTGGATGCAGTTTATATGGGCAAAACTGGGCTTTTTCTGCTGAATGTTATTCTCGCCCCTCTGAGTGAAATAAGCTATACAGACGAAAGCACAGTTTTACAGGCATAATTACCTTTACATTTGGGGTTTTTATCAGCACAGTTCTGTCAGCCAGGCATCACACTTCTAACCAACAGAGCTACCCTGGCAGAAGCCTACAGTGTCAACATGGCCAAAATCCTCTTTCCCTCCTATTCCTTCCTAACAAGGTATGAAAAGAGAGTTTTGAGTAGGACTGTAAAACTCAGGAGAGGAGGAATCTCAGTGAAGCTGTCTGCAAGCTGCTAATGTGACTTGCTGGTGGTACACGGTTACTGGAGATGGTGGATGCTGACGTACCATGTATCAGACGTATAACTTATAAATACAGGACCATTATCAGGACCAGAAGAAAAGACCAGTCTCTTATCATACTCATGTGTGCCACTTTTATTACAAAACAGATCAGCGACAATTGAAAACTAATAAGATAACGATTCATATGTGGCCACTGAGGATCCGCTGGCAGCAAAGATGGTGCAGATCTGCTGTGCATGGAATCCACATGTAGAGACCCTGCCTAGAGACCTACTCTATAGGGGTTTTGGAATGGCAAAAAAGAGGTGGAAGCAAAGAATCCACTGCAGACAGAATCCTCTGGTCCTCCCCTACAATGGGAATACCTAGAGGCCACACAAGGCTAGTTCAGCTACAGGCTGTGGAACCATTCTGCAGATGGGAAAAAGGGAGCATTGTTCCCTCTTCCCACCCCCATACATCTGCCCAGCTAAGTTTCTCGGGTTGTGTGCCGCAAGAAGAAATGGGTCATTACATATTTATTTCTTAATATAGACATCTAAAAACATCATTTTGGATCACACTAGTGGTCCATTTAGCTGACTATCATGTCTCTGATAGTGTCCAGAACCAGGCACTTCAATAGGAAGGGGAAACAATCCCCATAATGAAAAATTATGGAATATCATAGCAAACGTTTCTACTTAACTCCATCAGTCAGTGTTTGGCTTATGTCCTGAAGCATGATGGTTTATATCCCTTACAAAAGAATTTCAGTACAGTTTATTCCCTAACTTATGCATGCTGGAAAGAAATTAGGAATACACATTTGGAATAAATCTATATACTATATTATTGGATATAATTAAATCACATTAAGCCTGAATGACTTTCTGAAAGATAACTTTCCCCAGCTGCTTCCCCAAATGTACAAAGGAGAAATCTTTTTCAGCTAATAAAACCATGTAAGAATGTACTTTTATTAATAGTTGTTTTCAACAGCAAACCACCAAATCCCAGAAGTACCAATCAAATCTAGTACAAATTGATGCAGCTGTGTCAGTAAAAAATGCAGAAGCACTTGAATTCTTTCCAGAGTAACTGTGAAACAAAAATACTGTCCTTTCACTATATTTTAACTGCAACTAACATTTGTTTAATAGACTATGAAGTGTGAATGTAACATTGTTTCTGGCAGTGATGCCACTTGCTAAGTTAGGAGGTAAATGATCTCACAGTAACCATGATTCTCTTCTTCCAAATCTCTCTTAGGCCTTGTACACACTGCAAAGTTATTGCACGATAAAGCCCTTTATCGTGCAATAAGAAGCCGAGCGTACACACTGTACTTACAGTTTTTGCGCGTTAAGACCCTTCTTCTTTCGCAAAATGTAAACCACCTAAACGAGCGTGGTTGCTGCTAACGCGGAATAGCTATTGCGTGTCAGCCCGTGTGTGTACGCTTCTCGCGCAATGTGAACATTCTGGAAATGGCCCACAATTCCAATCCCCTCCCTTCTGCACTTCCGCCTGTCCTCTATTGCCGTGATGTCATTTTTCCCAACCTCCCCTTCTGCCCCGCGAATTTTTGAATTCCCCACTCTCCCTTCTGCCTCGCTGTTCTGTGCTGCTGCCCCTGTGTGCTCTGCTCGCAATGTCTTCACGCCGCAGCAAACGAGCTCCAGCCTGGACAACAGCAGAGGTGATGGATTTGATAGGAATCTGGGGAGAGTCCGCCGTGCAGTCACAGTTACGTGGCAGCCGGAGGAATTTCGACATTTTCGGACAAATATCTCAGGCGATGACTGAAAAGGGGTACGAGAGAGATACTCTGCAATGCCGGGCCAAGGTCAAGGAGCTGCAGATAACGTTCCACAGAGCCAGAGAGGCCAACCGGCGCTCTGGCTCCGCGCCAGCAACGTGCAGGTATTACAAGGAGTTGGAGGCGATCCTGGGCGGAGATCCCACAACCACCCCGATCTCTACGGTGGACACTTCCGCGACTGCATCAGAAAATGAAAAGGCGGCAGAAGGCGACGATGCAGTCGTTGACGAGGAAGCAGAGGAGGAAGAGGACGAGGACGGAGACAACGGAGCCACCGAGCTGGGGAGCCAGGAGTTATTCGCCACCCCGCCAGATACAAGCTCCACGGATTCCTTTTCAATGCCTTCCCAGGAATCGGCAGATGGCACCTCTGGTAAGTTATGTTCGCAGTGCTCTCTATTCTAGCAGCTACAGCTTAGCGTGTACAGGAAGATAACGCTTTGAGTTCTCCTTTTATGTGTCTTCTTTTCGGTGCGCTAATGATGTGTCGTGGTGTTACTGGCATTACATAAAAAGCGCATCAATGCATGCCTCGATTGCCAAGTAGTCGTTCCCTTTCATGTCACTGAACGCGTGCTCCAAATATCTCCAGAGTCTTCTCTTGAAATTAGATGGTAGAGCGAGCCTCTGCCCTCCACCATTCAGGGAGACTCTTCCTCTCAGGCTAGCAAGCACGGCTGCGGGAACCATTGCCGCGCACAATCCTGCAGCGTAAGGTCCCGGCTGGAAGTCAGCCACATGCAGGAGATGCATTCTCGCTTGCAGAGGCACTCTAAGCAGCGTGATATCTGCTTCTATTGCAGCCATCTCTGACACGGGATCAGAACAAGCAGCGTCAATAGTCAACTGTCCCGTGGACCAACTCACAGCAACACGTCCCAATCTTTGGGAAACTTGTTACTGCCCCCCAGTATGTCCTCCCTTGAGTAACCAAGGAATGTGTTGTGAGAACATCCTTATTTGCACCTGAACGTGGCGAGAACAATAATGCCATTCAAACTGTTTCATATCTGCACAGGA
Organism: Pelusios castaneus; assembly: GCA_007922175.1. Taxonomy (NCBI): domain Eukaryota; kingdom Metazoa; phylum Chordata; order Testudines; family Pelomedusidae; genus Pelusios; species Pelusios castaneus. The sequence goes on from ML685837.1 coordinate 1,929,429, forward strand.
ACGACCTTCGATGGACAGTGTACAGCTGCTGCAGAACGTCTGAGGAAGATAAGGCGGAAGCCCCGCAGGAGCAAGGAAGATATATTTAAAGAACTCATGCAAGCCCATGAGGCTTCAGCGAGGGAGACAAGGCAATGGAGGAGGCAGTGCAGGCAGGACAAGAGAGAGAGCAGCGAGAGGAGGGAGAAGCAGAAGGATGCCCTAATAGGCATTCTGCACGAACAGACAAACCTCCTGAAGACCATGGTCGGTCTGCTCTAGTCTCGCCCCCCCCCCACCCTCAGCATCATCTTCCTTTCCCTCCATCCACGCAACATTCTCCCCCCAGACAGTTTTTAGACCACCATGGACACCCATGGTGCAATGTTACCTCAACACCTCCCCCAACGTATGTCGTAGAGTCCCGCACCTATACCCACCTTTAGTCAACCCTTCCCTCACTGCTAACTTTACATTATTGTTATATTAATAAAGGACAAGCAATGTTAAACTCAATGTGACTTTATTTGGTGTCATTCTGAATATGCCCTAAACGTTTGCTGTTATAAAAACACAGAACGGGAAAAAAAAAAAATCAATGAACTAATTCTCATACAGTTAAAAAAAATAGCAATTAAAAAGTAAAAGAGAGATAAAAAGGTACACTTTTAGTCCGCAGTACCGAAATGATTCTTTAGCGCCTCCCTGATGCGCACAGCCCTTAGCTGAGCCCCCCGGATACCCCTGGTGTCCGGTTGTTGGTAGGCATATTCTAGGCGTTGTGCCTCCATGGACCACGAGCTATTAAATCTCTCCCCCCTGTTTTCACAAATATTGTGAAGAACACAACACGCAGAAATGACTGTAGGTATGTTGTCCTCATTTAGATCAAGCCTGCCGTACAGCGATCTCCAGCGTGCTTTTAAACGGCCAAAGGCACACTCAACAACCATTCTACACCTGCTTAGACAGTAATTGAAGCGCTCCTTGGCAGGATCCAACTTCCCGGTGAAAGGCTTCATAAGCCACGGCATCAGTGGGTAGGCGGGGTCCCCAAGGATAACTACTGGCATCTCAACACCCTCCACTGTTAGTTTCTCGTCGGGAAAAAAGGTGCCCACCTGTAGCCTTCGGAACAGTCCAGAGTTTCTGAAGATGCGTGCATCATGCACCTTTCCAGGCCAACCTGCATTTATGTCCGTGAAGCGACCACGATGGTCCACCAGTGCCTGAAGAACCATGGAGAAGTATCCCTTACGATTTATGTACTCGGAGGCGAGATGGTCGGGCGCGAGAATAGGGATGTGAGTTCCATCTATTGCACCACCACAGTTCGGGAAGCCCAACTCCTTAAATCCCTCAATGATGTCCCTCACGTTCCCCAGTGTCACCGTCCTCCTTAGCAAAAGACGGTTGATGGCTCTGCACACTTGTGACAGTGCTACTCCAACGGTCGAATGTCCGACCCCGAACTGGTTTGCGACCGAGCGGTAGCAGTCCGGGGTTGCCAGTTTCCATAGGGCAATAGCCACACGCTTCTCCACGGAGATGGCGGATCTCATCCTCGTGTCCTTGAGCAGCAGGGCCAGGGCAAGCTCCTGGCAGAGTTCCATAAATGTGGCTTTCCGCATTCTAAAGTTCTGTAGCCACTGCTCATCATCCCACAGCTGAAGGACGATTCGGTCCCACCAGTCAGTGCTCATCTGCCGGGACCAAACACGGCGATTCAGGCTGTGCAGCTGGTCTGCGAAACTGATGAGAATATCAGTTCTGTTCTCAAGGCTGTCAGTATCCGAAATAGAGTCATCCGAGTACTGCTCTGGATCAGAGCTAAAGGCGTACTGCATCAGAATCTGGGTTGTGTTTACAATGCTGAACGCAGCATTCAAGATCACAGCTGAATCCATGTTGATTATTAAAAGGCAGTTCCGGAAACCGGTTGCTTCAATTTGAAATTCGCGCTCGTTGCTATTGGCAACTGCTGGGTAGCGTCGGTAGCATAATGCACCACGGGAAATGATATTGGGGACTGTGGGATAGGTACCCACAATTCAGTTTGTTTTTCTGGAGGACTGCGAAAAGAAGGGGGGGGGGCTTTGTTCCGTTAGAGCCAGCCGAGTGTGTACGCGATCTCGCGCAACAACAGCCACGGGACATTTAAGGGCCAACAGGATTATTGCGCGGTAAGAATGGTAGTGTGTACATAGCCTTAGTTTGACAATATTGGAACAAAACCCAACACTCTCATAGTTGCCTCCCAGATACCAATGGCCTGAAGCCATACTACCTTGTTATGTAATCCTTATGCACGTCATACATGCTAAACACGTTTGAGTTAGATCAGACTTGGATGGAAGACATGTTGTGACTATTAAACCTATACATTTTACCCTAATTTTAAGCACAAATGTGAAAAGCAATTGAAAACTCATAAAATGTTACAATTATCTGCATTTTGACTACTTAAAAATTAACCCCAAAAATAAATTGAGTTGTTTTCAATAAATCTCTATTATAAATAAGTGCAAGAGAACCATACAAAGAAGCTGGATTAGTCCAAAGGAAAAGGACCTACTAACAGAATTCAAAGACTGCTGAAATCATGCTCAGTAAAACCAGACGATGTGGAACCAGAAGTTCTTTAGCCAAAATTGGTGTGACAAATATCAGACCTAATTGGTAGTCAAAATAATGATGGGAATAAACTACATCACCCACTTGTCCCCTTTTGGGGTCTCTTAGGCTGCGTCTACACTGGTAAATTAAGTCGACTTAAGCTTGGCTTAAGTCGACTTAATGTGCCCTGCGTCTACACTACACTTTGCTTAAGTCGACTTAAGGAACTTAAGGAAAATAAAGTCGGCTTAATGAAAATTAAGTCGACTTTATTAAACCACCTTCCTACTCGACTTAAGGCTTAATTCAGCTTTTTAAAGTCAAATTAAGCCAGTGTAGCCCTGGGGTAGCCCTAAGTCAACTTAGGGCTACCCCAGGACTACACCAATGCCCTCCCTGCTGGGGGAGGTACAGGGGGAGCCTGGCATGCCCCCCAAAGGGCAGGGCATGTGGGCATGGTGTGACACTGTCTGGATTTAGGGAAGCATTTATGATAGATGGGTGTTAAGGAATGTTAAGGAATCTGCCAGGTGATATGGTCCCAGGGAGTAAACTGATTTGCCATTAAGGACACAATGGTTGTATTCTTTATGTCCTTAATGGCTCATCAGGATACTCCCTGGGATCATTCTACCTGGAAAATTCCTAAACATTAAGTTTGTTCACATCCTCCCGTCTAAGGCATTCGTCCAGAATGACACAAGTTAAAGTATGGCTATAACATCAAATTCTTAACTTCTAATCGAAATAGAATTCCTAGGCATAAACTATATAATCATTCCCAGCAAATTACTACCTTTCTATTGATACCAAACATGACATAGTTCCTATGGATTATAGCATTTATGAGATATCCATTGAAAATAGTATCATAAATGCTTCCCTAAATCCAGACAGCATCACACACAGGGCTCTGCCCTGCCAGGGTCCCTGTACCCCTTTGCCCCATTGTACACAGAGGGTGCCCCCTCCGCCACCGTGGAACTGCCCAAGGTCCCTAGGCCCACAAAGTCGACCTAGAGCATCCAGTGTGGACGCTCTAGGTTGACTTTGTAAATTCCCCTTTAAGTCGATTTTAATTTTAAGTGTAGACACACTAAGTTGACTTAACTAAATTGACTTTAAGTTGACTTAGATAAGTCGACTTAGTTAAAGTCAACCTAAAAGTGCAAGTGTAGACATAGCCTTAAAGAGAGACTTTAAAAATAAATTAATCTCACTCTCGCTCTGTCTCATCACCCATCTCACTTTGCATCCCAGTTCAGCAAGTCTTGTCTCATAGATTTCAAGGTCAGAAGGGACCATCACGATCATCTCATCTGACCTTCTGACATTACAGCCCAAAGAATCCCTCCTAACCACTCCTGTGATAGACCTCTGACCTTCGGCTGAGTTACTGAAGTCCTCAATTCATAGTTTAAAGACTTCAAGTTACAGAGAGTCCACCAGTTACACTAGTTTAAATCTGCAAGTACCCGCATGCTGCAGAAGAAGGTAAAAACCCCTAAGGGTCCCTTCTAATCTGCCTTGGGTGGAAAATTCCTTCCTCACAGCAAGGTAAAAGGAATAGACCGGACCAAAAGACTTTCTGCCAGGAAAAAGGCCAATGGCCTTGCTCTTGTCCACAGAGCTTTGTTTTCCAATTTTAAGTTCTGAAAATCATCATGACATGCTGCCCTCAGCCCACCAGCAGAGAAAAATAATTGTCAGCACCACAGAGACATGGTTTTGCCACCCATTCTCTGTTGTACTACTTCCCGCCCCCGCCCCCCATTTCTTTCCTCTCATCCTCTCTTTCCTTCTCTCAGCTCTTCATCAAACCCTGAAATCAAATGCACAGTGAAATGAGATGGCCATCTCACCAACCAGCACCACCCTGCCTGTCTAAGAAGCAATGACCCAACCATATGATATCCCTGACCAGAAAGCGAACCAGGACCCAAAGAACAGTCGTCTAGCCAGCCAAAGAATCCATTTGTGGCTAATCAGTCATCCATTTTTCCAAAGGTGTCAACAAAAGCTTTATTTCCCCCACCCTGTCTATCATCTTTCCTCCATGTTGTTTATTAGCAACAGGAGATGTGAATACCCTTTACACATCAAAACTGAAAGTAAATGTAATCCTTTCCTTTTAATCAAAGAAAGGTTGTTCTACAAATAAGAGACACTAATATTTTGCCTTCAAAAGAAGAGAGACTTAAAAAGTTTTAATTATTTGCTTACCATAATCACTTAATTTCAGTTTCAATTAAATTCTTATTTTAATTTTTTGTTCTCCTTTGCAGTTAATCAATAAACTTTCAACTTTAAAATGAACTCTTAGGAGTGTTTGCCAAAAAAAATCAAGTAATCTATGGTCTCTGGAAAAAAAAAATCTTTGTACCACTGTTATTTTAGTCAGTAAAAGAGTCTTAACAACTTTAACTTTTTTGAGCATTGAAATTAACACAACTGACCCTAAGTGCTGAATGAAATTGTGTCAGTTATGTTCTTCCCACTGGGGTGTTAAACAGAAGTCACAACCATTTGTGGTCACTGAAGTCATCACAGCACTTTTCAAAATAGTATGGATTTTAACTCCGTGTCCTAGCAAACTTTCAATTTGGCTAATTATATTCTGACTACCTAGATTGTGCCCCTTATTTTTAAATGGTTACAATATATTCTTCACTCTTAGGCAAAGTCTACACTAAAAAAGTTAGGTCTACGCAGCTATGTTGCTTGGGGTGTGTGAAAAATTCAGTTAAGCTGACCTAACCCCTGGGGTTGCCAGCACAGGGCTGACGGAAGGAGAATCCGTCACAGTGCTGCAGACAATGGCTATCCTCAAGCACAGCCCCTGTGTCACTGCAACATTTCTAGTGCAGACATAGCCCCAAACTGTTGTGTAAGAATGCTGGGCATTGTTGAACTTTTGACATCAGATACACAACAGTGATTGGAATAAATCCTGCATATGACTTGTGTATCAGTTTATAAGTGTTTTGGGATCTTTCCAGATTTAAAAAAGCTATATAAATGTACATTACTACGATCATCCTTTGCAACTCACAAATTTCAATAGTTTTCACATTATAATGTACAGCCTGTGGGAAAACAATTACTAATAAATCAGTATAAAAAGTGACAGCCAGATCCCAAAGTGCTTTATATTACATTACTGAGTGTACTGTGAATGGCTAGACAGACAAATTAACTGATTTCAGGAGGATTAATATTCCTAAAAGAGTTTTAGTACTGGCTTGAGCAGAAATGGGAGCAGTTTAATTAATAAATAAATAAATACCACCTAGCTCTTGTATATTGCTTTTTAATCATAGATCTCAAAGTGTTTTACAAAGGAGGACAGTATCATTATTATTCCCATTTTAGAGATGGGGAAAATGTGGCATAGAGAGACATGACTTGTGCAACTAATATCAGAAGTTTAAAAAAAAAAAAAGCAATTTAAAAACAATATACACATATATCAACAACGAAAAATTCTAAACATTAAAAACTTGTGCACAGCAGACTTATAAAAATGCTAAACAGAATGCCTATGCATACAATCTAGATACTCTTGACATACAGTTTAAAATTAAAAAAATAAAATAAAACAAAAACCAAATCCAAAGTCTAGGGACATCTTTTTTAAATAGAAATTTGTTAGTAGTGCCATACAATTAAAAAGAATGAGGAAAGTAATTTTAAACTTAGCTTTGCACCTCATTGTTTTTAATTGATAAACTAATAACCTATGAATTAGCTGTTTCCTATTATTCTGAATAGACGATTTATATCTGAGTGTAGATGTTTTTAAATAAGATCATCTCCCTTATTAATTTATAGAAACTAATGACTTTCTAGTAGTAGCTCCATAATCAAAATTAAATAATCCAATAGACAACAACTTTCTACCACCAAAAAAGCACAACTTACATTTTTCTTGCTCTAAAAATAAACCAATTTCACAAAAACTCTGCTTTCTTTGTTTTAAACAAGGATACTGTACAGCTCAGAACATTACCTACAGACATCTTTAATCCTAGCCAAAATGCAGATGGAGCCATCCAACAAAATCTAATTTTTAGTTTCTATGAGCATATTTATCTCCTCTACCTCATTAACATAGGGGGGAGCAATTTTTAATGACTTATCAGATTTAAAATCTTGCCTCACAAAGCTGGAGTTAAGACAGTGAGTAATGTGTGGGTGGGTGTGTCTTGCCAACACTCACTGATGAGCAAAAGTGTACATGTATGAAAATAAAATCTGTTTGTTTGTTTGGTCTGCACCACATGTTAATTTGTCATTGTTTGGCAATGTTTCTAAACATATTTGGGAACTTTATTTATACCATTTTAATCTAAACAAATAGTTGTATGTGGGAAATTTGTCACAGCATAGCATCTCATACCACTCTCCTATTCTCTGGATCAGCAGTTCTCAATCACTGTGTCAGGACACATTAGTGTGCCACCCACACAGCAGTAAGAGTGTCACGGAAAGCTGGGAAGATGGCTGGATTCAGCCTGGGGAAATGGAGTGGTGTGTCTTGTAAGGTCGAGATATGCCGCAACGTGTGTTGCAACTCACAAAGGTTGAGAACCACTGCTCTGAATGAATTACAGTCTCTAAATGCCAAGTTAGGGAACATATTGCAGCAACATTTGGTTCTTTGGTAGACACAATGAGCAACTGCATAGGTAACTCTAGAGTTTACTAGATACATCACATGATTACATTATGAAATCTTCCTTTCAGTTGGTGTTTGCCATATATGCACCTTACTCTCTGAGGAATGTACATACACATGCACTCTTTCATGGTTAGGCTTTGAAGAATTTAGTTTTAATTACTATATAGTTTTAATGGAACAATGTTAAACATTTTTCTATTTTTAGCCATTTACAGTTTTACATTTGCAGGATATTGGGGGATCCAGATAATAATTAATGAAGTAGACATTGAGATTCAAAAAGTTAAAGCTTCATAACCTTTAAAACACAAAATATCAACGTCATATATCAAAACATACAAAGTAAATGTTCTTTTCTCAAACTCTAATAACTTTTCAGGCAGAATTTTTTTCTTATTTTGCTTGTCTGGAAATTTCAATTATCAGCAATGGAAATATTTTTTTATTGATATATGTATATATGGTGAAATCAACATTTACCAACATTTATCAATAAAAATCTAATGCAAGTTTATTTATGGTATAAACTTTCACACCATCTTTAGAGTCATTCTCATCCAAAATGTATGTAATCATGCAATCAATTTCCTGAAATTAAAAGAGTAGGAGCCATGTGCGGATGGATGGATTTTTGACCTTCTCGTTTTCTTTGGGGATTTTTTCGTTTTCTTTGGGGATTTTTATGTATTTCTAGTTAAAAACCCAGACAATCACCCTGTGAATTTGTTCACAAAGAGGACCGCATTATTATCTAGCACAAAAATAGGAAGGTAACTGTTTGTGAACATGACTCTTAAAAAAACTAATATATTCTGTTGTGTTTCCGCCTAGATAAATCATTTAATAGGCAGCAAAGTAGGTTACTCCTCTATACCCATGGGAACACTCCTTTCAGTAATCTTTTACTGCACTCTTTGTAGGTCATATATTGTTAATCCCTGTCAAAAGAAATGTTTGCAAGTAGGGGGGAAGTTACCTGAATACCTCTGTACAGTACAGTATACTATAAAAGGTCTTAACCTTGCCCTCCTCCATCCTGGCATGTGTATATATACACTTCTCCTCTGTGATTTCCACTTCATGCATCTGACGAAGTGGGTTATAGTCCACGAAAGCTTATGCTGAAGAAAATCTGTTAGTCTACAAGGTGCCACAGGACTCTCGTTGTTTTTTGCTGTACAACAGACTAATACGGCTACCCCTCTGGAAATTTCTTAACCTTAGTGAGGATAAGGATATTGTAGACATGCTGAGCACACAAGGCATGTGGGCTTGTAAGATCCACAGTGAAATACAGTTCCACCCTGGTAGATCCTTAGAGATCTGTATAGAGAGCTTGTCAATCTGCACTATGGCCTTGCCCTTTCGTTCCTTTCCTTCACTAGAGTTCTAAGAATTCCCCTGACCCTGGCAATGGCTACTTTTTTCTCCAAGGCAGCAGGTAGAAGCCATGGACTAAGAATGAAGTGTCTGTTTTGATTAAGGTAAGAGGCTTTATCTTATCTTAAAATACAGTCTTAATCATTATTTAGCAACCGCTATTAATATTGACTAGCACTTAGAGTTCCAGAGCTGTTTAACATCTGCTTAAACACTACTTAATCAACAGCACTGGTTATATGCGTCCTCTTTAAGAACTAGTCTACTTACAAATTTTATACATATAACCAGGGCTTTTTTCCTGCTGATACGCACCGGTATGAGTACTAGTACCTATTTTTCCCTGGCCGGCCCCACTGCCCAGGTGGGTTCCAGGGTCAGTAGGGCAAGGAAAGGAGCAGGTCTCCTTTCCCCTGATGACCCCAGCCCCCAGCTGGGCAGCAGGGGCCAGGAGCAGTGGCCGCAGGCCAGAATCTGGTTGCCTGGGAGCTGCGGCCAGGCTGGAGCTTCTTCAAAATGTTCAGATGCATGGTTCAGGGCAGAGCAGCCTGGCCAGGGAGTGACTCTGGCTGCCTCCAGCCGGGGAAGGGGACAGAGGCGGGGGCGCGGTCGAGAGGAGCAGGGAAGGAGTCCGGGGGAAGCGAAAGGAGTGGGGAACCGGTGGGCAGGCGGAAAAGGGGCCCGGGAGGGGGCAGAGAGGTGTGGGGAGCCGGTGGAGGGGCCGGGGGGCAGGGAAGGGACTGTGGGGTTCCGAGAGGAGCGGGAAAGGGGTAGAGGGGGGCTGAGATGAGTGGGGAGACGGCGGGTGGGGGGGTGAGAGGAGTGGGGAAAGGGGCCAGGGGAACAGCGGGGGGCAAAGGCGGGGCCTAGGAAGTCTGCTGGGGACCGGTGGTGGTGGAGGTTCCTGACCACCCCCTCTCCCTCTCTGCCTCCTGCCCACACCACTCTTGCCGGCATACCAGCACCTTTTTTTTTTTTTTTAAAGAAAAAAAGCACTGCATATAACTGTAATAAGTATAACTACTTCATTTAGGGTTGTGATTATTTTTAAGCAAAACAGTTATACTGATGCAGGTTCCTTGGCCTTGCCTTCACTAGGGACTAAAATTGTGTTCTTAATTCAAACTACCTATCTCAAGTTAATTACTTTGATATAAAATCCTAGTGAATATAATGCAGTTTGTCATTTCCACACACTAGCAGGTCAAGTTAAAGACTAAGCTTTAACGCAACATATTCCAAAGGGGAGCTGTATTAGTCTAGGTCAGCAAAACAAACAAGGAGTTCTGTGGCACTTTTAAAGATCAACAAATTGCGAAAAATTGTGGATGCAATCATCTTTAAAAGTGCCACAGGACTCCTTGTTTGTTTTTTAACTCAACATATTAAATCATGTAAAGACAAACTGCCTGACCTTCACTAGATTTTTACATTGCGTTAAAAATACACCTTTCTTCCAAGTGAAGATGCAGCTTGTGTGTTACACCAGTAAACATGCCTTATCCCAATAATGCTGATTTCCCTTCCCATATAAGAATAATCTATGACAGTATATGAGAAACAAGGTGGGTGATATATTTTTTACTGAATCAGCTTCACTCAGTAGAAGGGTTTTTGAGATTATCAGAGCTCTTCCTTAGGTTGCCAGCACAGGTTCAACAAAGCTGCAACACCACTGCAGATTATACCAGTATAAAAACCCTTATACTGGTGTATCAGTGTCCACACTACATGGGTGATAACATCTCAGTTTTGCCAGCAAAGAATAACTAGTACAACTTGCCTGTGTGGACAAGCCTTGTGTGATATTTTGTTACTATTTTTTCTGATTAAGCCTGCCTTTACCATTCTCTCTCATTAGTTAACTTGATTGCCTGGGAGCAGACTCAGTAGGAGTAGCAGCTTGATGAAGAGCATCCCAATAAAAGAAACATACTGTACTTTAGGTGAATGCTTATGAGGTCATTTCAGTGGCTTGGTGACTGTGGAAAAATATCATTAACTTAACAGCACAAATAGCACAAATAGTTCCTCCCGTTACTGTGTCACAATGCACCAGCGGCCTTTCAAAATCTTCCAGAATCGACTTTGTCTGGGAGACATGCCAGAAATTGTTCGGTAAATACCAGAGAGCAGTGCAACAGTGGTTTAGAACAGCACTAGCTTTGATGCATGTGGAAACTGCAAGTGTTTAGAGTATGCATCCATATGCCTAGCATGAACATACATAATTATTCATGCTTAAATCAATTCTATTCCATCAATTCAGCTGGGAACGGTTCAGTTCATTAGTGCAGACACAGACCATGAACTAGTGTTACTTCACTTTGAAATGGACTTACAGCAACACAAAATAATAAGACTTGTGGTGTGTTTCTGGTGTGAAGCATGTTGTAAAGTACCACTGCAACTCAACACCAGCACCTATACAACTCCTCTCTATATATAAAGCTATGGATCTCCCCTAATCAGATGACTTCAGGAGTGGAGGATTTAAGAAATCACACCAAATATTACAACAATATTAAAATCACAGGAGCTGGCAACATTGCACACTGATGCTGAAACATGACCCCAACAATGCAACAAAACATCACAGACACTATGTTGCAGCAGGCATTCTTTTTCACTTTATTCTTTCCTTCCTGGACGTGGTGGATAGAAGGGAAGAGGAAATCATCCAATTTCTCCATCCTCTTCCCAGGCCCCTTGGAAGATCAAGAAAAGAACCTAATGGTTCCACTCTTCCCTCAAAGGGTACCTCTGTCTATACAGCAAAAAGCAAACAAAACCCAAAGTAAGTCCCAGAGCCCAAACCTACAAATTCAGGTTCCCTCAGATCAGAACTAAACTTCACTGAGTAGACACCTTCAGGCTCTGAAACCCCAGGGTTAAAGTTAGGGGGAACGCACTAGAATGCAGTTTCGGGGCCCACAAATTTGAGGTGCCAGAGTTCCAGGGCCCCTAAAAATAGAAAAATCCAGCAGAATGCATGTTCTGCCCTGCCCTAGCTGCTGGCAGGTCCTACATCCCACCATTGTTAATCACAATACTTATTGTGTTAGGCAGTGTTTGCTAGTTTGTGACAATAATTGCTATAGACATAAACACCATATAAAATTATAAATATTTTTATGGAGCGATAACTGATGCATGTGGTACTGAGAAGTGGTTGCAAATGCCTACCTGGGCTGGGCCCACACATGCATGAACTGGGCCCAGACAATACGGGAAGGGAGCCCGGAGATTAGGAGGGTTCTGGGGCCCATCAAATTATACTTTAACCACTGCTGAAACCCATCCCGCTCCCCAGACTTCAAAGTCTTCCTCCAGCATTTCTGTGTGGCTATTTTAGCCACCTAACCAGAGGTCAAATTGGGATCCAAACTTTCCCTCCAAAGCCCAGGAGGGTTTAGATTTGAGGGTTTTTCCAGTTCTGGCTGGTACAGGCCCAAGGGTTGCAGGCTGCCTCACCAAAGCTCTGAACAGAAGGGCTCAAAGAGCCAGACCTGGTGTCCTGGCTGGACTTGGCCTCCAGCCCCAACTTGGGCAGGCCCAGACCCAGCCCATCCCCCAGGTTGGCTGAGATTCCCACGTGGGGACCATTTTGGCGGGACTGTCACACAAATATCCCCGGCCAGCTCATGGCCGGACCCGAGGCACGGCTCGGCCTTCGTGGAGATGGAGAAGAGAGGGTTTATGTCACGACATGGCGATGCCCGAGTCACGACACAGCCCTCCCAGTCCTACCTTCCTGCGGCTGCTGCCCGGGGGCTGCAGGGTGCAACAGGCGCCGGGCTCCGAGCTCCTCCTGCGGCTGCTTCTCAGGTAGGTCACCCGCCTCCTGCTGGCAGGTGCCGCCTCCGGCCGCCCAGTCCCCGGCTCCAGGTGCGCCTCCGCCCCGCTCTTGCGGCTACCGCGGGCCGGCCCTAGCCGCCGCTCCAAGTCCCGGGCGGGCAGAGCCCTGGCCGCCGCTGCTCCCGTCTTCTCCTCCGGGGCCCAGGAGCGCCTGAGCCCCAGCTGCAGGCAGAGCAGGAGCGCGGCCGAGAGCAGGCAGAGGCGGAACGCGAAGCCCTTCCACAGCGGCTTCTCCTTGGGCAGCATCGCCCCGCTGCAGCAGCCGGTGGGCCGGGCTCATTCCCCCGCCGCTCGCTGGAGCCCCTGGCAGCCGGAGCCGGCTGGGCTCTGCAAAGGGGTGGGGCCGGCGCGGGCAGCGACACAGCCCACACTCGGCCTGACACTCGCCCGCTGGGGTTTGCTCCCCCTGCCCGGGGTGGGACCTGGCTGAAGAGCAGAGCTCACCTCGGGGCCAGCAGCACCCGCTTGCCGGGCTTGCTCGGCTTCGTGCGCTGCTCTCAGTCAACACTGCTGCCTTGTGCCTCTCTGAGCTGCCGAGGAGCAGATCACGGGGCAAAGAAACAGTGCGACAACTTTCTGGCCTCCTTACCTCGCCCCCGTTATTTCAGCATTAGCCCTCACTTTGGTTACTTCAGATTTTGTCACGTGGTTAAAATGAAAGTAGACTGTTTTGTCAAAGGCTTGAGGCAGAAGCTATTAAGGTGGAAAGAAAGTTTGCAAAACCATTGTGTTATGCTTAATTTTTAAAATGGCAACTTCAAAGATGCACGATCAGTCATTTCAGAGGTGGCTGGCACTGGCTGGCAGCCAGAGGGGTTAACTGCTTACAGGAACCTGCGCTTAGCTTGGGTATTAACTTCCACTTCTTACCAGCAAACTGTTGCTAGTGAAATTAAACGAAACCCCTTTTGTCTTGCAGGCAAAAAAGCCAGAGTCAATCCCTATGGAAGAGAAAGGTATTGTGCAAAGCAAGTATAAAGAACAAATGAAAAACAGAGGCGGCATTTGGCAGTTAGGGGCCCTAGGTGAAGGCCCATTGTGGGGTTCCCTATAGACCCACTGGGGCCCCCCTCTGGGGCCCTGTTCCCCCTCCCCCCACCCTCCCTTGCTGCCCTGCCCCACCCCCCACCTCCAGCCCCAGTTCCCACCCATGTGGCCCTGGCCCCATGAGCCAGTTCCTCCTCCTGCTGCTGACCAAGGTAGATGGGTCTTTTGGGGTAGAAAAAGCAGGTGATGGGACCCCTTATTGCTCAGGGCCCTAGGCATGTGCCTGCTTTGCCTACCCCAAAAGCCGCCTCTGATGAAAAATATGTACATTTTGTATGGTCTGTCTCAAAAAATAAATTCTGAGGAAGATTTTTAATGGCCTCAGTTGTATTCTATTTTACATACATTTGAGAGTAGCTTGGCTGTTGTATACCCCTGTGGTTCAGATACAGCAGGTTGTTTTCAGCTTAGCAGGAGCCCCAAAAACCTGACAGCAGGTTCAAGTGGCTTACTAACCATATTGTTTAATGGAAGAGTTGTCCTGACTCCTGGCTAGAAGGAAAGAAAATCCTGGGGTGTTCTTCCTGGTATGGAAAAAGCTGACAAATGTCCTACAGCATTCAGCATAATGAGGTGGGAGTAGCACAGACATTTTGAATCTAAAGAGTCTTTGTCATTTTGCTCATTAATACAACAATATGCCAGTTTTTAATCAAGACATTTTTTTTAAACTTCAGATGTTACCAAAAGATAATTACTATAGACGAAGCCTTCCTTGTTTTCAAACAAGCTAGGAGTTAATTCCTTGCTTACACCACACATATGTGGACAGGACTTAGAAGGCAAGGCTGGGGAACTACGGCCCATCAGGATCTTAAAGGAAACATAGCAAACTATGCATCTACACTGCAATAAAAAAATCCCACAGCATTGGGTCTCAGAGCCTGGGTCCATTCACATGGGCTCAGAGTGCAGCTCTAAAAACAGCCGTGCAGACAGGCTTGGACTGGAGCCCAAGCTTTGACATCCACTGCCCGCACAGAGGATTTTTGTTTGTTTTTTAAAGGGGTAGTCAATAGATGGACCGCAGGGCAAATCCAGAATGTCAGACAGCAATTTTTTTTATTTACTGATTATCTTTTTTTAAATTATTTTTACCTTCTCATTCTCTCACAGTGCAATATCCAATACATTGTACTGCGAATTAATGATTGACTGGTTCTCCTTAATTCCTTATTTGCTTTGTTCGACCTATCATCAATTTCCACCAATAAAAAACTGAGAATATGTTCCTTTTTAAAAAATAATTTTGTTTTCCACTGTATGATCATAGGCTCTTTTACACTGTTATAAAGCTATAGTCCCACCTCTGGTGCTTTCAGCATTTAATAGCACCATGTTTAAACATGGCAGCAAAAAAAAAAAAGGAAAGTTGGCACCAAAAACTTTGTTTAAAGAAGAATGGACCGATTTTATTTTATTTTGCCACAACATTTAAAGACTTGACCAATATGGTTAGTTTCTTCAAGAGACTGTGGCTGTTCTTGAAAGTAGGAACATCAAGCAGCACTATAAAACAAAGCACGTGGATTTTGACCACAAATATTCACTGGGCTCTGGTCTAACATCAGACAGGATAACTTCTTTAAAAGATGGATATTTTCAGAGCACAGATAATATTTCAAAGGCTACTTGCACTCAGGTGAAGGCATCTAAAGCTTCATGAAGTGTATGTGGGTAATGGCAAAACACAGGAAACTTTTTACATACAGATGCAAACATGATTTCAGCTCTAATAACCATACACTGCTTAATCCTTTTTGTGGAGAAGAAAGACACTGACACTTTCAAATAAGCGCCACTTTCAGACACAACAGTTATTAGGCATGTTGAGATGATGGCACAAGACATTTTCAAGAAGTTGTGTGAGAAACTGAAAATGGGAACATTTTCTATGGCAGTGAACAAATCCTGTGATATCAGACATAGCTCAGTGCCGTTAAGTCCATTTTTTTGATGGAGAGAAATTTGTGGAGAACTTATCTTTTATACCACATAAACAAATCCTCACTGGTTGTGAGATTGTTAATTGTATTCAGACTTTTTTCTAATGAAGGTTTTGATGTGACTCAGATCGTATCAGTTACAACATAATGTTCCTGCCATGATCAATACTAACCAGAGCTTGTGAAATGCCTCTAAGACTTGAACCCCAATTTGATTTCCTATCACTGTGCAATCTACCAAATTATGCTTTGCGCAAAACTTAGCGATGAATATGCTAATATGTCAGTAGTGATTAAACTTGTCAACATCTGTCCGAACAAGTTAGCAGTGCCAGACAGAGAGTTCAAAAGTTTTTTTTCAGAAGCATCTGCCAAGTACGATGACCTGTTGGTTCATAATGGCTGAGTAGAGGTCAAGTACTAAGAAGGATGTTAGAAACTGAAGTTCAGTGGAAGCATATCTATATAAAATTCCAGGGAAAAAGAAGAGCTACATGCATTTTTGAGTAATGCATGAACATCCTGGCCTTGTTGATTTGGCAGGTCATGGAAATGATTTCAAATTAAAGCTCCAGGGGGGAAATTGAAATGTAGTGAATCTCCATAGCAGTGTCACTTCATTTCAAAACAAACTGATTCTTCAAAAGTGATTTGGAAACTGGAAAGATGCTGCATTTCCTGACACTGCTAAGACACTACAGACATGAATCAGATGGTGTCATCTCTGGAGAGGCTTCTTCAAAACTTCCAGCAGAGGTTCCAAGAATTTAAAAGTGTTGAAGATATTTTTCTGTTTGTTAGGAATCCTTTCAGGGCACAAGCAAATGGCACTTGGTGCAATCAAGCAAAGGCATCCTTTCCAGATGCCTACAACTGGAGCTTACTGATTTATAAGTGGATGAAGTGCTTAAGGTACAGTACACTGAAACTACATATGAAACTTTCTGGACAACCCTTGTGCTGGACTCTAAATGCTAATCTACACTTAAAATTTACAGCAGCACAGGTTACTTACTGTGCCACTGGAAAAGCACTTGTATAGCCATGTTATGTCAACAGGACAGTGTCCTGCCAACATAGCGCTGTCCACACTAGCACTTATGCCAGAGAAACGTATGCCACTTGGGAGGTGGTTTTTCATCCTTGAGTGACAAAAGTTTTGCCAGCAAAAGTACTAATGTAGGCCTAAATATCCACACTTGAGGAAGGTAGTATTTAACATCTTGACTATGTTTGACGCGACATACCTGTGTGAGTCAACTTTCTCAATAATGAACAACATTAAATTGTGTAATTGCTCCATTTTGACTGATAATCATCTGAGCAATTGCCTCCATTTTGCCTTGAGTTAACTCATTCCAGACTTCATTCCAGACTTGTCCAAGGGAGGATGTGTCACTTTTCCCACTGCTGGTGAGTATTAGTATTATACATTATTCAGGATATTTTATTCTACATCTGTATTGCTCTATAAAATACATTTTCAGCAGTGATACTGCAGTTTGAACAGGTATTTCACAGTAATTCATTAATTGTTTTACTTAATACATGTGTGCAGAGGTATGTATTTGTTATTGGAAAGGCTTGAATCGTAAAGCTGAGAGTTCATGTGTACTAAATAGTTTCTTTCAAGCTCTGATATTAGTATTAAATAAGCCACAAAAGACTGGTAGGTTTTAGATATGTCTATCTATATACATATAGGACTACAATAATTTTATATGACAAAAGCGAAGTTAATACTTATCTCAAAACAAATTCAGAACTTGAAAGAGTTGTCTGAAAGTGCTAATATTTGTATCTGACATTTTGTCTATGTCCTTTCTCAAAGACTCAGAGGTCATTTATTACATCTTTCTTGGAGGTTATTTTTAGGTTATAGAGTTACCTGATTTGATTTTTCCATTTAATGCACTAAAATATAAGCAATGGAATATATTACTGATACACAACATTGTATGTGTTTGTTGAACAGGGGCTCTTGCAGTGTGAAAAATGTTTCACTGGATCTTTGACTATACCTTGACCAATTCCAAAATGGTAGCTGTGTTAGTCCAGTTCAGCACTAGACTCCTTGTTTGTTTTACCTTGACCAAGAAATTTTGACCTTGCCCCCCCCCCCCCCCAGACTACCCTGGATTAGTGTCACATGATCATAGGACCGTGCTGTAGCCTAAATTGGGATGTTTCTGGTTTTGTGAACCACTCTGTTTTCTCTTTGTTCATGTGACTGTCTCATAGCTGCAGCCTTCCAACCATTGTGGATTGTACTGCAGCAGGATGTAGCTCTCCTAAACTGAGCTATTTCTTCCCTCCCTACTGCTCTTCTCAGGCTGTCGTGCCTCTCAGCAGCAGCAACTGTCTCAGCTTTGGCCTCTTCAGCTGCATCTCTTCTGTTCACAGCGAAGAACAGAACTCAAGCTCGCCTCTGCTGAGAGAGGCAGTTGGGAGGCAGCTGCTACAAGAAGAAGGAGCATGCATGAGGCCAAGAGTTCAACCCCTGTCTGGAGCAGGAGGAGAGTAGAAGCAGCTGGATGAAAGAAGATAAGTTAGAAGAAAAGAGAACGCAGCTTGTCTTACTTGGAAAACTATTTCTGATGAAAATTTCCATATGGTTCTGTATGTCTCGAGGATAAAACCTGAGGGAGGAACATTTAATGGCCCTACAGGCTCATTCTACCAATTTACAATTGCCAACTTCCTTTTAGTCATGTGTTAGCTTTAAATCATTGGCTGTCTGCATCTGATACGATTCTTGTCAGAAGCGCAGGGTTGGATTAAGGTTCCTTGGGGCCCCAGTGCACACCACTGTGGCCTGTGAGTGGGCCAGCACTGGGGTGGGCCCTGGGGCCAGAGGCCACTCTTCATGCTGGCCCTGATCCTGGTCCAGCTGGTCTGCCCCTGGGTGCTGTGGGACCAGCTGCTGCGCAATGCATTCTTCGCCTGCCCTCCAGGGCCCACTGGCCCCATCCCCGGAGTGGAGCAAGCACTCCCCATTCCACCCCCGGGGACAGACCAGCTGGTCTGGGGCAGGAACATGGAGCCCAGCCTCTGGCCCTAGGGACCCCCCTTTCCCCTAGTGCCCCCCAGGTCCTGCCAGTGCTTTGCCAGACTGAATGGCAGGGGGGCTGGATTAACACAAGGGCCTTAGAGGATGGAGCCTTGGACCCCCCTTTAAGCCGTGGCCTAGGGCTTCAGCTCCTGTAGCCCCTGCGTTAATCCGGCCTTACAGAAGGACCCAGATCCTGAAAATACTGATCACATTCACCAGGACAGAGACGCTTGCTTTAAGATTCACAGAGGTTTGTTTTCAAGCCTCTATTGAAGTGGGATCTCTCCCATGAAAGTTCATGTGATAAAGAAATCTGTTAGTCTTTAAAAGTGCCACAAAACTCCTTCTTTGTTTTGTTGAAGTGAACTAACATGGCTATACCTTTGCAGCTGTTTGCTAGTTATTCCCTTTTCATTTTGAGTACATAAATAAGGCATCTGCATGGAGAAACTAGGTTTAAAAAACTGGACTGAATACAATATGAATGTGAATGGGTAACTGGTCCGGCAGTGTTGCTGATTCTCATGGTTTTATCACAGTCTTGTATTGTTGATATTTTTCTAAATTCCCCATTTTCTGCAGTCAGCAGAGATTCTCACATTCACATAATCACCTTCATTGAAATAAAAAGTTTGTGGTGCTTGTTGTGGAGAAAAATCTTAAAAATATGAGCCTTAAAGGGCAAAAACCAGACAGCAAATAAAACCCACAAATCTATTTTTTATAATCTGGTGATGTTTTAGCCACTGGAAATTTAAGATTCCCTAAAATACCAAAAAATGGATGTTAAAAAAGGTAAGGGAGGTTTGACTGAGTGGATGTAATTTAAAAACAATGTTGCTCCTGACTTTATTAGTGCAGATTTAGTTGTTATTTCTTTATCAGTACACAAATTAAATAGGAAGCTTAATTTCTCAAATTCAGCCATTCTTTCTATCATCACTTAGCCATAAATGCAAACACTGACTTGGCACTACAATAACAATACCAGGCAGGTCATCTTCAATGGGACATTAGTTAACTTCAATTTAAAAGTAGGTGTGAACCAGAAAAGGAAAAAATCAAAAGCTAACATTATACTGATGTTTTTTCCAATGAATTGTATTTCTCACACTAAAATTCACCTCTCCCATTTTCTTTGGATATAAATCTCCCTCCCTCACAAAGGGGAATTGAAAATAAAGGCAAGATATATCAAACGGGCAAGGAAAAATCCTACCTGGACTAAGATGGAATATAATGGGAATTCATACACAATCCTTGAACACTCTCTCTTCTCTCACTTCTCTTCTTGCTGGTCCTCTATCTACTTTACCAAGGAAACAGTGCTTCTTAATTTGTGCCACGTCTTGCTGGGGCTGAGCCCTGGCACCTCCAGCCTTGGCAGTTCAAAGCCAGCAGCTTCCACCCTCTGGCTGTCCAGCTTGAGCCCCACCACTTCTTTCATTACAAAATTAAGTACTGCAAGGAAATTACATAGTAATTGCTTCCTCAAGGATTCAGCTGCAAGGAAGCATTGTGTGAGAAGTGATGGTTAAAAAGAAACTAGAATCTAAAATGTCTAGGCAATGTGCCAAAGCAGGGAGGAGGAATGACCAGAGCACTCTGGTTATCCCCAGCTGGTGGATGATCCTGTGGAGACCATTGCCAGAAGGAGCAGGAGGGACGATCTCCAGGCTGCTGTAACCTTTGCTCACGGCTGGCAGAGAATAAGGCTTCCCCTTTGCTGCTGAGCTTAGAAGAAACTGGATGCAGCAGAAAATCTAGCTGATAATGCTAATGGGACCCAAATGCTACCCTTGAATGTGTTTTAGAGGCCTCCACTGGCACCAATATATCAGGAGTAATTTTATGCAACTATATAAGTCTCCCAGACAACTTTAAAAAGTAAACTCCATCCATATCTGCATATATTTGTAAACTGTGGTTATGATCAGCCAAGTTCTAAATCCATCCTCTAATACTGAATAAGGTTAACATCATTTCAAATTGGTCTATGTAACATAATTTGATCCCATGCGGTACTGCGTTGTGTAACAGAATCTCTCCTCAAAGTAGTGAGCTTTTCCATTAAAAACATGCCAAATTTTAACAAACCACATCCTAATCCAAGGAGTAGTCTGGCAAAGCCAATCTGATGCAATCTTAAACCATACTGACAACAGTAACATTGATACTAGTTTATATTTTGTTTCCCATTGGGCTAATTCCAGTCAAAACTAAGAGGCAGAGAGGTCTATCCAGTCTAAGGTATTTATGGCTTCCAAAGCAGAATAGACACTGCTCTGGGGATAACTGACCTGCTCAGGAGAAAAGATGATCTTCTGTGGAAAACTTTAATACTTCAAAAACAAGGAAGCTATTGTACCGGGGATTTTTTAAAATTACCAAGGGAAAAATAGAGCAAAGGAAAGGCCATACAAATGAGCTCTCCCCCAATATGTCCATGAAGCCTACAGGGTTCTTAGAACAACAGAGGAAAGACTGGATCTCATCCAGCGTTTTTCTTTTAATATAACCTGGTATTATTAGAGTTGGAGGCCTCTTACTCCAACTTCTGTTGTCAGCAGTGCTCTCAGGGTCTCTTTCCTACTTGGAGCATCAATGTCACTTTCCCCTCCAGCTGTTGTTTCCTTGAAGGGTATGTGGAGTGGTTCATCTTCTTCCTGCCTCTCATATAGTCAGTCAGGGAGGTGCAGATCTCTTCAAATTGTGCTAGCGCTTGAAAAGTTGAATTAGAGCAAACAAAAGCCATTCAATAAAACATATAGGGAACTAAATAGCTTTTATGTAAAAACGTGTAAGATGCCCCAAATGAAAGACATTTTGCTAGCTGCTACCTTATTTGCTTCCATTTGTCTTCTGCTAAAGTAGTTTCCTCAAGTGCTTCCAT
The DNA here is from genome assembly GCA_007922175.1 of Pelusios castaneus. Lineage (NCBI taxonomy): Eukaryota > Metazoa > Chordata > Testudines > Pelomedusidae > Pelusios > Pelusios castaneus. Next base: position 1,950,881 of record ML685837.1, read on the forward strand.
ACCTCTTTTGTCAAGTGAAATTGTCTTCAAAATAGCATAAGGACTAGAATGAAAAAAGGAAACTCCAGATATATTGTGCACTTCAATATAAATACAATTCATCCTATTAAGAAGGTGGAAAGGAAAAAGAGCTTGAAGTTAATTTCACTAATGCTGGTATATAAGAGAAATAATGCCACCAAAGTAATTGGAGTTACACTGATATAAAATGAAGATCAGAAGCCTATTATTGACTGATAGGGTGGTCTTTCTTTTGAGTATTCCTCATTTTAACAGATGTAATATAGTTTTCACCCTATGCCATTTAGCAGCAAAGTGGGATAAAAAGAAGGAAGAAAGAGATACAGACTGGCCAGAAAAATCTGCAGATCTTTCTTAATATATGTTCATCCAGTTTATTTTACAGCACCATAATACATTCCTCTTATTTGCAATAAAACCCCTCAGTTTTGTACGTCAATTTCTCTTTTCTTAGAGCAGAGTAGCCATGATTCAGTGACGGCTCATATGTTTTAGCAGAGGGTAGATAGTGGCTGGGGGGAAGGGCGGTGTGGATCTAACCCATTGCTACAACTGTTGACAAACAAGATAAACTGTTCATCTGTGCACCTTAATTTCCTATGGAGTTTTACCAGTATTTAGATGTATTTTTGAAATATGAAGGGAGCATAGAATCATAGAAAGGTAGGGCTGACTGAAAGGAACCTTTAAAAGTCATTTAGTTCAGTTCCCCTGTGCTGAGGCAGGATCATGTATACCTACACCATCCCTGAAAGGTGTTTGTCTAAGCTGTTCTTAAAAATCTCCAATGATGGAAATTCCATACCCTCCAATGGAAACCTATTCTAGTGTTTAATTCTCCTAATAGTTAAGTTTTCCTAATATCTGACCTAAATCCCAGCTGCTCATTTAGCTGATTACTTCTTGTCCTACCTTAATTGGACATGGAGAACAATTGGTCACTGTCTTCTCTATAATAGCATTAATTATTATTAAGGATTCATTATTGAGCTGTGCATCTGTTAAACAGGAATGTCTTGGCATATTACAAAGGGTTTATTTTTCTTGATGTTTTAGCACAAAAGCTGGTAAAATAGAAACATTGTATTGCTAATCCTGGATAAAACAGTAGGTTCCATTTTTGTATTTCATCAAGGACTCTCTGGCTGCAGAGAGAAGCTTGAGCAGTGCTACGGTGTGGTGCCCACCCTCTCAGTCCTGCATCCACCCCCCTTTACAAGCCCAAGAAGTCCATGTAGATAGGGAAAGAGCAACACCTCCTAAGGGCAGGGCCTATCCATCTCAGCTGTTCAAGGAATCTTTGGTAGAAGAATATTGCCACAGCTGCATCCCAACCTACCCTCTGAGAATTGAACTTGTGACATTATTACTTCTCTGGGACCTGGAAACCTCTCTGCACTTTGGACTCAGGCACAGGGAATAGAATAAACCCATACTTGCCATCTGGGGCTCTGGAGCACCACCTTGGGCAGGCCCCTCAGCAAGGAGGGGAAACAATCCTGTGCAGAAAATGTAATATACACAAAAAACTGCTGCACTTCAGGATGGGATTGTGTATGGAAGGGTGCTGGATTGCATTTGAAGACAGTGTTTTTTTTAATAATAAGTATACTCGTAATTGGTAGAGCAGTTGTGGGCACTTTGTATCTGTGTGTGTCTTATTAGGTTCCATGACTTGTGTAGTTTATTTTTTCCCCACCCCTCTGCAGGTAGTCATCTTACTCCCTCCACCGCTCTCCAACGTGCAGGGCGGTTCCTAATTGGTGTCCAGGTCTAAGAGAGGCAGAAGAGTCAAAAGTTCACTCTATTAAAATTAAAGCATGAAACAGATACAAACTGTCTTCATCTGTCCTAGTCAAGGTTATTTAATAAAAGAAAGAAAAACCCAAAAGACTGTCCCCAACTGCTGCTTTGTCTAGTTCCTACCATTGTCAGTTCAGCTCCCCCTCTACCAACGTTCACTCCCATCCTCCGCACTTTGCAACCCTGGGCTTTGTTTCAGTGCAAAATGTTGTTTGTCCCTGTTGGTCGCTAACCTGTCTCCCCAGCACAGGAAGAAGAGACACCATATCCATATGAACCATTTTGCCTCAATATATAGGATAACACAACAAATTAAGTTTTTTCTTTTCTAACCTTCTTTCCGCATCCCAAGCTAATGCTGTGCAAACCAGAACCTTTATACATAAATTGCTGTTGACCTCAACGTATTAATAGTGCCTCATACTTCAAATTAAAAAGACAGGTACTGCTCGTATGTTATGCTTGGGCACATTATGAAGACAGATTTTCTATGAATCTTTGCCCAATGTTAAGAGCTCAAAAGCTTGTCACAGCCACAAAATACATTTTAGAAGTGGTTAGATAAAGAAGCATAATGTGCCCCAAGCGTAACATATGAGCAGTACCTGTCTTTTTAATTTGAAGTATGAGGCACTATTAATACGTTGAGATCAACAGCAATTTTATCTAATCATAGTGTTTTTCTGCTATAGCCTAAAGGTATGTTGAGGAAATATTTATCCTTCCACTAAAGACTGACATGATTGCCTTAGCTTTGGACCTAGACTCTTTTCTAGTCATTAGAATGCCATCTGGAGTTCATGGGCTCAAATCTCACTCTGTTTACGTGGCGACTACACCATTGAAATCAGTGGGGGTGCAGTCACACAAATGAAGTGACAATATGGTCCCTAAAGCAATGGATCATGTCTACATGTTACAAGTTTGAGCAATGAGGCCTCTCACTTCATTGTATTGAGCCTCACATCTCTTTTATATAAATATGCTGTGCTCTTCAAATATGGGGATGGGCATAGAAAGGGATCACATTCCCTTTGCAAAAGCAGCAAGGGCCAGAGCCAACTGGTGCTTGAGGCGTGAAGATGGAAAACTTGCAGGTAATTATTGTAGGTCTTCCCCATCCCATCCAATAATCCCACTGTGGCAACTGAGAAGCCTTTGGATTCCCAGGACTGTGAGGTACATACCTATGACAAGTGGTCTGTATAAAGAAATATACAGTTTCACTTGCACCTTTGTTTAGTGACAATAGATAGAGAAACCCAGGCAACACATCAAGTTGAACAATATTTGTACTGAATCATAGGAGGTAGAGTGAAAAGGAAATAATAATAAACTGATGTAGCCACTTTATTATCTGTTTATTATCCTCTGCATCAAACGGTAGAGACATTGGGTTATGGAAAATTCATCTCAGGGGTTCAACAGCCTTTACTCTTGTTGCATGGTAGGGCAAACCCTACCCTCCTAAGGCTTCCCCAGGATGCACTGTCTTTAGCAATGGGCCAACTGTTCGGGACCAAATAAAATCTATCAAATATCCTCTTCTATCCAAACCAAAACTTTTCATAAGAGTTTGGTCAGTTTAGGAAAATCTCCCCTCCACTTCTACCTCTCCTTTATCCAGTGGTTCCGATAGGTAGAAACAGGATAAAGAGCTTTCAATGCACCAGCCAGGAAGAGTCTGGGGGAAGTACTGCTTTCCCAAGCCAAGGGAACAAGGAGGAGCGTTCCCTCAACTTTTAGCAGAGAAATTGGAGAGATGTTCCCTCTTACTTTTTCACCCTGTTTTTCTTTTGTTGCTCCTCCACCATGAACTTTGATGCAGTTACCACTACCTTCCCTGCTGCCACTGCAAGATCCTACCTCACCAATTCCCAGTAATCTTCCCCACTCTGTTTCTAAGTGCAGGTTCCTATCACTTTGAATAGCTGATATGCATCTATCTACCTACCTATCTCCCATTGATCATTCACAGTGAGGTGCAACTAAAAGGAAATCTCCAGAATAATGGATAATTTGACATGAACTGCAAGCAGAGAAATAGCCAGACCTGTTCACCTTGTGGATACTTGAGTCTAAAGTACAAAGGCTTATGGAAGGTGAGAACTGGGAACACAGGGTATTTTTGTAGAGTGGGCACTGCTGAAGAAGAGGGTTAGAGGCCTAGTGATATCAGGTAGGAAATTTAGGTCTCTTGGGAAAGAGGAAGACTGGTGTCTTAAAATGCATAGGACTGGTTCAAAAGACTTGGAGATTCATTTAGAGCAGGGGTCAAACATGATGCCTGCAGGCCAAACCTCTTCCATCCAGCCCTTGACTGTGTTCCACAGGACAATAGTCTCTCCCTAACAAAGGGTGCATCTACATTTACAAACTAAGTCGATTTAAGGAGGCTTAAGTCGATTTAAATTACTCTGTGTCCACACTGGGCTTTCCTTAAGTTGACTTAAGCAGTTCCTTAAGTCAACTTCAGGAAAAATTAGTTGACTTCTTAACACCTTGATTTACATTGACTTACTGCTTAAGTCGACCTTATTAGGTCAACTTAAGCCAGTGTGGACGGGGATTAGCACCTATGTCTACCTTAGTAAGTAAGTCGATTTAAGAAGGTCAAAAAGGGTCTATGTCTACACTTGAAAAGTTAAGTCCACTTTTGTTAAGTAGACTTTATAAGGTCGACTTAAAGTCGACTTAATAAAGTTGACCTAACTTTTCAAGTGTAGACATAGCCAAAGAGAGAGTGTAGTCTCATGGTATCGTGGAATACAGTCGCACATACACAGCGCTCTGTGATGCTGTGATAGTGTCAGGTCTTGTGACATCACAGAGCACTGTGTTCCAACTGGATATGCGAGAATGCACTCTGCAAGACCACACTCATTCCCTAACAGAGAAAGTGTGTGGTATAGTGGAGCACAGTCTTGCATATACAGCACTGCATGATGCCAGGAGAATACCCTAGTATTTCAATTTATGGAATGTATGATCCACTTGAAGTAAATATAAGTCAAATCTGGCCTGCCATAGCAAATGAATTTGACACCCCTGATTTAGGGTTTTCACTCATTAATGATCTTGCAATCAGACATCAATTCACATTTATATAACCAGCATCCCAAACTTCTCCAGTCCTCCTGAATTTTTAACAGTATATATCCGTATCTGTATGTTCTATACTTCAAATGTAGTGGTGTGTATAGATGTGATGAGTTGGTGCACTTAACCTCTTCAAGGTCATTCATTAACATTTTGAAAAACTCAGCTCAGTCTTAAATCTCGCTTCAAACACCCTCCTAATCTCAACGGGTACCATGACTACTATTGCTATTAAAAAAAAAAATCAGGGCACTACTTTATGTATCTAAATCTACACGATTATTTTAGGCATACAAGTGTTGGCCTAAGTGATTTAGTCTGGGTCACAACGCAGGAGAGCTGGGAATAAAACCTCGGTCTCCTGACTTCCACCCCCTTTCATATATTCAGTGTATTAAACCACTGCAGAACAGGACAGCCTAAAAAATTACACTTCAAAAGAATGCAAAATAAGGTGAAAACCTGTGTCTTTATTGTAAACGTGTACTCATCTGTGCAGAATGTGACTGATCCTATTAAGCTCTGAACATGACCCCGGGACCTGCAAATGAAGTGTAAGTACTACCTTATATTATGATTTAAATCCCATTTAAAACACAAAGAGAATAAATTTCCATTATCTTTAAGATTCTAGCAACCATGAAGTAAAGTGGATACACTGGCTAATTATTCCCACACACCACTGTTGAGAAATATTAGGGTTTGGGGCTGGTAAAGTTAGCACTGAGCTGCTTGGATCATTAGAATCACTTCCCAGTTCAGACTCTGGTAAATTTATAGATAATGACTAAGATTTTTTTATGCAGTCTCATATTAGCATTTCTTGCTCTAGTCGCCTATTTCAGGAGCTTAACATGAGATTGATCCTGATGTTCAGTAGCTTCATATGAGAGATACAGAGAGAAGTTCTTGTATCTCTCTTAACATAGATCACCACCTCCAAATCTGGTTTTTGCCATCAACATTATGCCATTGTGTGCCAGAAATGCCCCCCTGCCTTATATATTGGACAAACAGGACAGTCTCGGCACAAAAGAATAAACGGACACAAGTCTGACATCAGAAATCACAACATACAAAAACCAATAGGGGAACACTTCAATCTCCCTGCTCCCTCCATTGACGACTTGTTAATAGCTGTGCTCAAACAAATGAATAACAAATCACAGCTTCAAAGAGAAACTGCAGAATTGGAATTTATATGCAAATTCAACTCCGTTGCCTAAGGGTTAAACAGGGACTATGGATTTTATTCTTGTTACAGGTGATTTGATCTCACCTTCCTCTATATGCTGTTCCCCAGTGTTTGAATCTCAACACCTGTTTTGATTTGCTGTTACAGCCTGACCTGATCCTGTGTCATACTTTTTTCTGCATTTCATTTCCTCCCATTCTGTAAATTCCCCATCTTCAAAGCATCTGACGAAGTGGGATTTTCTCCCACAAAAGCTCATGCAATAAATAAATCTGACAGTCTTTAAAAGTGCCACAGGGCTCCTTGTTTCTTTGGCTGACCTAGACTAACATGACAACAGAGTCCTGTGGCACTTTTAAAGACTAACAGATTTATTTATCGCATGAGCTTTCGTGGGAGCGATAAATAAATCTGTTAGTCTTTAAAAGTGCCACAGGACTCTGTTGTCTTTCTACAATAGACTAACACGGCTACCCCTTTGGAACTAGACTAACATGGTTACCTACCCCTCTGGAACTGATTATAAACAGTGATTGTCGCCTCTCTCAGCCTCCCTATCTGTTGTTCCATTCAGTTTGAATCAATACAACCTGTGTGATTTGCTGAAGTAATCTGACCTGATCCTGTAATTAAACTCCACTGAATTTCTTTCTCCTTCCTATAATGTATTTTTTTTCCATTTTCAAGTGTCTGATGAAATGGGATCTCTCCCATAAAAGCTCATGTGATAAATAAATGTGTTAGTCTTTAAAAGTGGCACAAGACTCCTTGTTTATTTTGCTGAACTAGACTAATACGGCTACCCCTCTGCAAGCTGTCAAGATCAGATGAGTGATGCTCAGTGAACTTTTTCTAAAGGAGATCACAGCATGCTTTGCAATGTAGTGTGATATACTGGCTTGCGTCTATACAGTTCATGCCTCATTAGACCAAATGAGATAAACTGAGAGCTGGGAGCAGCTGTTTCTATCCTTCATATCTGACCATGTGGCAAGCAACATAAATGAAGGGACTCTGTGGGGAGAGGAGTGTCTAAAGCAAATTCAAATCTAATAGAACATAGACCTATGAATCTACATCCAATAAAAGTCTTCCACAAGTTTCTCTGGAGATGTAATCTATTCCATATTTATAAGATATTAACCAAAGTGTCTGTGTCAAAAAAGGCCATTTCATTTAAGTTTTGCAATATACTCAGCCTTGCATCCCGAAATAATATTTTCTACATATTTTGCTTTCAAAGCTCTTCACAACAAATCCTGATTCCACAAGTAAAGTTGGGGGGAAATCACTTTCTCCAGAGAGGTACAGGCCCAAATTCTGCTCTGGCTAAACCGTGGTCAGCACAGGACCACAAGCGGTGGATGCAAAACTTGCTTTCTGTCACTTCTTTGGCCCCCTCATCCTGGAGCCAATTAGAAGCTAGATTGGCCCTCAGTGCATTTATAGTAGCCTCAGATTACAGTGAACTTTTTGGTTATATGGACTGAAGTGACCATCTCCACAATTTAAATCCTAAAGAAAAGAAGGAAGAGTTAGGCTTTGGTCCACAAAGGGACTTGGACATCTATGTCCCATTTTTAGGCACCACTGTGATCCACAAAACTCATATATTTCAACACTAGAAGGGACCATTGTGATAATCTAATCTGACCTCCTTTATAGCACAGGCCATAGGACTTCCCCAAAATAATTCCTTTTGAATTAGAGCATATTTTAAAAATTCAGTCTTGATTCAAAAGATACTTGTGGTGGAGAATCCATCACATCCTTTCATAAATTATTCCAGTGGCTAATTGCCCTCACTGTTAAAAATTTATACCTTGTTTCTAGTCTGAATTTATCTAGCTTCAACTTCGAGCCAGTGGATCATTTTATACTTTTCTCTGTTAGACTGAAGAGCCCATCATCAAATATTTGTTCCCCATGTAAGTACTTGATTGTAATCAAGCTTCCCTTAACCTTCTCTTTTTAAGCTAAATAGATTGAACTCCTTGGCTATGTTTACACTTACAAAAGCTAGTTCAAATTAGTTAATTCAAACTAACTAATTCAAACTAATTTTAGTTAGTTCGAATTAACTTAATTTGAAGTAGCATGGCCCCACTAGAATGCTAGTTCAAACTAGCCATGGCCATGCAGGGCACTTGCTTAGTTCGAATTAGTCGGTTGCAGGAAGGTCAATCTGCCGATTAGTTCGAACTAAGCAGTTAGTTCGAACTAATATGGCCACATTTGACAGAGTTCGAATTAACAAATCAAATTAACCATTAATTCGAACTAAGCAATCGAATTTATTAGTTTTAATTAAGGGTGCCCTTCATTCGAACTAATGAAAGCCTAGTGTGGCCAGGTTTAAGTTAGTTTGAATTAAGCTTCCTTAATTCGAACTAACTTGCAAGTGTAGACATAGCCCTTGAGTCTAAACGTTTAGAAGAACTGCCTCATGATAATTTTTTGTGGTTCCTCTCTGAAGCCTCTCCAGTTTCACCAGACCCTAACAGAGAGGTAAAATAACCTCTCTGTTCCTGTTTGAGATTCCCCTGTTTATGCATCCAAGGATCACATTAACTCTTTTGGCTACAGCAGTGTAAACTCGTGCTCAGCTGATTATCTACCATGTCCCCCAAACCTTTTTCAGGGTCACTGCTTCCCACACTAGAGTCCCCCATCTTATAAGAACAGCTCCATGTTTTGTTCCTCAACATATAAATTAATATTGTTTGCTTGTGCCTAGTTTACCAAGTGATTCAGATCACACTATAGTGACCTGCCCTCTTCATTATTTACCACTGCCCCAATCTTTGTATCATATGCAAACTTTACCAGTCATTTTATGTTCTCTTCCATGCCATTGATAAAAATGTTAAATAACATAGAATAAAAAACTGATCCCTGCAGGACCCACACCACGTACCAGCTCAATGATGATTTCCCTTTAATGGTTACATTTTGAATTAGCAATTTTTACTCCATTTAATGTTAATTTTGTATTGATCTCGTTTTCCAAACAAAATAACTTATGGTACCAAGTCAAATGCCTTACAGAAGTCTAAATATATTACATCACCACCATTACCTTTATAAACCAAATTTACCATGGCATAAAAAAAATCAAATTAGTTTGATGGGGTCTGTTTTCCATGAAACCAAGTTGATTGGCATGAATTATATCAGCTTCTTTTAATTCTTGATTAATCAGTTCTGTGTGAGCCTCTCCATTATCTTGCCTGGGGTAAATGGCAAATTGACAGGCCAATAATTATCTGACTCATCCCATTTACCCTGTGTAAATATTGGCACAATATAAACTTTCTTCCAGAAGTTCCCCAGTGTTCCAGGACTTACTGAAAATCAACATTAATGTACCAGTGAGCTCCTCAGCCCACTTTTCAAACTCCCACTTAGTTGCTGCCTAATCCTGTAGAGGCCTAAGTTTCTGCCTCTGAGCAAGTACACTGCTGCCTCATTCTAGGGGACCGGATGCCTGTCTCTTGCCTAAGATTACAAGAGAGGTCCTTCTCCACCAATCTCTCATGCAACTTGGATGCTCAAATGCCTGTCTTCCCCAATTTGTGGTTCACTAGACGAGCGAGGCTCCTCCATGCATCCCAGACTCTGCATCTGAAAAACAGCATGCACCCCTCTGGTCAACATCTTCCCATGTCGCTTAGGTGGTTCCCCTACGCCTAGTGAGTTGGCCTTGTGGGCTGCAGTGTAAGGGGCTTACCTTGCCCCATTCCGTGTATAGAGACACCTAACTCAGGCTGTGTGGATTGCAGTGTTGTATTAAAAAGGAAAGAGAACCAGCATTCATTTGGGAAAACACCACAACCACAATTCAAAAGCAAAACAAACAAGGCGTCTGTGGCACTTTTAAAGACTAACAAATGTATTTATTGCATGAGCTTTCCTGGGAGACAATCCCACTTTGTCAGATGCTTTGAAGAAGCAGGTAACCATAAGCAAACACCCACCCTTCAGTACACAGGAGAGTATCCTTTACCTCTGTTTCCCACCTACCAGTGTGAAAGTCCAAAAAACAGATATTCCTTTAACATGCCACTCCCCTTTCCCTCTGCTTCACCTACTTACCGTTGGTTGTTCTGGGTCAGTGAAAGCCCAGAATTCAGAGGTGAGTTCATGTGGGTTCCACCTGCCACACCTGAAAAATAGGGACAAGCAAGAAAAGCTTTTGCTGCTGCCTCTGCATTCTACCACTCCCTGCTCCCACTCAGCTAGCATTGCTACCTCTGTTATTGCAATTACTGCCGCTGCTTGGTGCCACTTCTGTGATGCTACATTTGGAGGTTCTGCCACTCAACCCTACTCTTAATGATTGAGTCTAATCAGTTCTGGCTTTAAACCCTGGGGAAAAAGGAATCAAATCGTGTTCAGGACTCTTGAAGCAGAATTTACATCACTGGATAAACACAAGGAACCCCGCACTCTGACTTTCACAAAGATATGGCCTCTCTACCGAGGGCTCAATTTAGAGCAATCATCCCTCAATCAGAGCCAGCTAAGTTCAGTTCTGCTGGCCTTTACTCATAAAATAAGGATAAAGATATTTTAATTACTCCTGCATTCAATATTAAAGTAAATTGTAACTCAAAACTAGCCCAAATGATCACTTTAGTAAAGTAGCTGTTTGCGTAACACCCAGGCAGAGTAGGTGTGTCTGTGCAAATACTGTCTGCTCCTGAAGTCTTTCCCCCCACTAGAAGTCTAGGGAGACCTCATTCAGATCCTACTTACAAATACCCGAGTTCATACTGCAGGTGGCAATTCTTTGCATTACCTTCCAAAGAAAGCCCAGTTTCCCCACAGCCTGGCTTCTACTCACCATGACTAATGGGGATCCCAGAAGCAGAGGACAGCCAAATTCATTCCTTTAAAAAGTGTCTAGTAAGAGTGCTGCTGTGATTGAATTACATTTCATGAAGATTAGGGGGTTTTGTGGGAAAATGATGCTTCACAGATACTGACAATAGTTAGCAAAATATATAAATAAGAACCATATGTGCTAATATTTGTTATTGCTTGTAAAATTCCTTCCTGTTTTGCAAGCTGCTTCTTTAGTGGCTGATTATTATTCTAGAATTCTACAAGTCTAATCAGAAATATGTTGTTTTCCTGCTGTGGAAAGACAGCAAAGAAAGGACTGGGTTATAAATAAAATTGTCTAATGGAGAAATCCTTTGGGATGCAAAGTAATGACGGACTCAGCCATAAACCCAGCTGTGTACCCATGTAGAAGAGTAAGGGGGAGAAAAGAGACCCTTATATTCCTGCACATTGACAGATCTTGGAGGTTGTGGGGCTGTCAGGAGTGTGGGGGGTTGGAATTGCTGCCTGGATGTTACTACCCTTCCTGTGTAAGTGGGCAGGAGTAGGAAATGAGCACAGTCTTTGCTTCCCTGCCTCACAACATGCCAACCAGTACAGCTGAGCTGGCACAAAAGGTAGAGTAAGCTGCTTCAGGGATCAGTTTACTTCTCCCATGGAGCAATAGGGAAAGAATGGCACTTAGGATCACAGTTTGGTTCTTTTGTATCCAGGGTAGCACATATTTACACTACCATGGAGGCCAGATTGCAAAGTGCTAATCTAAGCGGATGAGAGTGGAAGAGGGGACTGCCTGGAGATCCTTTCAGAGCACGATGTTTTCTGGAAGAGGCAAAATTTGGTCTATATAATTTCTCATTCCTCTCTCAGGCTTAATATGGGGGGAAAGGAAAAAAATTATTGCTAAATGCCAAAGGCTCTTAAAAAGTAAGGATTTAGCTCATTCTGTGTGCTAAAGTGTTCTCTCTCTGTCTTTTACTTCATATAATACCCTGCAATAAGGCCTTAAAATAAACTAAAATATTTTAGTGTATTATTGTGTAATAGATGCAGGAGAATGAAAAAAGGAGTAAAAACAGCAGTTCACATACTTTTTATTGCCTTTCATTTGAGAAGTCCATTAAACACTAGAAAAAGCCATATCCTTCTGTTTGAGGTAATTACTATATTCCAAATCTCCATGGAAATTCATGTTGTGATTATTAATGGAATGCCAACAATGCTCAAACATGGAGAAAGATGGGAAGGATTGTCAAAAGTGCTGAGAAGTGGTTTAGGGGTACAAGTTCCTTTGAGTTTCATTTTGACATGTGCTCCTAAATCACCTAGACACTTCTGAAAATTCTGTCTTTACAGTGTAGAGAAGATTTGAAATCTGAAGCTGCACTCATGGCAGTCAATACAGAAATGCAACAGAAGTTATTGGAAATACTGTGCATATAACACTTCGAGTGAAGAAAAAGCTCCTTCCTCTTCTTTCCTATCTAGATGGAAGTCCTCCTTGCCAGTTTTGAACCAAGGGGCTGAATCTCATTTGCTTAAACTGAAGCAATCTAATTCAAAGTGTCACGTCTCATCACAGAAGGAAATATAATGATGTGAGTCAAAATTTGTTTGTTGTGTCCCATTATCATTGATATATTTCCCTTTTTGTGCTCCAGGAACATCAGCATCTGGCAATTCAACCATGTGAAAAGAGTGTTACACTTATCTTGAGCTTCATAGTGCACCTGTCCAGTAGCAGACTACAAAAACACGAAAGTCCTTCAGAACGTGAGAGGCTATTTCATTGTTCAATTTCTCTGTGGAAGAGAAGTTCCAGAGGGGTAGCCCTGTTAGTCTGTATACAGCAAAAAATGAGAGTCCTGTGGCACCTTAAAGACTAACAAATTTCTTCAGGCATAAGATTTCGTGGGCTCCAACCCACTTCGTCAGAAGCATGCAATGGAAACAACGGTAGAGAGGTATATATACACACATGCCAGGAGGAGTAGCATAACAATGTGAAGTGCTGACAAAGTCAATTCACTGGGGCTGGTGAGGCTCATTCACACCAGTTGAATAGAAGGTGAGAATGTGTGAAGACCGACAATTACTTTTTGTAGTGTGATAACCATTCCAAGTCCCTGTTCAGACCCACTCTGATTGTGTCAAGCTTCCAAATGAGCTCCAGCTCTGCAGTTTCACACTGGAGTCTGCTTTTGAAGTGTTTTGCAGGAGTATGGCAGCTTTCAAGTCTGCTACTGAGTGTCCAGGGAGATTGCAGACTTGAAAGTTGCCATACTCCTGCAAAAAAAAAACCTTCAAAAGCAGACCACAGAGTGAAACTGCAGAGCTGGAGCTCATTTGCAAACTTGACATAATCACATTGGGTCTGAACAGGGACTTGGAATGGTTATCGCATTACAAAAAGTAATTGTCGGTCTTCACACATTCTCACCTTCTATTCAACTGGTGTGAATAAGCCTCACCTACCCCAATGAATTGATTTGTCAACACTTGCCATTGTTTATGCTTCCTTCATCCTGGCATGTGTATATATACCTCTCTACTGTTGTTTTCATTTCATGTATCTGACAAAGTGGGTTGGAGCCCATGAAAACTTATGCCCGAAGAAATTTGTTAGTCTTTAAGGTGCCACAGGACTCTCATTTTTTAATGTGGAAGAGAAGACTTTTCAATGTATCATCCCTCTGATGCATAAAATTAAGGAAGTTTTAAATTTAAAACTTGGATTTCTGCTAACTAACCAGCATTTTGCTGTAGACTTCTTAGTGTACGTGCAACATGTCACAGCTGGCATGTGACCAGGATTCATCACCGAATTTGGTCCTCGGGTCAGACCATTAACTTCCCGGGCTCAAGCTGAGTACTGACAGGGAGCACAGCATGAGTGCTGACCCATGCCCTACTCAGCTGTAGTTAAAAACAGAATAGTAAAAAGGTGACAGAGACAAAAGCATGGACTGGGATGCATGTAACAGGAATAGAAGGCATATTCCCCACCTAACATACAATTAATGGACAACAGCACGGATACAAATTCATGTGTCAAAGACTTGATCCTATGCTCATTCAAACCAATGGCAAAGCTCTCATTGACTATAATGGTGCAGGATCAAGGCCTAAGAACGAAGGGATAGTGGAAAATACAAAAGCTGGTCAAACATTTTATGGAAGATTCTTTTTCAAACAACGTGATCATTTTCATGACAAAATTTGTTAAATTCGAAGATACTAGTTTTTCTCCCTTTTCCTTTCTTTTATACTTTTATTCAGTAACAAAATTTAGACCAAAAGGTTTTGGTTATGTTTGTTGATGCAAAAACAAACTTTTTTTTTTTTTGGAAATGTCTCACCAAAGGAGGTGTTAAAACAAAAAAGAGAGACCCTTTTTAGCCAGTCCTAAAAATATTGATAGTGTTTAAATACTCCTCTGAGGACTTGTCTACATTATAGATGCTCCAGTGACACAGCGATGGCTCTGCAGCACCCTAGTGCAGTATCCTAACACCAACAATTCCTACAGTGATGGAAGAGGTTTTTCCTTGCTATAGTTAATCCACCTCTTTAAGAGGCAATAGCTACGTCAACAGAAGAATTCTCCCACTGACCTCGCAGTAGCACTTAGATCAGCTTTATTACGTCACTCAGGAGCACACTCCTGAGTGATACAGTAAATTCAGCCTAAGTTTTAGGTGTAGATCTATATACGAGTCACTTGATAACTAGTCGGGGGAATTAAGAGTCATGAATCCCCACACCACCTGCAGACCACATTGGGGAGATAATAGGGACTGTGGATCGTTACACCCAACTGTGAGCGAATGGGTAGGGTAGATGTAGAGCCCTTTAGTCAGAAGTTTATTCTCCTCTTGCAAGCCCCATTTTATCAGATTTTAAATATGTTTCCAGAAACTTGGGACAGCAGTAGCTGAATGTTGTCATTTCTTACACTTAACTACAGCACCCAAACCCTGCAAACCATCTGTGCTTTTTAGATATGTTGGAGCCCTGCAGCACGGAAAACAACCCACTCTCCTTTCTATGCTTACCACTCAGTTCCACATATTTTCTTTTCTTGTGCCAGAGTGCTTGGTTTCAGTACCTGATTGATCCCACAGCTCCCTCTGGTGGAAAATGAGAAATGTACCAGTGCAAAAGAAATAATCAGCCTTTCAGTGTTTACCTGAAATATCACTGGAGAAAAAAGTTATGTCCTGTGTCAGATCATCCAAAAACATTCAGGCCATGGTATTCTCTTTAATTATTATGTTTATTCTATGCCCAATTCTTTAGACTTCTGTTTATTACATATTCAATAGTGTTCAAATAAGCAAAATATATTGGATGGTTGAATGCTAATTTCCACAGATTATCAGAAATTTGACAGATTTCCCAAACTGCAGGCAGGAGATTACAGTGAAACAATACATCTTTATTGATTTTGGTATTGTAAATAAAAAAAAGTTGTATAAAATAACAATTTTTTGCCCGGGTTATAACACAAAACAGACAGGCTATCTGCTTTCTGAAATTATGCAGATCGATAAAAATGTCTCAAATATAACTGTTTCATTTTTATTCCATAATTATGCCTTTGAAGCATATTATGAGTGTGACAGATTGGGTACCATCTGCCAGGAATGTATATTTGACAGAGATTAGAACATATGGCTAAAATGGACACATTCAAGGATAATACTTAGGGCAGAGGACTGTGCTAGATGACCTCTCAAGGTCCCCTCCTGTCCTACATTTCTATGGCCCTTTAAACTTATGTCCAGAGAGACATATTGATAAATTGCTTTGGATCATATGCTGAAGCCAGATCTGTGCTGAAGCCTAATTAGCATTCACAAGGATTTCACACAAGCAAGAGAAAGACATTGGCAAAAAGCTGCTATTTTAGGTAGAGACTAGAAAAGGTAACAAATGAACTGTATTCTCAAACAGGCATAGGCAAAATCAAAGAGGAGAGCAAATAGCAGGGCAGGAAGCAATTCTGCAGATGAGTGGCTAGTAGGAGGTGAACATGACTCTCATTCCTCAGGGACACAACATCACATACAACAGTGAATGAAACTGAAAACATTCACTGACTATCTGTGTCATAGAAACAACACAGAAAAGGCTCCACTTCCTAAAACAGGAAAGCTGGAGATGAATTGTGCATATAAAAATGTTGACATTCCCAATCCTGCTCCCGTTTCCGGATGCTCATGAGGCCATTATGTTTGAATCCGTACATTGGTTCATGTCTGTTTCTCAGATTCTCTGGGTCTGGGTAGGCGAGCTTCAAAGACAGTCTCTTTCTTTGGCCTATAGTATTACTTCATGCACATAGACTTACTATCTGGCACCCTTTCTCAGAAGTCGCACCCGACAACCCAACTTCCAAAGGTCCCAAGATCAGTGCTGAACCCTCACAAGACAACTTAATCCCCCTCCAAACATCCACATCGGGATACTCTGGGTTAGAGTTCATCCCCCCAGGGACATGTGACCATCGAAGCAAACAGCCACAGGCTTTCCAGAGGGATTTCTAAACCAATCACTCTACTTTAGATAGCACAAGAAAAATTCAGATCCAAGCAAAACAACAAATACCTGTATGCAATTCCCTGCCTCAGTTTCCTCACTGCTCTTCAGTGTTCTTTGGGATTCAGTGAATGTCCTTTCTGGTTCCAGATCTCCTCTTCTGGACTTTCATGGGATGCTCCTATCTTGAATACTGTGTGCAGCTCTGGCTCCTTCTCAAAAAAAGATTAGAAATGGAAAAGGGATAGAGAAGGACAACAAAAATGCTTCAGGGAATGGAATACCTTCCATATGAGAGTCTAAAAAGACAGGGATATTTCAGTTTGGAAAAGAGACGACCGAGGAGATGTATGACAGAGTGTATAAAATCATAAATGATGTGGAGAAAGAAACTAAAGCAGTGTTATTTACTCATTCACATAACACAAGAACCAGTAATCACCCAATGAAACTACTAGAGGTTTACAACAAACATAAGGAATTATTTCTTCATATAATGCACACTCAGCATTAGGAACTCGTTGCCGGAGGATGCTGTGAAGGCCAAAACTATAATGGGGTGCTAAAAGAAATTAGATTAAATCCATGGAGGATAACTTCATCCATGGCAAAAGCCAAGATAATCAGGGATGCAACCCCATGCTCTTGCTGTCCCTAGTCTCTGACTCCCAGAAGTTGGGAGTGGACAACGGAAGATGGATCACTTCATCATTGCCTGTTCTATTCACTCCCTCTGAAGCACCTGGAATTGGCCACTGTCAGAAGACAGGAAACTGGGCTAGATGGACCATTGGTCTGACCCAGTACTGTACAGCCATTCTTGTGACTTCATTCACAGATCATTTTGTTCAGGTCAGAGTCTAAGAACAGACCTTGTGTTTTTATATAAAAATGCATGATTGGGGCCATAATACCATGTGGTAATGGCACCACAATTATTTTTATGGTGCAGTAGTATTTCTCGTTCCAGATTAAATTAAATTTATGTTTCAAAACACATCCAGATTTTTTCATTTTGTTTCCTCATGGGTTTTATCTGGGAATTTCATAGAATCATAGGGTTGGAAGGGACCTCACGAGGTCATCTAGTCCAACCCCCTGCTAAAAAGCAGGACCACTCCCCCTAAATTACCCCAGCCAGGGTCTTGTCTAACCAAGCCTTAAAAATCTCCAAAGATGGAGATTCTACCACCTCCCTAGATAGCCCATTCCAATGCTTCACCACTCTCCTAGTGAGAAAGTTTTTCCTAATATCCAACCTTGACCTCCCCAGCTGTACTTTACTTGTCTCTATGCTGTCAGGAGCCAACATGTTAGCTTGGGGCAGTTGGTTTCTCTCCTTTTAGGAACAGTAAGAGGGACGTTTTCTAAAGCAGCTGTGGCTTCCATTCCACTGAGAAAAATGGGAGGGTAGATAGCAGCCATTTTGAGATTGGGCTATTCTTCAGGGAATTCTCTGTAGAATGCATTATTTTCCAGCTCTTGCTGAAACTTTCAGTTATGAAAAATAACAGCAAAAATTACCTTTAAACTACAAAAATCCTCAAAATTAGTCTATGCATAAAAATCTCAGTGAGCTTTAGCTATATGAGAAGTTTAAAGAATCTATGTTTTTGTTACCGTGATCAAACAGTCATCAACATTGGGTACTAAATTTTTAAAATAAGCTATTTTAAAGCTAATTTTAACTCAGAAACTGATTAACACATTTGCTTGTAAAATTCTCAGAAAAAAATCATTCTGTGCCCAAAGAAATCTTGTTAAAATTCTGGAGAGGATATGCTCTGTTCTTTATACGTAACTAAATACTTGAATCTCTGCATCAAGCACAGAACACAGTTCAACTTTAGCTATGGAATGGTGAGCACTTTCCTTAATTAGCTCATATCCAGGTATAGCTATGATTGCCTTTATACCATTTATCTGCCCTTTCTCTCCATTGGTAATATTGTCGTATTTACAAACCCTGTGGTCTTTGCTTGTTTCTTGGATTATTCTTATTAGCCTAGTTTGAGGAGAGAAACAACAGATCTACAGCGTTTAGTGAGAGGTAACAGAAGACATTCTGAAGCCCAGGACTCTTCAGGTTTTTGTTCAGAAGCAGAGAGAGGAAAAGCCTATTCTGTAAAGTACGGTCAATACAGTTGGTGGGACAAGTTGAACAACATAATGACCATGGATGAGAACAAAGTCTGAGGAGCTCAGGTAAAAGAGATGTTTGCTAAAGGCTAATAGAAATGATTGACCAAAAATATGTACCAGTTTCTTGTCTTAGAAACAGGTAATTTAGAATGTTGTATATTGTTATGCAATATAAGATTATGCAGCAACCAGAGTCTCAGTCTGGCATATAAAACCGTGTTATTTACAGCAATAAATAACCTTAAAGTGTTTTTGTTAGTTAATTTAAAATATTGTAATGCAGCATTGTGCAATATGTTCATTTACTCATTAAATAAATGTATAGTGACGGAGTTTATTGGGGAGACTGTAGGAACAAGGGCAATAATCAACTAGATTTGGTACAACTGTAAATAATTCATTCACTGTATCTAAAATTATTTAATTTGATACTCTGATTGCTGCTGAAAATTTCTATTAAGTTTGTCTTTTATAGAGTTATAGTAATGATATCTAGCTGCAATAATTTTGATTCGCATAATAGGAAGGACATTTATGTACCTACTGTCTTTCTGAATGTGAGCCATGACAAATCATCATAGCTACAAGAATGCCAACTGTAGAAAATGGAGAGTTACATAAACTCTTGAATCAACATACTAGACTGGAGGCTCTGTTCTGTTCCAGTCACTTTACATTAATCTCATAAGGCAAAACAGTTATTCAGTTGGCAGATCTAGCCCTGAGAACTGCTCTATTATAGGGGAATTCATAAGTGTCATATAGATGCCATAGTGGGTTTTACCCAACTCTATCTATTGGTCCCTGGCATAAGGTGTGCCCAGGGAAAAAATGGATGTGGCTAGGGGGACCTATATGTCCCAGTGTTGTCCAGCTGATGCTCTTTGGCTTTTGGGGCCATAGGCAGACAGGCATGAGTGAATGCAGCTTTGAGGCTGACCTCATCAATGGCTATACGTTTGTGGATCTGGGCCATAGTTTCATAGATTTTAAATCTAAAAGGGACTGTTAGATTATGTAGTCTGACCTTTTATAGCACAGGCCATTATATTTCACATAGCAACCCCTGCAATGAGCCCACTGACATTAGTCAGACTCAAGCATTTCAGTCCTCAGTGCACCACAGACAAACACCACAAGAGATCAAGGCACAACCAATGCCTAAGGCCCCAGCAATGGCAAGGAATTGATTAGATGACATATGCCCAGATAATCCCAGCAAGTGAACTATGTTCCATGCTGTAGAAGTAGGTGAAAACTCCCATGGTCCCTGCCAATCAGACCTGGAGTGAAATTCCTTCCTAGCCCCAAATCTGGTGATCATTTGACTGTGAACATGTGAGCAAGACACACTAGCCAGGCATCTAAGAAAGAGGTTTCTCTGTATCACCTCAGAGCACTGGTTCACCCTATCTGGCATCCCATCTCCAGCTATGGCCTCTCCCTAATGCCAGGGGCGTTGCTGGATAGCAAAAAGATCCAGGGCTGTGGCCCCCAGCCCACTCTCTGCTAGCCCCACCCCCCAGGCCACACCCCCAGACCCCCACCCCAGCTAGGCCCCACCCCCTGGCCAAGCCACTAGGCCCCTCCCCCAGTTCACAAACCCACACACACACACACGGAAACAAACCCACACCCCATGCTCCTCCCCATGCTGGGTTGCAATACAACTCCTTCGTACTCATCTGTATTAAGAATTATAACAGAAGCAATCTTTCTTAAAAAGTCAGACCACGTCAGAAGGACACATAAAATGTGTCTCCCTGTCTTACAAGGCAAACATTCCCCATCTCCTCCAAGTTCCCATGGCTGAATATCAGGAGCCAGGGAACTCAGCAAACAGGAGTGGGAAGGAGGGTGGTGGAGCAGGAGAGTGGGGAGAAGGGGAAGGGTGGCAGGGGAGCAGTGCAGCTGGATGGTGGGCACCAGGAAAGGCAGCACAGCAGCTGCATTTTCCCATGCTGTTCCAGCCCTGGGCCACATGCCTGAGCATGCTGCAAGGCAGGAAATTGAAAAAGGCTCTGGCCAGGTCCCAGCTTTCAGGTGCAGACAAACCAGGTGGAGGAAGTTGGGGAATTCACAAGGCAAGCAGGTAGACTGCCTGGGGCTTCCAGTGTGGTGCCATGAGCGGTGTCACACCAAACTAGCAGACCCAGCCAGCCAGGCTGCCTGCCTTGTGCCTCCCCTGCAAATAGCCAAATAGAAGACAACAGAGTGAACTGAAGAAAAGGCAGAGAAGGCTGCTGCACTGTTCCCTACTCTCACCTCACAGCTCCTGCCAGGCTCCCAATCCCGGGGAGACAAAGCAGAAAGGACAACAGCCAAAACTGAGAAAGCCCACTCTTATAGGAAAGGCAGAGTCCAAACTAAAAATGCAGCATTATTGGGCTGACAGTAATGGGGACAGCACTGAGGGGACAGATCCTGCACCAGGGGCCAAAATCACCTTTTCCAGTACCTGTCAGAGAGAGGGCAACCCTAAATTGTCACATACTCACACCCTAGGATGGGCAGGGGGAACTCAAACATCAACTCCATTTCCTCCAGTCACCCTCCACCCCCTACTTTATTGCAAACAAACACGAAAACCAAATTTCAAAGCACAGAATAAATTTTAGGTGCACAATATGGTGCTGGTCTGCAGATTTCATCTTTATAAATAAGGCCAGCATTGGCACCCCCAGCTGGGGGATGATCCCTGGGCCACTCATCCCCCAACTGACCTCACTGCATGAGGAGGAGGGGCAATGCCCAGCCGGATTGATGGACCCAGGCCCAGAGGGGGTCCCTGGCTGGATGGGAGGGGTAACCCCACCTCACACTTGCCACCTGGGCCAGGAGAAAGCACAGAAGGGCTGTGATCCCCAGCCCACCCTGTCATATGTTGCATAGTGGGTATAATCTGTATAACTTTGCTTTCTCTCCTGCCATGTAATTGTGTGGTGGTTTGATGAAAAACATGCCATGCAAGCAAGGTTCCTTTCTGAATGCTCATAAACATGCTCTGCATTATTATGGTATCATGTTTCCTGCAGCATCACATGTAGGTGTATATAGATCAATAGATCTGAAACATCCCAGGTATTTCATATGGCTCTGGGTGGAGTGTCTCTCTCAGCATAAAAGCTGATGAGATTGGATACATGACAAAAGGTAATGTAAATAAAGAGAATCACCTAACAACAAGGAGAAGGGAACAAAGAATCTCATGTACACACGATCAGATTAAAGCGCAACAAGGCAATCGCGCTATAAAACTCACATGACCTTTATTGCGGGACAACACGTACACACGTTGCTCCCTGCAACGCAACAAAATTACATGCATTATCGCGGTTGAGCGCAATGACTTCTGGGCACCTATCCCATCGTTCCATTTTCCCCTAAGTCGGCGCTATGAATCATGGGATGAAGGAAAGGAACGCAAAGCGCCATGGGTAAAGTGTCAGTTTCCCATGGTGCTTTGTGTTCCCCTAGCATCTTCGTCGTTTCCAATAGCAACTCGCGCCTATTTTCAACATTGCAGTGACGCAACGCACCACTTGCAATCAATCACAACAGCGACAGCATGGATCCTGCTCTGATCTCCACTGTCGCCTTCAACATTCTGAATACATCTCGGCTTGTTGCTCAGTATGCAATGAGCTCCGAGTCAGACGAGGACACCGAGGAGCAGGGGCTGATCGATACCATGCAGAGCAACAGCACCGCGTTGCTCAGCTCCTTCACCGATCATCTGCACACGGTGCAACGCCGTTTCTGGTCGCGAGAGACGAGCACTGAGTGGTGGGATCGCATTGTTATGCAGCTGTGGGATGACGAGCAGTG